>LPNX010418122.1:9181-149486 GCA_001517045.1 Pseudotsuga menziesii
CCAGAGTCTTTGTAAGCTTCAAATATATTTTGCAGGGTTTAGAATTACAAGCTCTACCCAAATTATCTTATGTCAGTATTTTACTTGCACACTGTAGCTATACATAGAGCTACCATCATTCGCCTAGATTGTTCAAAACACATTGCACACAGAATGTAAAGAACAATAACACATAGAAGGGTGAATCTGGTTTTTATTAACACAATGAAACTGTACACGCAACTTCAAATAACTTGAACTATTCTAGTTATGGCCTGATATACTTTCAATCGCTATTTTCCACTCTCCCCTCAAGACTTACCTTCCTAGATCCTTTACAAAACAACCCTTATCTGATTCTCATAACTGACTCCTACAAACTTGTGATTAGTTCCTAGACTAAAGAAACTAATTCTATGTTTAGAAAGAAAACTCATGACTCACTTATGAGCCTATTGATTCGTCCCATGTCTTAAGGGATTTGTTATATAATCATCGTGACTGACACCTAACCAAACTTAAGCATATTCCCTATCCAACTTCACTAGGAAATAAATTACTTTTACATGATATTTTATAATGGCCCCCTCCTTGGGCCGATGTCTAGACCTAAGGGTCTGACTAAAAATTCATAGTTTAGAATTAGAGAACTAATGCTCCTGCATCATACTCCCAAATTAGAAAGAAAACATGATATCCTGATCATGTTCCTTCAGTCTTCATCTTTCCTGGATCCCAAACTTGAGTTTGCTGCTGTCCATAAGCTACATTGTCTTTATCATTCTTCAGCTGCAACCATCCAGGATTCCATACTTTGTATTGTAGTGCACCACTGTCTCTACCTTCATTGTTCTTTACTTTCCAAAAAATTCCATAGTGGACTGCTTTCTTCATTCTCTTGTAGCTCTTCTTATGTATCTACATTAGGTTCCAAACATCATCTATGGCTTCTTGTAATTCAGTTTGCTATTGCAAACTAATTTTGTTTTCCTTACTTTTCCACAACATTTTACTGTACTTTGTACATTCTTCTATAAATTGTTGATTTCTTTCTTTATCTCTTCTTGCTTCAATTTCTGCCTTTTCTCTTGGAATCGCTCCATTTACTGCTGCAAATATTGTTTTAGACATTGCTACCACCCAAGCTTCCTAAATATCCTCAAATATATCTCCCTTTGCAATATCCTTCTTATTCTTTCTACTTGCAAATTCACTTTCAAAAAATAAATCATCTACTAATTCCCTAATTGAAGTAATATATTCACTCAGTCTTCCCTGCATACTAGTTAACATATCATAAAATTGTCAACTAGTATCTGCTCCTCTCTCCTTTACAACTTGAGACATTCTCCTAGTAATGACTGCAATCACTTCCTCTTGCTCAAATGCTTCCAGCAAGCATTTCAAGAATTCTCTTCCTACTTGATTCCTTTTAAGCATTTCATCATTATGTTGTTCTTCAAATTCAACATGACTTTCCTCTTCCATCTTGACAACCTCCAATGATTGTCCTTTAACTCCTTGACTAATTCTGACAATCAATTCAGCTTCTTTCATCTCTAAGGCTCATTCTTCTTCAACTTGAGACATAGTTGCCTCACTTTCATCCAATTTCAATTGTACACTTAGAATATTCATTCTCTGGCTTGCTAGTCTATTCTCCAAAATATTGAGCTCATGCCACAAATATTCCATTTCACATGGAATTTCTTCTAAAAACTATGTAAAATATTCAGTGCCTCTTCTTTGTCACATGTCCAATTTCTCTGTGATACTGCTTCAATATCCTTCATCAGAATGGAATTCTGATCCTCCATCATTGTGACAGCTCAAGATGTCTATCCTATAGTCTTTTCTTAGCCATTTAAACAAGCCAACTTCTCCCTGTACTCAACAATAACAAGTTCCTTCCTATGAGTCAGAGTTGTCTCACCTTCCTTGGAGATGTTTCCCTCATTAAATAAGGAATCTACAAATTCCTTCTGCTGCAACAACTCAACTTGGTCAAAACACTCTTCATCATACCTTTCTTGACAATTTTTAACTTCACTCAAGACAGTTCTATAAGAAGGACTGTCTTTTGCAATACCTGCAAACACACTCAAATTGTCAACTTCAAAACCACAAGACTCAATGGTGTTATTTGATGATTCAGTCATCAAATATTCCTCTTGTTGTTTCAAGTCTTCTGCAAGACTCAGAAAATCCTCAATAGTCTTATGTTTAGCTTCCTCGAGCATAGTATTGGTATGCTTGATGTTCTCTTTTGCTTCTTCCCGCTCTTGGCCATCATCATAAGCCAAGCCTTATCTAATTTCAGCCTTCATAGTATTCTGAAAAGTAACACTTTCTTGTAACTATGTATGGGCATTTGAATGAGACTCAACTGTCTCTTCTTCTTTCAAAACATAATTAAGATTATGTCTTCCTTCTTCATTCTTTGAGACAATGTTAGCAAATTGTCCTTCTTCATTCATTTCACCTGCATGCATAAACAAAATATCAGATTTAAAACACTGAGACCTCTTGGCCTCACTTGAATCTTTAGTCTTCAATTTTCCTCCCAGATACTTACTTTCCTTGAGTATCTCATCCTCCCCTTGAGAATTCATCAGTTTCTATTTCATCTTCTTCTGTAGGTTATGCCACCTCATCTTTCTTCTCACAAGGAAACCAAATCTATGGTATTCCTTCTTCTTCTGTAACAACTCCATTATTACTTCTAGATGGAATTCTATCTCAGCCTTCTCCCTCTCATAATCTTCACCACTCAACTATCTACATATGCCATTTGTCTTGGCATCTTCTTTCTGCACTTTGTGGCTACTTCTTGAACCTCTGTTATGACTATTAGTAGTCATATTCCAGAGTTTCTTTCAGTCTCTATGAGATCCATCAAGCTTATTGTTATAGCTGATTTTACCACTCCAGGTGAATCACACTTGTATGGCCTTCCCTTGTCCCTCTGCAGACTCCTTTGACCCCTTGGACCATTTTTTGTCCTTTGATGTTTCCTTGACCATCCCTAAAAACATGTGAAAAATGATACATGCGGCTTTTAAACCCTTAATCGCGTATATACGCGGGTTTGACCCCTAAAACCGTGTACATCGAGATGTGTGCATAATCCAAATCCTTTTTGAGTTTTCCTTGACATGGATCCGACTCACTTGACTCCTAGCCTTCCCTATGCCTTGAGATCACTCGGACTCGACCTTTCATTACCCCTTTGAAAAGCTATATAAGGAACTCTATGGTAAATTGAAGGCATATGAGAGAATTGAGAGCAAAGAAACTATAGTCCATTTTTGTCGGAACTTATGCTTGAGTATGCATCCCTTTGTTCCTTGGAGCACTTTTGTGTTCTTCCCAAGCTTGCCTTTTGCTTGTGAGCTTGCTATCGAGAGATGGAGGATTGAGGTGGCGGAGTCCCAAGTGGGGGATTCAGTTTCTCCAATTCCTAGACGTGTCGACAGAGGTTGTATCCATTGTAATCTTTGATTTTATATTAATAGAAATATCTTTTACTGTCCAATAATGTATGTTTGAATGAATATTTTATCCATGGATGTTTTCAAATTCTTTTGCATTGTTGATTATATATGCTAGAATAGATCTAACACCAATATATATAGTATGCTTGTATTGTTTACTTGTTGTTGAGGAAGTAATCTATCAATTCAAGCTGAAGTTGGAAAGCTCAACGGGGATCTACTTCAACCATCTGGAATAAGGTACGAGGTCTGATCCTTTAGTGTTAGATATTTAATTTCTATTGCATATTGGAAAGGATTGATTTCTGTAGTCAAGTTGTTTGTTGTGGTACCCCAAGCCATAGGAACTTCTCTCCGTAACAGAATTGGCAACTCTGCTGGGGATCTTCCTTGTTTTTATTTGGGGTTTGTGGGAACAATGGGCTTGATATTATTGACTTCCTCTTTATTTCTCCTTGTTTATGTGTTGCATTTTATAGTATGTTTATCCATTAACACTCCCCTTTATTGGTTTGACCCTTGGCCTGCTTTTTACCACTGTCTTCTCTGTATACACAGGTGTATGGACAAAAGTCACGTACATACCCAGATTTTTAGCCAAAAGTCACATATACATGTAGGTTTTTGGCCAAAATCCGCGTATACACGTAGGTTTTTAGCTAAAAGTCGCATATATACGCAGCTGTTCTTTAAACAGTCGCGTACATCCTCCCTTTTGGTGAGTTTGATGTTGTGGGAAGTTGCTGGGCAGGTTGTGAGTGTGGTTGGGTCTTCCTTGGGTTTGATGTTGTCTGCTGGATGCTTCTTTTGACCGCTTTTTCATTTATTTTTCTTTGAAAGTAGTTTTAGTAATTTATCCTTTTTGTTTTTCCATTAGTGCATTACTCTTTTTTGTCTCGGTGTCTTGCTCGGCTTGTCTCTTATACTTTCTGCAGAGACTGAGAGTTTTAGATGACTTTTATTTCATTTTTCATTCTTTTATATTGAAAAATACAAAGTAGTTGCACTCTTAGTTGCATCTTAGATATGGATTTGAGGAGGTACCTGAATTGGATTGCTTGAATGAGAGTTGTGTTTAGACTTTCATATAGGAAGGATTACATTGGCATTCGAAAATGAATATATATTTATGCATCTCATGTGGTGGCATACCCTATTTTTCATTTGGAAAAGATTGCACTTAGCATTGTCTGTTATGGTGTGCATATTTATTTCACTACTGAGTCATAATGTCATTAGTTATACGGCCATTTCCCTTTGAGTAATTATAGCCAATTAAAATCAATGCATAATAAAATCAATTACACTCTTTTATTTTATAGGGTGCACCAAAAATATTAGGTTTTAGGGTCTTGGAATAGTTCATTGTGAGTAAATTCTCCAAGACCACTAAACAACAACACGTATGTGTCTGTCCAGGTGAGAGTGTAAAATTACTTGGTATAATTAGTGTTTCTCAGGATCCTCCTCTTAAAAGGGAGTTAAGCACGAGGCAGTGTGAGTGGTTATTGATTGGGATGACCCCTAGTCATAACTAAGTAGCATCGGAGATATTTCCAGGATTGTATTCGTATCTTGAGGGTCTTTCAAGAGTTTCAGGCTTTGCTACCCTGCCTATACGGTCGATCCCACCTGCGACTGTCCACCTGAGCATTGATTATATTGAGGTGACCTTAGTTTCCTTACCTAGGTTATCGAGGGGGTATTTGCAGAGGTTATTCTGCGGGTGTCCCATCCAGGTAGGGGTTGGACAGAATAGTCACTTTATGCGTTGAAGCTGAGGGCCACTATAATTGGTTACATACCTCTAATTGTAGTGTATGGGAGTTTCAAGCCTCTCCTAGGCAAGACATACCTACTGCATTTGGGAGCTCACGTATCCTCCCCTTGGTTTGCTTGTATTTTGGTTATAGATTTTCTTAGGAGTGTGCTCTTTGTGTGATAGTTGGCCTTTGGGATCATGGTTACTTGAGTATATTTATGCTCTCTTGAGTTCGGGTCCTTTTATTTTCGGCATGCCTGGAATCGTATCACCCATCCTTGGTCCTTATATAGACCCTGGTGTCAGAATTGGGGGCATCACAACCCCTTACCGTGCTTAGATTCGGGAGTGGTGACATTCCGCCCTCTACTCCATTTGTGGAGGATGTCGACTCCCTTCTCTCAATATTTACACCGGTGGTCACCCTCACGGGGATGGTGGTGGATGCATGAACGTTGGGTATACACCTTACTTTCCTTTTTATGTCCCATCGTTCACCGCATTCTTTCCTTTGGGTGCAGTTGTCATGATCATTCCTCCCTATATCCTATAGTTTGGATTCTTTATTAACTATTTTGGGTTGTTTTGGACTAATATGGTTGTCATGTAGGGTCCCGTTTTTGTACACTCTCTCTGAGGTTTTGACCCATTCGTTCCTATCACAGGTATTATGTATGAATTGGCATATAGGTTAGGATATCACATCCACTTTCACTTATGCATTTCCTTATGACCATTCCATCTTAACTTTAGGTACGAACCCATTCCATGGTATCATCGAACCTTCATGCTGCTGTCAAAAGTGATATTCTGTGAATGGTAGAGCTTTCCTATACATGGGTGTCCTAGTTAGCTCCCTTTTGCATTTGGTACCCATGCTGTGAGTCCTCTCTTAGGTCTAGGAGTCCCTTTTAGTCCCGCCATGTCCTTGAGCAAGAGCCTCATACTCCTCTTGAACTTTATGTTGGAATTTCCCTGGGACTCCCTTATGTCAAGTTGTAGTTGCATTATCATGAGATTTGCCTACCTCATTGAGCCTTATGCCGGCTTCCCTGACTTTGAGTATCAGCCCTATAGCTTGAGCTTGTCTCATGTCTAGCCATGCAAAGCCATCTTTTTTATCCTTTGCAGCTCGATTCCCTTTTTACCGGGAGGGTATTTTCCCCTGAGTGTCGATATCCTACACATGTGTCCTTGCATTGAGCAAAGGTATGTTCCACTACTTGGAACTAGTTTGTTTGCCCCTATGACACTCGTCTTCTCCTACTCTATAACTATAAAGCAGTTTTATTATTTTTCAAGATTTTTAAATATTTGAAAAAGTCCAAAAAAAAGTCAAAAAACCAAAATGCCAGACAAGGAAATATGTTATCTTTGGCAGCTGTCGAGTCATGTTACCTTCAAACAAAGCACTGTATATCACATCCATTGGTTTGGTTTATAGTTTGACTTTAGGAGTTGTACTTGTTTATCTGAGTTTATCTCCACTGACTAATTAAGCTTCCAGTCCCCATGGAGCCTCTGTCGATGCCTCCTGTGTCGCAGAGATGTCCTAGTTTGTATATCGAGTCTATGCTGCCTTTATTTAGTCACCATTTGTCGTTATTCTCTTGTTCGAAGGAAGTTGAAACCTGAGTCGGCCATTCCTCAGTTATCTTGACTTTGCATGTCGGCCATTCCCGGTATAGTTACTGGTTCGTGCCCCTTATGATCAAGTCCTTCCACATTATACAGCTTTACTAAGTACCTTGTGTTGGATGATGGGGGATGCCTTAATGTCCTCCTTCCAACAGATTTCATCCCATCGACTTCAGATCATTTATTCTGGGATTGGAATATGGAGTCATTTTGAGTGCCTTGAGACTTGCAGTCATCAGTGGCAAGTTCTCTCGCCATCGATAGTCTTTGGGAATACATCAATGTCCCCTGATCGATGGATCCTCTCAAGTGTTCGACCTCAACACATTTATTCACACTTGTTAGTTTCATGGGGACTTCACTTAGTGAACATCTCACATAGCACGTGCGATCATGGGATATTAAAGAATACCCTTAATTTCAAGAGATATTGACCCAAACACTTTTTGTTGAAACCCCCTTCCAATACTTAAAACCTCCTCCCCACCCCTTTTTATACCTCAATCCTTATAAACCACCCTACCCACCCCCACCTTAAACCCCTCATCCCCCCAATACCTGCAATATATTGGTTTGATTTTTGATAATTTTAAAACCCACAATATGAACTAACGTGATAAGATATTGGTCAACAAGTGAAGCCCCCGTGGTTAGTTTGCACTCTAGTACCTTGATTCCCATTTTCATTATCGGTGGGTGATCTCGCGTTTTTTAACAGTATACATTAATGACCGGTAATCAGATGATGGACTATTATGTCCGACCTCGACACCTCTATTCACATAGTAGGACATGTACTCATAGCAGTTTGTGTAGAAGACCTTCCAGATTGGTGGCATCTCTTATATGCTACCTCCTTGATCGTGCCAGTGTTCATGAGATTTCAGCTCTCATGACTTGATTCCAGTATATGTCAGACATTTCCAGCTATTATGGAGATCTTGATCCATTGCATATCTTCAGCCATTATGGAGATCATGATCCTTTGTATGTCTTCATCATGGAGATTCTGATCTATGTATATTGTACGTGGTGATGACCACTTATGTGATATCTTGTATCATGCCACTTCATGGCCATTGTACTCTTATGTATCCGGGACTTCTATATGTATTTGCAATTATGTGTAGAGTTGTATCATTGTACTATGCTGATTGGGTGGCTGGTCTTCCATTTGGGATTCTTCCTCACTCCACTTTTGGGATGGACTTATAATGTATTTCGACCATCGTATGACCCCTCTGACCTCACACATTAGGGGGCATCTGTTATAGCTAATTTTACCACTCCAGGTGAATCACACTTGTATGGCCTTCCCCTATTCCTCTGCAGACTCCTTTGACCCCTTGGACCATTTTTTGTCATTTGATGTTTCCTTGACCATCCCTAAAAACATGTGAAAAATGATACATGCGATTTTTAAACCCTTAATCGCGTATATACGCAGGTTTGACCCCTAAAACTGCGTACATCAGGATGTGTGCATAATCCAAATCCTTTTGGAGTTTTCCTTGACATGGATCTGACTCACTTGACTCCTGGCCTTCCCTATGCCTTGAGATCGCAAAGATTCAACCTTTCATTACCCCTTTGAAAAGGTATATAAGGAACTCTATGGTACACTGAAGGCATATGAGAGAATTGAGAGCAAAGAAACTATAGTCCATTGTTGCTAGAACTTATGCTTGAGTCTGCATCCCTTTGTCCCTTGGAGCACTTTGTGTTCTTCCCAAGCTTGCCTTTTGCTTGTGAGCTTGCTATCGAGAGATGGAGGATTGAGGTGGTGGAGGCCCAACTTGGGGATTCAGTTTCTTCGCTTCGCAGACATGCCAACAAAGGTTGTATCCATTGTAATATCTCATTTTATATTAATAGAAATATCTTTTCCTGTCCAATAATGTATGTTTGAATGAATATTTTATCCATGGATGTTTTCAAATGCTTGTACATTGTTGATTATATATGCTAGAATAGATCTGACACCAATATATATAGTATGCTTGTATTGTTTACTTATTGTTGAGAAAGTAATCTATCAATTCAAGCTGAAGTTGGAAAGCTGAACGGGGATCTACTTCAACCGTCTAGAATAAGGTATGAGGTCTAATCCTTTAGTGTTAGATATTTAATTTCTATTGCATATTGTAAAGGATTGATTTCTGGAGTCAAGCTGTCTGTTGTGGTACCCTAAGCCATAGGAATTTCTCTCTGTAACACTTATGCAGTAACATGTCCTCCCTGCTACAACTTACCTCACCAAGCCTCCTCTGTACTTAGTCTTTTGGAAAGTACTGGTCCTCTATCTAGAACCCTCCTGAGCAATCATCATTGCTCCTTTTGGCTCACATCTACAACTCGTCTACACTTTAGAACACAATTGTCCTCTTGTATTTCAACCTTAGCTGAAATACTAGGTTCTGGCCACACTCTTTTTATTCCTAGATCCCTTCATCGCTGCCCTCAAAGGATGTGATCCAGGCTTCCTGAGATATTTATGTATTGTTGCTACCTCTTTCATGCAGTCAATAAAGTAGTTATCTTTTCAATAATAACCTCACTGCTTAGGATACAAGCCTCTTCTTCTCTTTCCTGCAAAGCTCCTCACTTATAAAACCTCTTATAGAATTCGGGTATGTCTTCTTGTCTTCACAAAACAATGTCTTTCTCTTTGTTTCTTTCCTCCATTGAAAGTAAACTTACTCTCTTCCTACTCTGATACCAATTGATAGCAGACCCCTCCCTAAGGCCCGCCTATCCCAAGGATAACACTTAGTGTGCTAAGATATTTACAGACTCTCTACAAGCTTAAAACTCGCTAGAGTCTTTAGAACACACTTTTGGCTCTAATTCTATCTATAACTCCTTATCCAAATTTGTCTCTTCCAATAAATTAGTCAATGTTCTGACAAATATAATTCAACTTATAACCTTACATGTTTAGCACTCGGTTGCTTACTATTATCTTACTCTCAATGCATAGGACCTCCTTTTCAAGCCTTAGGATCCTATCACATATGACTTAAGTACTTACCATCAATTGCCACACAACACATGTGACCATCCTAAATATTCCAAGGGCTCTAACTTGAGTGCTTACTACCAGTTTTCACACGACTCAAAGAAGCATACCAAAGACTCTTCATTCATGCTCAAGGGTGTATCACTCCCAATTCAAATAGTATTGAAAGAGTGCCTAACCTCTACCACTGAGCGCCTTCATCTATCACATATTATTAACCGCCATATTCAAATAGGCTTATCACATTCCAATGCTCATGCCACCTATAACCTCCTTAAGCATCCAAGGTTTTATCGCACTCACACAACAATACATTGTCCAATTAAATATTAACGCTTGACTCCTCTTAGGTTAAGACTCCTCAATGCTCCATTTCACACGATATAACCATATCATATGCTTGAAGGCATATCACAATAAAAAAAGGTGCTTCATCCAACTATGACTTTCCACATTGACATTTCCTTGACCAATCCTTGTAAAAAATAACCATCTCCCCATTGTTCGATCATTCACAGAACACACAACTATTGTTCGATTTTCTATCTATGAATCCTCCAACTTCCTATGTGCCATAGACCATAACGCCTATCTCTGCACAATCAAACCATTATTTCTGCAAATCCTAGCGATCTCTTCATAGATCCCTCTCATTTGGTTACTCAAACCTTCTATGCTTCGAATAAATATCGATGACCACACATTATCAGTCTTTGTACACCCTTACTGGTCCACCCATTTCTTTCTTGTTCTCCTAGAGGATTATTAGTCTATTCTCATCAATTGAAATCGATGAATATCCCCCACATATATGTATATGGCAGTTATATTGAACTTTCCACACCCTACATTATAACACGTTCATGATTTGAACACCACAAATCAAGCAACCCTGCACTTCCAATCTCGTGCCTACTAACTTCCCATCACAACTTGACTTAAAACCTCGTACTTTGTTGTTCAATCAACATACAAAGAGTTCAACTTTGTTTACATAGCAATTTCCCTAGTCAATTTTTACATGGCATTGTGCTCAAGCCTATCATAGACTCAACACAACTCCTACATGCTTCCAATGTTTACATGCATCGAACATGCACAACTACTCTATTTTCCAGAGTCTTCTTAAGCTTCAAATATCTTCTGCAGGGTTTAGAATTACAAGTTCTACCCAAATTCTCTTATGTCAGCATTTTACATGCACACTGTAGCTATACACAGAGCTACCATCATTCACCTAGATTGTCCAAAACACATTGCACACAGAATGTAAAGAACAATAACACATAATAGGACGAATCTATTTTTCATTAACATAATGAATTTGTACATGCAACTTCAAAGAACTTGACCTATTCTATTTATTGCCTGATATACTTTCAATGGCCATTTTCCACTCTCCCCTCGAGACTTGCCTTACTAGATCCTTTACAAAACAACCCTTATTCGATTCTCATAACTGACTCCTACAAACTTTTGATTAGTTCCTAGACTAAAGCAACTAATTCTATTTTTAAAAAGATAACTCATGACTCACTTACGAGCCTCTCAACTCATCCCATCTCTTAAGGGATTTGCTACATAATCATCATGAGTGACACATAACCAAACTTAAGCATATTCCCTATCCAACTTCACTAGGAAATAAAGTACTTTAACATGATATTTTACAATGCCCCCCTCCTTGGGCTAATGTCTAGACCTAAAGGTTTGATTAAACATTCATAGTTTAGAATTGGCTGACTAATGCTCCTGCATCATAAAACTAAACTAATTACCAAATCATTATAGTTATCTACTTATGGTATAACATAAACATTAAACTAATTAATATAAATATAAAACAAATACTATTTAATAAACAAAATAACAAAATGTGATGTGAAAAAAACACAAAACAAAAGCTCATATCTGCACAACTTAGGTGAAGATTATTTAAATTTTAACGAAATGCATTTAAGAATAACAAGATACGACAACCATGAAATGAGAACTATTGTAATGAGAACTCTAAATTGTCCATTATTATTTATGTGATAAATATTTTGTTTCTCCCTGAAATAGGCAATCATATCATATGGAAACAATGATAATATGCTAGTAATTTCATATAACGTATCATTTTGCTTACAAATAGTCATCTACATAATTGTTTTGTTATGTCTATTTGCTTTATCAAAAATTTTAACTATTTTTGTTGTGTCAGATAAAACTACAATTGAAACAACCTCGATGCATGTGGCGGTCTTTTCTCATCGATTTGTTGATTCAAATTTGGTGCCTAGATGAGATTCTACTGATGTTGGACTCAAAAGCTCCCATCATTCAAGTCTTCTATGGTGTCACATCCACTAAGATTCGGTCGAATCAGTGGGGAGAAAATGGAATTCATGCTCAAGGCATACAAAACCATGCAGATAAGGGGCGGTATGAATCCAATACGATTCATATTTGGAGAGAATCACTTTCTCAAGTTGCAAACATAAGTGTTTTTGAGATGGATGTGTGCAATATTGGGTTAGAACTCAACCTTCCCTCTTAATAGAGTAGTATTTTATGTTTGTAAGATATACGTAGATGTTTGTTTGACACTAATTCTATTTATTTTCTTCTGGATAACTAGCAAGAAGGATTTGGAGCTGGATCTGCTAAAGAAGGCATTTAAGCATTTGACATAAATGGTGAAAACTCCAGAATTGTATGTGGTTGACAATCCAAAAGTTTTGGATAAAAAGCTAAACATTTTGAAGAGATAGTCCTATTGAAGTAGAAACAACGAAGCAGGAAACATCTAATCTTGGGAATCACGAGGTTAGGTGGTGTAGGCAAGTTAGCATTGGAAAAAATATTCTTTTCGATAAGAGAAAAGTAGAGCATCACAAATCCTGCTTTTTATTTAATGTCAAATACAATAAAAGGTCTTTAATTTTATTGCAGAGCAACTTATTAAGAGCTTGACTAGATTGGGTAAGAAGATAAATAGTCTTGATGAAGGTAGAGGGAGCCTTAAAAATCCTCTCAAATCTTCTAATACATTATTAGTCTTAGATGATGTAGAACATGAAGATCATTTGAAATAACATTTTCTTGTTGAAGCTCATGATATCCTTTCAGGGAGATTAATATTGATTACATCTATAGGTCAAGATGTTCTCAAAAAGTCAAAAGTTGAAAAATCATCAATTTATACCTTAATTGTGCTTGACATAGAACACTATAGAGAGATTTTATGCTCCCATGTATTCAGAGGAGGCAATCCACTCCCAAGGTTTGGATCTCTGGTAGAAAAATTATTAGAATATTGTAAAGGATTTCCCTTTCCTTTAAAATTATTTGGGTCACTTCTTTATGAAAGAAACGTATCTGATTGGGAAGACCAATGGTAGAGTATTCAACAAATACATCTGGAGACATACATGAACATTTAAAATAAATTACAACTCACTTAATAATGGGGAAAAACAAATGTTCTTGTACATAACATGTTTTTTCATAGGACAAAAAATAGATATAGGCATAAAATGTGCCATAAACATATGGAACGAGTCAGGGTGAAGCAAAAAGCAATGGATTCAAAATCTACAAAAAGGTGTCTTTTGGAAGTAGATAGTTGGAATGTGATACATATGCATGACCATCTATGACCTTTGGGAAGAGGTGTTCAAGACTCGCCACACCATCTTTTTCGTTGAACTAAAAATGACATTTATGATTTGTTGCATCAATCAGTTGTAAGTAGTCAATCATTCAATACTTTATATATATTATTGGATAAAAATACAATTCAATGTTTTTGTTCTTCCATCATTTTTCAAGACTAAACATGTAATAACCATCATTTTTAAAGAATGGACAAGTAATAAATGTGTAAGGAAATAGGATGGTTCTTAGTGAATCCATACTCTTCTTGCCTTCTTGGATTCCAATGAAGGATTTAAGGGTTCTTTAAGTTTCCAAGAATACATTAGAAACATTGAGGAAAGATGATTCATACGTAAATTGAAATTTATTGTGTTTACTTTCTATTAATATTGCACCATAAAGTCTCAAATGAGTTTGGAAAGAAAGTTTGTAAATCCATATATATATATATATATATATATATATATGTATGTATGTATGTGGTTGAAAACTGTAGCATTTTGTAGGTACCTTTATAGTTAAATGTATGTTTAGAGTTTTGTTTAAGAGCATATGGGGCTTGGAACGATGTACATAGGTTTGAAAGCTAAGTGTTAATGGGTGTTGTGAATTAGAAGAGCTACCAAGCATGGAAACATTTGTATATTTGGAGGAGTTGTGGGAAGATGGATGTGTGAAGCTAAGGAGGGTAATAAATTATTTGTGTAAATATACCTATTACAAGTCTACAATAAAATATATCTGAAAGAATACTTCTAGTGGGCATGCCCATTCTTCATTTGATGTTGCTACTACTATGACAAAAAAAATGCTATATCTTGATGTTGTAATAACTCATACTGCAAATCACTTTGCGAGAAGATGATCGACCTTTATCCCATTTGTCCCCACCACCAACTAACCTCGAAGACAGTGAACAATTTACCTTCTACGACAAGCATGCCAACCCATTTCCCATTTCCTTAAAAGGCCCCACAGGTAGGGGCTTTGTATTTTCTCATCCTGTTGCTTGCAACCAATGAACTCAACTCAAAGGCTTTAATTCTCAAATAATGGCAAAACTTTTAATTGGGAGTTCCATTGTACGAATCCTAGGGATACTTTTTTTAGAAAGGTTTGAAGGCTCAAATCCTAGCAAATGAAGCTTTCTTATAGGAGGTCTAGTTCATGATCTGCAATATTTTCTTTGTGATCAATGAAGTGATAGAATTTCTAGGAAGGCATCGAATTGTGTGAGATTATCGAGTTGAAGAGTAGGGAAAATTTTAATGATCCATAATTTTTTCAAAGCGTAGACACCTTGGAGAATCTTATTAATTCTTAAATTTGCAAAAATAAAATATTTGGCGATTATTTTGTAAAAATATTCAAATTTAGGACTTTATATAGTTTTTGGACAAATTTTCGTGATTTTAGATTAAAAAAAATTATCCCATAGAATTTGGGAGAATCGTTTTTGAAATATAGGGAAAAATTTGATGTTATAAGGACTTTATATAGCTTTTAGATTAAAAAGAATCCCATGGAATTTGGGAGAATCATTTTTGAAAAAAAGGCCAATTGGTGAATCTTTTTTTTGGAAATAAAGGTCCAAAAATATCCCATGGGACAATTTTTTTCCCTAAAAATTTTCCTATTAAAGAGATTGCTTAGATTTTGTTCAAATAGACAACTAACAAGAATATCAAAACATAAAAAAGCAACCACTCCAACAATATCCTTACGGGTTCCTCCAGTTTTTTGTTGGTTTATCACCATTAAACCAAAACCACTAAGGCCCAATTTATGACACCTATAAATCCACACACTTGTCCAAAAATTGACATCCAATTGAATACTGACTTATGCTATTCAAGCGGTTGTGGGTTTAAATTGAGAACCCATGTCTAGGGAAAGGTCTCGAATTTTATGCATTTGTTGTTGAACATATATGCATCCATTGTATATGATGCTTCTTCAGAGTTAAAATAACTTTTCAAAAGGGTATTTCAAGGCCATGGTTCAACAAAGAGGAGCATACACAAGGCAAGTGTGTCCCTAGAACATGTTTTTTCTAAGGTACACTTTAGAATTTGATGTTTTCCCCCAATTTCAATCGTATTTTTCTTATGCACTTTTTAGTTGAATGTTCATGTTGATTGTTCTTTTTAATTAATGCCAAAGTATCATTTATTAGTCCTCGAAAATTTCCTTAACCTTTATATATAGACACCTTATTTTTATAGGATTCCCTGAAATAATCTCCATATGCACATTTATGATGATTTTTTTAAACAAACTAAAAGGGAATAGGTGCATTAGCCAAATACAATAGACATATTCACATGTCCTTCATTGTATTTTATTGTTTAGTAAATAATCCCTTGTTATCGAAGTGGTCTCTGCCTTCAGCTGAAATGCCAATGATGAAGTCATTTATATTCTTTAAATTCACTCAGGACTTGCACTTAGACTTGTCCTTTTAGATACACCACATCTGTGGTCTATCAAGGTCACCAACATTTTCAACTTGTATTGGATGTGGTAGTTAATTCTGTTGAAAGTGCTCCAACAGAGCATTCATCTAGTTTCAGATGTGGTGGCTAACTTGACTAATGACATTATGTGACAACATGTTTTTGGAGGATTTGAAACCATGCATAAGCATTACTGAAAGTGCTTTGATTTTACCACTTGACCATAACCCGGTTGACAACCAAGCCTCCATTTTATTTCAAAGTAATGATTGTGTAATTTCATTACACTTTGTGTGTGAAACCATATAGTTCTTTGCAAAATAAAAAATTCTATATCTAGGTTTTGGGAATAATTAGAAACTATTCACAGTATATACTGGCTAAACAAAATTAAGACATTTGACTCGAAATACTATAAGTGTATTATTTAACAAGATGACCCATTAAAACTATATATTGGAAAAATAGAGAACTAGAAAGAAAAAATGTACTGCCTTAGATGGGGTTAGTCGCACACTCCCTGTGGATTGAGGGGTTGGAGGCACCAAGCATTCCTTTGAGATTTTCATCTTGCACCAAAGGTCGGGGCATACTCCCCTTGGCAATGAACTTTAGTGACATACTGGGTGGCAGCTAAATCTCGATGTTGCATATAAACATTGACCATGGTAGTTCATGTCTTTGATTCCCAAACCTTCAAATTGCTCAACTACTCTTTAATTTATTGAATAAGAGTGGTTCTCTCCTTATTTCCTTTTAGAGGTTAAGAGGTCAAGGTTGGAAATATTCTTTCCATATTTCCTGAGACCCTTCTTGAACCATGGAGTTCCACACCTAGAAAGCACAAATAGGAGGTGTGATCCATGAGCTTGGTAGAGTTCCGATGCTGCAAAGATCATAAATTGACATAGACCACCAAGAGTGGGTGAGGAATTGAAGCTTGTCAGTGGGTGGAATTGATGGAGGACAAGGTTGCTAAGAACCAATGAGAGTCCAAGGAGGAGAATCAGTTGTTGTGAGCACTAGAGTCCTACGAAAAAAGGTATCAAGACAAAGATAGAGGAGAACGGACATTTACATTTGTAATATTCTACTTTCAAAATGCTTCATTAGTTCCAAAATCACATAAACATGACAACCACTAGACTCTTTTTCCCTAAAAATGAGACTTGGTAGGTCACATCTTCAACTTATCTCTCAACTTTCTTTGGTTTCAAGTTTAGACTAAATTATATATAAATACAATCATTCTCAAATGAGTCATAACGTTTTAAGAAACAAATAAAAATTGGTTTCCTTTCAGACTAAATTATAGATAAATAAAATCATTCTTAAATGTGCCATAACTTTTTAAGAAACAAACATAAATTTAATATTAGTTTTCCCTTTTCAACCATTTCACTCTTCAACAACAACCTATCCACTTATCATTGCACCTTTTTGGGACGACTAAAAAATACTCTCTTGATTCCTAAGAAAATAACAAAGAACTAAATATGTTTTTGTGAAAAGGTTTCCTATACACTATTATAATTAAATTTAATAATAATAATATTAAAAAAATCATTTAAACTATCCAAAAGTATTATTATTGGCTGAATCCATCGGATGAATTTTTGAGAATTTGACAGAATACACACCGATACACATTAAAGTTTAATCTAGTGAATGTACATGAAATGATGGTGTCAAACCAGTTCACATCAAACTGTTAACAAATAGGACATGCCCTTCCCTGGTTATTATTTTTGTTGACAGTTAAACACAGTAAGATATTAAATATTCATCACTCATTATATTATTTAAGATCAACTATAGAATCAAGTTTGAAGGACGATCAGATATATAAATTTTGAAACCATAGAATCAATTTGTACATACATTTATCTTATTCTCCAGCAATCTAAGATAAACATAGATGATATTACACCCTGATATTCTAACATATTAATTCTTATGGCATTAATTAACTAGCATAGCCACAAAGGCCTATAAACCCAATCAACCACTTAATATAGTTTTGTGGAGATTACTCATGTTAAACAAAGACTAAAATATATATTTTTATATTAAAATAACTACAGTTTATTCTTTATCCATTATTCATACCAAATCATTACAGTTAATATAAACATAAAACAAATACTATCTAATAAATAAATAAAACTGATACAAAAAACAAAAACAAATTGTTACTCATTTCTTTTAACTACTTATTAACTAAAGGTCATTTAGATCTTAATCAATATGCACTTAAACATAACAAAATACAATTACCATAAAATGAATTTAAGTTGTACACTTGTTACACTTTGGTTAATTTTGTTGACCCATTCAAAGAGATTTAAAATCATAGATAATATCTAAAACCTATAAATATAATTAAAATTTAACAATTTTGACAATTTAAAAACTTGGCAGCAAACACAACAATAAACATTAAAGTTCCCAAGTCCTATGAATATTTCTAAAATAATAGTGTCAAAGACTAAGGGAGGCTCACTTCAAGCTACCAACAACTACATAATAACAAAGAAAAGTTACAAAACAACTAAATCCTTTCCTAATACCAAGCAATTTAATTGCTAACAGTATCAACTATTCATTTTAGATTGTCCACATAGTTACTGAACAAGGGGCTCAACCAACGCTGATTTTCCAGCACTCAGCAGCACAGTTGGTATCAAATGTGCAAGTACCAGTCTAATAATTTTTTAATACCAATACATATCATAACTGTTGGTCCCTCATTGAGCATTACTTTCCTAACATCGAAACATGTATTTTGGATCACTGTGGTAGCTTTGCTTTTTGTTATATTTTATTATATATCATTCAGCACTACTTTTGTAACATTTCTATTCAGTTTTTTATTTGGAAGGAGTATGACTTGGTAGGTGTATTACTTATTCTTCCACAGTTTTCAAAGGCAATAGATATGACTTTTTTATATAAATTTAAAATTATATTATTGAATATATTTAATAGCTTTACACTTTAAGGTTGGATTAAAAATTATATTATTGATTATATTTATCAGATTTACACGTTAAAGTTGGATTAAGTATAGATATCCTTAATCAATGACTTTTTATATATTATTAGGCATAAATAAATGAAATAAATATAATTAGGTCAATAAGTATATTATGCTTCAATCTAGTCGAAACATTAAACTTCATCATCAAATCTCATGGATGCATTCATTACATTAAACTCCATCATCAAATCGCATGGATGCATTCATTAGATTTTTCTAACTAATGTTCAACCAACTATAGTGCTCTGTCTGCCGGGCAGAGCACTCAATCCTATCCTTAAACAGTAAAGAAAAAAATATTTTACTTCCTTTTCAGATTTTCATTTTTATTTGCAAAAAATAAAGAGATGGTTCAGTTCACCGAAAAATACATGTGCTTTAGCGTTGAATGTTGTCCCTGGTTCCTGCACCTTTAAGCTTTGTCTTTACTTGCCTGAGCCTGTAGGAGCCTTAATGCCAACTAGGATGTTCCTCCCTGCCGGCCAATGAACCTGCTGACCCTAGGAAACCGACGGGTTTCCTAGCCCCCGAGCCCACGTACCGATAAACTGGATAGCAACCTCCCTCTCTCTGAGTGAAAATCTGCCTGGAGTTAACCCCCTCCTCCAACTATTTTCCTTCTCTGATCCATCACTTTTGTTCTTCCGTAAAAATTTCTTCCCCCAACTGTCTTCCTCCCTTCTTCCTCTCTGTTTCTCTCTCAAAATTTTCCCCGACCATCCTCCCCTGAAATCCCTAAAATCCCCCTCCTTATACCTCCTTCCCCACCACCTTCCTTCCTCCACCACCTCTTTCATTATTATTTTATTCTATCTTGGGTAGTGCAGTTCCGATATGTCTGACATGTGTTATGTATTAATAAACCTTCAATTGTACGTGTTTACAAAATTCCATACATTACCCAAAATTGTTTATTTAATGTTTTACACAAATGGTAAAATAATTAGTATAGTTTAATATTGTTTATTTAATGTTTTACACAAATGGTAAAAATGGTTAAAATAATTAGTATATGTTAAATTTAATAAAAGTACTTGATAATAAACATTAATAAACATTAATATGGGGCATTACATACACCCACCCTTCAGGAAACTTCGTCCCGAAGTTATGGTCAAAATAGTGATACAAGGTACATTTATAGGTTTAAAACAATTCACAATTACTTAATTAAACTATCCAATTATTTAAATATTTCATACTAGCGTGCATGTGTGAGGTGTGCATGCATGGCCAGTACATGCACAGGATGCACATGTACTATAGCAAAAACCCCTAAATTCTAACTAATACATATAATATTTCACGCAACATGACCCATATACAGATATAATATGATTTCTTGTGACATTCGGAGTTATTTAACAATTATGTTCTTATTATTTACTCAGTTAAGATTGGTACCTACCATCACTAATCCAGTATCATAATGTCCACCCTTCAACAATACTAACTAATATGTCCACCCATCCTAACCTACGTCCGCATCCTCCCTATCCTTCCTCTGCTAGTACAAAGTGGATGCTAGCTGTACTGACCTTTCCACATAGAACCTGAGAGCGGTAGTGTCGAATATCTAGCGGACCTAGCCTCTCCTAGCAGGCATCCGACCATCATCATCACAACAACTTGGGGAGCATGTCTCAGCACTGCCCTCCCACGACCTCGGGTATCAAAGTGACATAGGGTGGGAAATGCATCCATCCCTCTCAACATACTGGGTATATACTCATCAACCATACTGCGTTGCTATCAAGTTTATTGGTACATGTATCGTATCATCACTTGGCAATTAAGGCTCTTCTTCAAGATATGTATTGAGTCATACTTGCATCACATACTCGGCTATCACATAGCCCCTATACCCTGCAGGTTAGCACTATGCAAAACATGCATTCATAACAATATTAAATCAATAGCAGGTCCATATCATCCACATTATTTCCTTTCATCATAAAATCAAAAAATAAAATAAATCATATCATGGATGGGTACCCATCTACCTCATCATACATATCACATCATACCAAGGATTACTATCAACTATGTGTTTTAGTTATGAAATAAATGAATCTGATGACGACTACTGCATGATAATCGCATAAGCACAATAAATTCATATAAATGATAACCATCATAACATCATAATCAAAGCATCTACATAGGCATGTTAATCGTCGTAACATCATGATCAAATTGTAGTATAAGCATGATAACATCATAATATCATAACTAGAGCATAATCCTGCTAACATCATAACATCTGTAAATAATCACATATAACCTTCCAAAATATAATTCATGAAGTATAGTTGAGTCCATAGATAGTAAGTACATACACTGTAATAAGTCTGAGTGATAAATATGTCAGAGTCAAAATATGGGGTACTACATACACCCACCCTTCAGAAAAATTCGTCGTGAAGTCATGGTCAAAATAGTGAGGGAAAATTTCAATGCATAGTCTATGTGTCCTCCTAGGTAGCAAATCCTGGGCTATACTTGTCCCACTGGACCTTGACTTGGTCCACGTGTCAACTATGGAGCTGTCGAACTCTATGATCCAGTATACGTAATGGTTCGGCCATGAAGGTTCCCTCATCCGAGACCTACAGGTCCTTCCAATGAATCTTGTGAGACTCATCGGCTATGTAATGTCACAATACTGAAACATGAAATACATTATGAGTCCTATACAAGTGGGGCGGCAGTGCAAGATGATAAGCTACCGGTCCGATTCTTTCAAGAATCTCGAATGGCCCTATAAAGTGAGGTGACAACTTGGTCTCCATTCCAAAATGAATGGTACTTTTATTTGGTCGGATGCGTATAAATATGCGATCCCCTACCTCATAACTTCTATCGGTTCTTTGTGCATCAGCATAACTCTTTTGTCTATCCTGTGCTTCTTTAAGCCGCTTCCTGATCTGTAACACTTGCTCTTCCATCTCCTAAAGCAACTCAGGCCCGACTAAAACACGATCCTCCAACTTGTCCCAACTGAGTGGAGTCCTGCAAGGTCTCCCATACAATGCCTGGTATGGAGGCATACCAATGGAGCTGTGATGACTGTTGTTATATGCAAACTCTACTAGAGGAAGATATTTCTCCCACTGTGTCTACTGATCCATAACATACATCCTAAGCATGTCCTCCATCACCTGATTCACCCTTTCTGTCTGACCATCTGTCTCGGGATGATAAGCTGAGCTCAAGTTCAGCTGGGTCCCTAATGCTGACTGCATGCTTGTCCAAAATCTGTAGGTAAACTTAGGGTCTCGGTCAGAAATTATCTTCTTTGGAACTCCATGAAGGCGTACAATTTCATTTATGAATACCCTTGCTACATCCAACACATCATAAGTGTCTCTTACTGGAATGAAGTGGGCACTTTTGGTCAGTTTGTCGACCACTACGAGTATAGCGTTATGTCTTGAGGATGTGAGGGGCAATCCCACAACAAAGTCCATGGAAATGACTTCCCATTTAGTCTCAGGAATATCATGAGGTTGTAAGAGACCGGCTGGGTGTCGATGATCTGCCTTGACTTGCTGACATTCTAGGCATTTCGAAACAAAATCCACTACGTCGCTCTTCATACCGGCCCAGAAGAAGAGTTTCTTCATGTCTACATACATCTTCTTCACTCTAGGGTGCGCACAATAATGTGCCCTATGGGACTCTCTAAGGATTGTTTCCCTGAGACCACCTTCTTTAGGGATATACATCCTCCCTTGGTACCACAGAAACCCATCTTCCTCAATATGGTACCCATCATACTTCAACTCACACTTCTTCCCACTTTGAATATCTGAGGTTACCTTGATATACCAACCATCTCCCAAGAGTTGTTCGAGCACTTTCTCCTTCAAACCCACTCTCAAGGGGATTAAGGAGAAAATTCTCGACCTTCCGCTTAGAGCATCTGCCACCACATTCTCCTTTATGAGATACCAAAGTCATACTCACTCCATCGTTGCTGCCTAGCATTTAGATCCCTTTGTGTAAAAATATACTACAAACTCTGATGATCTGTTTTGAGTGTGAAACTTCTGCTAACCAGGTAGTGTCTCCATAATTTTAGTGCCAGCGTCACTGCTGCCAATTCCAAATCATGGGTGGCATATTGCTCCTCATGAGGCTTCAACTTACGAGATGCATAAGCTATTACCCCACCTTCCTGCATCAGAACTGCTCCTAACCCTTGCTTCGAGGCATCAGTACATACCACGGAGTATTTATCCATGTCTTGTATCCGTAAGATTGGTGCAATCATCAGCAACCTATTTAATTCATCAAAAGCGGCATCACATTCATTGGTCCATTCATATCAGATTCCCTTTCGCTGCAAGGTGGTGATGGGTTTTGCAATCTTGGAGAATCCTTCCACAAATCTTCGGTAGTACCCCGCTAGTCCCATGAAGCTACGCACCTCATGCGCATTCTTCGGGATTGGCCAATCGTCGATGACCTTCACCTTTTTCGGGTCCACTGAGATCCCCTCTCCTGAGATGATATGCCCTAAGTAGTGAATCTCCTTTTGGAAGAAAGAACACTTCGACAATTTACCAAATAGTTTATGTTCCCTTAAGCAAGTTAAGACTAACCGCAAGTGCTCCTTGTGCTCCTTCTCGTTTTTAGAATATATAAGAATGTCATCTAAGAATACCTGAACAAAGTGGTCCAAGTAATTCCAAAAGACGCTATTCATGAGGCTCATGAATACTACTGGAGCATTTGTCAAAGCAAATGGTACTACTACGAACTCATAATGCCCAAATCGAGTTCGAAAAGCAGTCTTAGGAATGTCATTTTCTTTAATCCTAAACTGGTGATACCCCGACCGCAAATCAATCTTAGAGAAGACTGATGCGCCTTTCATCTGATCAAATAGGTCATCAATTATTGGTATAGGATACATGTTCTTCACTGTGGGTTTGTTCAAATCCATATAATCTATGCACAGTCGCAAAGATCCATCCTTCTTCTTAACAAAGATCACTGGTGCTCCCTAAGGTGAGATGCTAGGTCTAATTAGTCCCAAGTCTAGCAACTATTTTAACTGGATTTGCAACTCTTGAAGTTCACGGGTTGTCATTCTATAACGAGTCTTTGAGATCGGCTCTGCACCGGGTTTCAGTTCGATCGTGAAATCAAGCTCTCACTCTGGAGGTAGTTGTGGAAGTTATTCTGGAAAGACATCCTTGAACTCAGATAATATTGGGTAAGAATTCAAGGAAGGTCCGTTACTATCGCTCACCGTCTCAACTACAAATAACTGACATCCTTTTCTTAAACACCTTTCAGCTTTCACCGCGGAGATGAAACAGAGGGATATCTTCCTTTTTCGACCCTGGATTTGAATTGCTCGACCCTCATCATCAAGGCACAAGACTTTCTTTGTATAACAATCCATGAAAGCTCTATGGTCTTCTAACCAATCCATGCCGATAATAAGGTCATAGGTGCCCAAATTGGTGACATATACATCCAACTTAGTGGTGCATACTCCTAAGTCAACTTGACACCCCCTTACCTTAATACCTACTGCCTGTTTAACCCCTGAAGCCATCTCGAACGATTCAAAATCATTGTGCTTGCAGGATGCCAACCCACATTTATCTAATGCATATGGTGAAATAAAACTATCTGTTGCACTAGGATCAAATAACATTTTAAGTTTGACATTGTTTACTTTACCAGATGATTCTACCACGACGGACTGATGTTCTTTCTGGTGGTTGTGAACAGTTGCATGAATCCGATGAGTGTTATCAGAATTGCTCATGGATGCTTTTCGTTCCTGCTGCCTGCTGCTGGTTTTCCCTTTAGGACACTCCCCCTGAAAATGAGGACCTCCACATCCCCAACAAGGGTGGTGCTTGCATGCTGTTGGGATGAGTCCTATGGGATGTGTTCCTTCCCCGAGATCCTCTAAAACCTCCTGATCCTCTATAAGAATTTCCCTGTGTTAGTCCTCGGTTCCCATGGTTTGTTGACGAAGCTTGCGATACGGAGTTAACTGAAGTGTTACTCCTCGGGGTGAACCTGTTACCATAAGGAGGAGGTCTGGATTGCCCTCCTCGGAAGTATGGTCGTGGGGCCTTCCCTGTAACATACTGATTGGATCCTATCAACTTGCTTCGTCCCTTTGCATTTGACATATCCTCAGCATAGCGAGCATACTCAACTGCCATGGCAACTGAAGATGGCTTCCACATCCGTACTGCGGCCCTAATCTTATAGTTGAGTCCATACACAAATCGCTCCACCTGTCGATCATCCGAGTCCAAGTATGGAACATACTTTACCAGTTCCATGAATCTAGCTTCATATTCTTCCACTGTCATGTTTCCATGTGCCAAAGCATGGAAGGAACCCTCCTGTTGTTCCCTGTAATAAGCCGGAAGATACTTCATGTTGAATCTCTCCTTGAATAATTCCCATGAAACAGACAAAGGAGTAAGGTGCAATTGTTTCTCAAGGTCTGACCACCAATTTAGGGCATCGCCCTTTAGCTGGAAGATGGCCATTCTAGCCTTGGAACTCGAAGTATACTCGTTTAGTGCGAAGCACCTCTTCATACCCTCGAGCCACGCTTCAGCGTGCTTACCCGGTCATCCTCCTGAGAACTCGAGAATTTTGATCTTCTGTAGCTCTCTAGAAATATCCTAAAGCGGTTCTTGCCTTGGGACTTGTGCGCTCTCAGAGTTTTCTCGGCTCACTTGCGTGGTTTCTACCTCTGCGATCCTCTCCGACTGCCTGTTTAGTGTGGCCATGATGGTTTCCAAGGATCTGAGTATCACCCCCATCTCAGGATTGGAGGTTACCCTTGGCAGTGTAGGTGGTGGAATCTGTGGTGGCGTTGAGGGTGCTTGATTTGGGGTCGGTGGTGGCGGCGAGGGTGGTTGACCTCGACCCCGCCCTCGACCTCGACCTCTGCGTGTTTGCACCATAATAATTCCTAACATATTCAACAATATTATGCCATTATTATCTTAATCTAATAATTGTAGAGATAAAATTTTAGTTCTGCAATGCTTATATTTATACATAGAGACAATTTGTCAATATTTGCTTAAAAACTCGCGTAGTCGCTTTCATTAAACGATTTTGTCTAGGGGTTTAATCTATGCCTTAACATTCAGCTCGTAATGCTAGTCTCAACGGTGTCTTGTCTTTCTTATTTTACATCCCTCTCGCTTCTTCGACTATCAGTCAAAGTCTCGGTTAATGTTTTAAGTTTAATATTGAAATTCCAATAACATAGATTAAAGTTACAAAAATTAATCTATAAACTCATATCTGTAAAGGTGATGGCCACTCTCTTAAGAAGCCAAAATATAAAATACAAAATATAATAAAACTACATCTTCTTTGGTTATCTTATTTCTTAAGATAACAAGTTATAAAATAAATATCTAAGTCATGACATATCATAAATAAGATAAATTATAAAATGAATATTTAAATAAACATCTAAACTCATGACATATCATTAATTACCCAATTATTTTAGTTTACAATTATAAAATTAAAATATTAATTTTTTATATATATTTAAAATTAAAACAAAAACTACAAATACTAATTTGACATTTTCCATCCACAAAAATGAATCACTACATGATTTAAGAAAACCCAAAAGGGATTTACTAACCTTCTTACAAAATATTACTAGAGTAAATCATACAAAGTTTTATGGAATATAAATATATCTCTAGTAGTAACATTTTATACTTTAACAATAATTGAATCAATGCCACTATGAACGAGCCCTTCAGAAGTATTTGAAAAAAATTATAGATGAATCATTTTTCAAATATACAATTTCAATTTCCTATAAAGTTGTATGAAGGAACTGAAATCAAAAGTTGAATATAGTTTTTACTTTTATCTTTTCCTTTATAATTTGAGCTAAAAGTTCTGAAGTTAACATAAGACAACCATCTAATTAATTGTTAATGTAGACTATGCAAAGATCGATATGCAAGATACAGGTTCGTTAAGACATCATTAGTAATTTTAAAGACATTTGTTTAGTTGACCATTACGAAGTAGAGTATGCAAAGGTCTATAGCCAAGATACATGTTTGTTCAAGGCATATTTTATTATTAATTTTAAAGACAATTATACAAGATATATGTTTGTCTAAGGACCTTTTTTTTTATTAGTAATTTTAAAGACATTTGTTTAGTTAAATTATTAGATTCGATTTTTAATTTTCTTTAAATTTGATATAATAAGGAAATAGAACTCTAATTTTACCTTTTTCCTCAGAATTCTAGCTAAACCAACATCTCTAATCTAGATTTTAGAAAATCTGTACTAAATAATTTATTTTTAAAAAAAAAAAAAAAAACCCTAAGAGTAGAATAACCTATTTCAACTAATGTAAACTAATGTTTTTTTTTAATTAATTTATTTATTTTATTTCCAAAAAAAAATTTTACATCAGGTTCTACGTAAGCCATGAATGTATATTAAAATTTTACGATTGCATATATTAGAATTGCCACGTTGAAATAGTTACACCTTATGGAATTTAAATTAAATTTAAACTGAAATTATATAATATAATATAGTATAACCGTAAAGCCAATTTTGAGATAACATAAATATATATTTTGTCGATTATGATGTGTATAGTTCGGGATGACCTGAGGCTGCATGCGCCCCACCTATCCACCAACATGCAGCGGGAGCATGGCGTGGAGTTCCTCCGGCCGCTCCTTCAAGAACCCTCTCATTCGTACCCGTGCGCGAGGCCCTTCTCCTTGAATTTGTCAGCATTTGTCAAATAGCTTGGCACATGCTGAGCAGAACATACCCTAGTGAAAGCACCTGGCAGTCCGAGTATGATGACTTTCTTTCCCCCAAAGATATCAGACAATGGAGTGGTTGAGAACTGGGAATTGATGCCATCGTCCCATGTCCTTGTCTTCTGCAACTTCACATCGGGCTGCTATCATGAGATTTGTTCCCACGGAAGCTGCAAAACCCCTTGCGGGGATCCACCTCATCTTGCTTACCACAGGTCTGGCTTGCCTCCACAGAACCGCCATTGTTTCCCAACTGCTAGTTTCAGAGAATTTCTCGCAAGCGAGGGCCACGTGGGAGAGGTCGCAGCGTGCTGGTAAAGGAGCAGGTTCGCTGGTAAAGGTGTGGAGAGGTACGGCATAGATCCTGGTCGTGGGTAAATAAATTCACTCTATTTGCATTTAACACGCTGTATGAAAACTTTTAAAGCCCTGGCTAGCGCATGAATTGAACTGTAGATTTCTTCGAGCACAAATTGCCTGGTGGTAAATAACTGCAAATAAAATTGAAGAGAATCATGTCGTATGACACGATATAATGTGCAGGGAAGATAGCTTCTACACACAATTCTTTTATTCTGATTAGAATGTGTTTTCAATTGTTTCTGTTGGAAAAAGGCTAAGAAAAATTATACATTTGTGGATCTTGGCGCTCTGGCTTGTTTTAGTGAGCTTTGACTTGTGTATTGTGTTGGTGTTGCAGGTACTTGGTCGAAGAGTTAAAGGCTCTCGGCGTTGAGATTCAAATTTTTTTTTATAACTCAATTGTTTATTGCTGATTCTCTGGTTTTTGTTTCATGGTTGTTTGTTGGTGTTTATCCATTTGTGTGGACCCTTTCCACTCAAAGACGACTTGACGGCGTCACCAGCGACCTGATAAGGTTATACTAGTTGTAGAACAAGGGTTAACCTCTCTATATCCTAGTTGTAGACGCACCGGCGCAGTGTACTGGTAGGTTGCTGTTGTGTTACTTGAGAGACATAGGGTCAATTCCTATATCCTCTTGTGGGTTTCTGATGGCTAACTGACCTCTAGCAGGATGAATGGGAGGCTTCCCATCTAGTCTAGTCCAGGACTTTATCGGTGACAACTTCACATGTGAAAATATCGATATGGTGATATCATACTGATGCAGCGCTACTTTTGGCTGGGATCCAGGGTGGTATATTATATGCAATTTAAACCAACCATGGCGTCTTATGTTTAATTTTATTCATTTATTTATTTATTTTTGTGTAAAGCCTAATCAGTATGGGAATGTATTCTTATCGAGTCATCCAGAATCCTCTCATAAACTTCTCAATGGAGGCATCCTACTATCAAAAAGAATTAGAGTGGTGATTCTCCAGGAGAAAGGAAGTCTGATAGCAAGGAAGAGCTTATTAAGGAAAGCAAGCAAAATAAAAATTCTATCATATTCATGAAAGCAAGTATACAAGTGAGCCATCCCAGCAAACCAGACATATAAGCTTAGGTATGAACTAAGCCATGCAAAGGAGCTAGTACGGTTATGTCTTTTATTAACTAACCCAGCAAGTGAAGGGAGTCTTTATCGTTCTTTAAGAATAGTATTCATCCGCTAATAAAAGAGATATAATCATATCGTTAATAAGCTCTAACTATAAGCTAATGATTAAGAGGATTAAATAAGGCAAGACATCCGGGAGAGGAAGCTCATTCTTGACAGTAGTCAGGCAGATTAGAAGTATAACTTTACGGCTTCTTTCTTCTCTACTTTAAAACGCTAGCTTTAATGTGAGCATAGTTGCTTAAATAACTATAGTTATGCAGTGTGCATGGTTGATAGTGTAAAGGCGTTCTGCCATAGATATTAGGCCATTAATATCCATTTACTGTTGTTCGTCATGATCAGAGTATTGTTGCATGTGAGAGTGGTAGAAATTTTCAGAAATTAGCGCAACCCTAATTTAGGTAGGCAAAAATTTATTTTTTTTATTTTTTGTTTTTGGGTGTGAATAGGCCTGAAGGTCTCAGTGTTTGATCCTTTGGCTCTGATACCATTCTATAGTGCTCTGTCTACCGGGCAGAGCACTCAGTCCTATCCTTAAACAGCAAAGAAAAAAATATTTTACTTCTTTTTCAAATTTTCATTTTTATTTGCAAAAAATACAGAGATGGTTCAGTTCACCGAAAAATACATGTGCTTTAGCGCTGAATGTTATCCCTAGTTCTTGCACCTTTTAGCTTTGTATTTCCTCGCCTGAGCCTGTAGGAGCCTTAATGCCAACTAGGATTTTCCTGCCTGCCGGCCAGCGAACCTGCTAGCCCTAAGAAATCGACGGGTTTCCTAGCCCTCGAGCCCACATACCGATAAACTGGATAGCAACCTCCCTCTCTCTGAGTTAAAATCTTCCTGGAGTTAACCCCCTCCTCCAACTATTTTCCTTCTCTGCTCCATCAATTTCGTTCTTCCGTAAAAATTTCTTCCCCCAACTGTCTTCCTCCCTTCTTCCTCTCTGTTATTCTCTCAACATTTTCCCCGACCATCCACGGGGTCTTCACTTGTTGACCAATATCCTATCACGTTAGTTCATATTGTGGGTTTTAAAATTATAAAAAATTGAGCCAATATATTGTAGGTATTGGGGGGATGAGGGGTTTAAGGTGGGGGTGGGTAGGGTGGTTTATAAGGATTGAGGTATAAAAAGGGGTGGGGAGGAGGTTTTCAGTATTGGGAGGGGGTTTCAACAAAAAGAGTATGGGTCAATATCTATGGAAATTAAGGGTATTCTTTAATATCCCATGATCGTACGTGCTATGTGAGAGGTTCACTAATTGAAGTCCCCATGTGACCATCCTCCCCTGAAATCCCCAAAATCCCCCTCCTTATACCTCCTTCCCCACCGCCTTCCTTACTCCACCGCCTCTTTCATTATTATTTTATGCTATCTTGGGTAGTGCAGTTCCAATATGTCTGACATGTGTTATGTATTAATAAACCTTCAATTGTAAGTGTTTACAAAATGTCATACATTACCCAAAATTGTTTATTTAATGTTTTACACAAATGCTAAAATGGTAAAATAATTAGTATAGTTCAATATTGTTTATTTAATGTTTTACACAAATGGTAAAAATGGTTAAAATAATTAGTATATGTTTAATTTAATAAAAGTACTTGATAATAAACATTAATAAACATTAATATGGGGCATTACACCAACAGTTTGATGCTGGCATGGATAATCATTGAGATTAATTCTCATTTTCCTTGGTTTGGTTTTAATCATTGTATTTTATTGAGTGCAAGGATAAAATTTGAAAAAGAAGATCGTTATATCCAATGGAAAGATATTTTCCTGTAACCATTGCAAGGATTAAAGACTTCGAGTAGGAGATGAGGGTTTAAGGAAGAGATCTCCTGCTGGTCCTGTTGTTGTTGGTGTTGGATAAAATGTTTACCTTTGCATATGGATATGTTGTTGGTGCTACCTTAGCTACCGTCGAACACAGACATACAGAAGAAAGGAAGCTCCTATTATCACCAAAGCGAGTGAGACCGATGGAAACCAAGACAATCTTAACCAAAGAACACAAAATGCGAATACATCCCCAACTAAGCTCGAAAGGTTAGAACAATAAAAGATAGGAATTTTTACATGTGCATTTTTCCTTTGGTATTTCAGCTCTAGTATTTGCTAAGACAGTCCAAATACTACTGGCATCGGGTGCAGCGGTATGTTAAATGACAAAGATTTTGGGTAGTCGAGAAAAACTTCTTGTTTTAAACTAGAGCAATTCTATGTTATAGAAATGGGATATTATAATGTGAGAGAATTCATTTAATCTAATGGTCGAGTGAGAAGTTGTGTATAGCTGGGAGCTATTCTAATAAAAAGAAAAATAGACTTCAACCTTCTTCTTATAAGAATATTTAATAACCATAAGTTAAGATTTGTGTTGTAAAAAGTAATGAAATTATTATATAATGAAAATATTATTATAATCAAACAACTAATAGGGTGAGTGCAAGCTTATTAGGGTCACTTTCGACATGTTGGATGCAATAGAAAAATGAAAAATCACGTATAACTTAATTGTATTTTTTGAGATACTTACAAAAAATATATTGCTTTGAGTAAATAAGATTAAATGTAGGAAATTGAATCACGTTTCCAAATATATAAGGTTTATGTATTGAGAATTTTTATAACTATGTCAAGTTTCAAGGTTCAAGTTTTTTATAAGGTTATGTTTTTGTGGGTGCAGCCTTTGAGGGCCTAAATGATGCTTTCACGATACAAAAATTTGCAGGCATGTATAGAACATATAGCACTACTGCAACACTATTTTTTGAAAATAAAATTAGTATTTTTTATTTTTTAATAATTATATAGGTGATCATTCCTCGAAAATGGTATGTCTTTTGTGGGTGCATCCTTTGAAGGTATTAATGAAATAATCATGAAATAGATTTTTTATAGAATGTAGAGGTCGGTGTCTTCTAGTGCACCATATAATTTATTTTTAAAATGATTAAGAATTAAAAAAGTTATGGAAAAAACACTAACAACATGTTTTTTGAGTTAAGGAGTTAGGACACAATAGAAATTGAAAAAATAGGAACATATAATATTTTTTAATAAAAATTACATATTTAGAATCTGCAGAAAAAATGTTATTTATGTTTAATATTTCATCAAAAACGATTGTGTGTAGCTTACTGTAACAAGTGCGTAAACAATGACTTCTTTAGAAAATGGAAGAAATGTTTGTTGTAAGGAAACGTTTCCTATGGCTAGGGTTTAAGAGGCCATCAATGTATTGGGGTTGAAAGGTGGATGCAAATGGTTCTTCAAGTAAATACAAACAAGATTAAGATATTTGAATGTTTCATACCTTAGCCAAATGAAGGTTGATCCACTCTTCCCTTCAATCCTCTTCTTGCTCCTCTTGGTCTAAGAGACCTGCAAAACAAGTTATACCTTCCTCAAACCAAATAGATTATATGAAAAGAGATTATATTCAATGAAACATAAAAACATAATCTAATATATAAAATCATATAATCACAATCAGAGATTCAATATACAAGACACATTGATTTGGGAAGAAGAAGGACATCACATCTTTATTAATCCTGAAAACAAGTACAAATATACCTTCTCTTTAAGTTTGGCACCTCACAAAACCTTGATATGGTTCTGCTGCTTCTCTTCTCCAAGGAATTCAGCCTCCAAGCTTTGCAACACAAGTAGAAATATTCTAGGGAAAAGCTGTGGGAAAAGAGAGTCCCAATTCCTCCAGCATAATGATGCAAAGATTCAAGTCTCCTCTCATGGATCACCCTACCTCTATTTATATGCTTAATGAAGAGTTAGGGTCGAAGACAAAGTAGTTACAACTGATAACTACCCAAACTACCAAAATTACCTGAATTTCAATATATATATATATATATATATATATATATATATATATATATTTGACATTTTTTGAAGGCGTACGCAGGTATTNACACGGGTTTCCTTAAGGAAACCCGTGTACACATAAAAAAAAACTCATTTTAAGGGTATTTCTAGGCATTTTCAGACTTTGGTGTCTTCTAAAACATTTTAGCTAACATAGATACATTTCTAACGGTGTAGAGATGAGGTCAAACAGAGTTACAAAACTAAATATATGGGTCCTCCAAGTTAGGTGTTTTTTTAGTGACTTTTTCATAAAGTGTCGACTTGCGACGAAATCATGGGAAAGTGGTCACAGGAAGAGATGTGCCATTTTGAGCTATAACAGATGCCCCCTAATGTATGAGGTTAGAGGGGAAGATGATAACCAAAATATGTTATAAAGGAAACAGCTAAGTATGGAGAGAGCATAGAATCGAAGATCAAAAGGCTCGAACAAAGGTACCTAAAAGAGAGATAAATTAGTAGAAAAAACTGATCTTTGGGGCATACAAGTCCATATACAAAACATTGCCATAAAGATACAGGCAGATCCAACATATGTATAACTGATGCAGCTATCATGGTCACTCAATATGAAAAAAGCACCATATCAAATCTAAAGGATTCATGGCCACAAATGAACAAGGTGGATCCATGCTCAAAAATCAATCATATCCACAAAAATACAAAGTGGATCTATGTATCAGCAAAATCTCATATAAAATGTGACAAGGTCTTGTGCAACTCGGGCAATAGAAAAAAATGACAATGCTACTGTCGACCCAATGTCTTCAATCCAAACCGACCAAAAGATACAAATCCTAACCATGTAAATAAAGGAGCTGAAGTTGAACATGGAGGAAACTGTTTGATTACCAGTCAATAATGAGAACTGTTAAAAAACGTGAGGGAAACCACCATTAATGAAAATGGTCCCCAAGGTACCTAGTACATTCTAGCAAGTGTGATTACAAGGACTTGAAGTCCAACACTTGAAGAATCCATTGAGTAGGCGACATTAAGGTATTCCCCCTACCCAATAGTGAGGGAAATTGCCACTGATGACTACAATCCCCAAGGTACTGTCATAAAACTCTAAATCTCATTCCCAGAGCCAGAGGTGTTGCAGTCGATAGGAAGAGATCTGTTGGAAGGAAGGCCTTAAGGCATCCTTCATCATCTAACACGAGGTAAGTGAAAGACTAATTGGATCTGGAATTGGTACTGAATTTCACAACAAGAAATGTTGAAAACATCATGTAATGAACTGATACCAGGGAATGGCCGACACAAAAGGTCAAGGCAATTGCAGTATGGCCGACAAAGGTTTAATCCTTGAACAGTGAGCATGACAAAAAAGTGACTTAGGCATCTTTTGACATGAAAAATACCAATGACACAAATCTACAATGTAGGAGACATTGACAGATTCCCCATATAATTGGAAAAGAAACCAACTAGAGGAGTAAAACTATGAATCGGGATAAGTTCAAAATACTAGGACACAACTATTGATAGACTCAAAACTGGTGCTTTGTTCAAGGAAACAAGACTTGCTTCCATGATGTGAAAAACATGTGAATGAAATTCCCTTTCCCTCTTTCTTGTAAAGGTTTAATGAGTCCAAGAAAGAAAACTCGGGACCATCTTCATTTTTGGCAAGCTCGAAGAAAAGACAGAAGAATGCTTAATAAAGCACTGATTTGTGGATTTTACGAGCCCAAACTAGTACATGCTCAACAGTGTTTTCATAGTTTAGAGAGTCTAAAAACTCCAAAGAAGACTCCAGGGGGGTCCTTTTTCATCCAATTTAGTCTCCTTAGGCCGGAAAAGTATAAAACATACCAAAGAGGAACTATCTTAACTTCCAAAGAAGAAAAGGCGCACCTATTTTGTACTTAGTCAGGGAGGTCCGAAAAAGGTTAAACTACCACCTACCCAATGCTCCTTAAAAAGCAACATATAGCCTGATTTTTACAAGTGTGAAGGAAGGAAAGATCACTCGGAAAGATCTATTCGATTACGAGAATTGAGGCTTACAATAGTAAACTCAATGCTTTTTTCTTTAGGGTTTAACGAGCATGACAAAGACATAAAGTACACTCGTAATATTTTTCATGTTTAGGTCCAGAGCATGAAAAAGAGAAAACTAAGTTCATACCGGGGGTTCCTTTTCCATAAGTTTAGTCCCTTAGGTCCAAAAAAGCGATAAACCTATGCCTAAGAATACTCTTCTCAATTCTGTAGAAAAGAGAGTGTTCCTTTCTCGTATTATTCCACATGGTCCAAGAAAGTGATAACCTAGCACCTATGTGGATGCCCATTCACATATTCTTAACAAGCCTGAATGGACAAGTTTACTCAGCAGTCAAGTCTATTTTGAGGAGTCAGACCTAGGCCTAAAGAAACTCAATATCTTTCCCGTGAAGTTTTAACGAGTCCTAAAAATTCAACTCACAACCTCCTTACTTTTTTTAATGAGCTCGAAGGAGAGCAGAAAGAATGCTCTAAATGTGAGGAGACAAGTGTCAGGGGTAAGCGAAACTAGTTCCAAGCATGACGAACAAACCTATGCATAATACAAGGAACATGAGCAAGATAAAGAAATTCAGAGAAAGAATCCTCAAGGTAAAGGGTGTCAAGTTGCAAAGGAAAAATGATACAAGGCTTAACAATGATGAGAACAAAGATGAGGGCTTATACAATGAGCTAAAAGCGTCGAAGCCGGCATCAGGCTCATAAGCACGAGCAGGGCACATGCAAATGCAGTTACAACTTGACCAACAAGACAAGACTAGTAAACAGTTGTGAATCCAACGAAGAATCCTATCTCCAAGAAACAACAACATCAGGATCATATTCAAAAGAAAAATTCTGATGCAGGATACTTTGGCATAAACACATGCGAATTTGATATCTTCTACAAAAGGTAAAGTCAAGGAATAATCAAACGAAGAAGATTCTATAGCACCAAGGATTGAAGGTTTATAATTAGTAAGATCAACCTTAGAAGGAGAGCAAAAATCAATAAGGGATATAGAGTCTGTAGGAACAAACTTAGTATCACAGAAGTTGAAAAATTCATATGAAAAATCAAACTCATCAAGATCAATGACTTTTTGTTCGAAGGGAGAGTCAAAAGACTCAACAATACCAACATAAGAAGAAAGTTCAAGCTTGCTAAGAAAATTAGGGTTAGATTTAGTCACAACTGAACTAACATCCAATAGAAGATCAAACTGTATCAAAGAATCTAGAAAGACTTCATCCGAAGGAAGGAGATCATCCAATATAGGACACATGTCTAAACTTTCAAATGGATTGACAGAGTGGAGAGAAGGCTCCACAGTCTATACAGGATGACTCGCCTGGTCAACTGCTGGGACCAAGTCCCGAGAAGTTAAGCATGAAAACAGAGGCTGCTTCTCAGTAGCAATTGAACGCAAAGGACATGAGACCACATAGCTCACCTGTGGTGGGGTAGTGTCTATAGAAACACTAGGAATCAATAAAGGAAAGACCTGGTCTCTAGTTGGGTCAAGAGACAGATCAAGAAAATCCAACTAATCAATAGTGACAATTTCTTTGCCATAATTAAAGTACATCAGACGAAAGAATGTTGACACCACAGCTTGCATGGCATAGACATAATCACGTCCAAGGAGCATATTGAAGTCCAAGGGGTATTCTATTACCATGAAGTCAACTAAGACGGTCTTTCCACCCAAAGTAACAGGTGTTTGAGCAAGAACTCCAAAGGATATACAAGTTCTTCTATCAAATGCCAATAACTAACTAGCAGTCGACACAACGCTGAGGGATCCCATGCCTCTCCAAGCATGAGCAGACAAAATACTAACTGCGGCTCCTTCATCAACAATACAATGAGTAATCGTGTATGATTCAACTTTGACCTTTATCTGGAAAGGTGCATTAGAAGGAAGGCGCAACTCAACTAGGGTATCCCAATCAAAGGAAGTAATCCAAGAGCTTGGTGGGGGTTGATCCGAAGCAAGTTCAATGCCCCCTTGTTTAGTAATCTCTAAACTGGTAGTGAAGAAAATGTGACTAGCAGACACTTCACTCTCCAAAGGAAGAGTGGGATTGATTGATACTGAAATCGATTCAACTGCTTCGTGAAAGTCACTCTCTGAAGGAGCTTACTTAATAGGCATCAAGAGCATTCAAGATAGTTGGAGTGGAAAAAAACCACACCGGTAGCCCTAGGGTGAATCCAGGTAGATTCAAGGTGGCCATCAAAGGAACACCAACATTCCCTTTGAGAGGAATAGTACAAGGATTTCCCAACATGGGGATCTCTTGGTTGGTGTTCAAAGGGGGGATAGCCATAGCTTCAAACAAAGAGACAAAGTCTGAGGTTGACAGGAAACCAAAAGTGTAAAGAACACACCTAAAGGCAAACTAAGTACAGACAAACCACAGAGCACTCACTAAAATTCCTAAATCCAAACAGGCAAACAGGTATAAGATATGCTTTCCAGAAGAAATCTGATAGACAGTTACTTGGCATCTCTGTAGATGTTCTTAGGCACAATCGGAAGAATCACCCACCACCCTCCCACACCTTCTACCGGGGTTACCTTCCAAGCCCGTCCAAGGTCAACTAGAAATAGCCTTCCAGTGTACCTGTGTATGAACCGTAGATGTCAAAGAGACTAAAGGATACCTTAACTATATTGATAGTCTCGAGGAATAGTCGCAAACCTGGTTCATACGCTTGGGCAGGGTAGCAAAGCCCGAAATCCCGTCTAAGACAGAATCCCCAGATGCACAAAAACCTTGGTTTACGCTTTGGTAAGGAATCAGAGGGTTATCTCCTCAGTCCAAGCCTCCACACGGCCTCGTGCTTAACTCCCGTTTGAGAGGAGCTTCCCCGATACAATCAACATAGAAAATGGTTTACCTAGTGATTGGCCACCTACATCTAAAATTTTAACACTTGTGGGGAGTTTAAACTCCCTATCCCACAAGTATAGCCTGAGCTAGTTGGTGTATTACCCTATAAAATATAACTTACCACTAATTTTTTAAACTATATCATTTATTTTAAAATGTTGTTTTTAGTCAGAGGGTAATGTGGTATTATGACTCAAAGTTGAAACAAAATGACTAAACAAAGAGAAATGGAATGCAAAAAGCAAAAACTATTCTCTTTCTTTTTCAAATAGAAACTTGAAAGCCACAAAAGAACAAATTCTTTTTATTTTTTATTTTTTAAAATAAAAATATGTAGTGCATTAAAGACAAAACTCTAATCTACATGCATATTAAACAAGTATATGTTCTTTTTATTTTTCCTTTATAAATGCAAAAGAAAAACTACCTACAAACCAAAGTATGTAGATAAAAAGAACAAAGCAAAATGAACTCTGTTATACAACCACCAAACAAAATCTAGAATGCCCTAAAGTCAATATAAACCCTACTTGGCAGGAAGGCTTGCATAAGAGACAAGTCAACTACTTTGGCATGGTGAATTTAACCACCAAAAGAAGAAGGAAACAAACACGAAAAAGCTTCTGAACTCAAACAAAGATCACTAACAGAGGCTGACCAGAAACATAAGCCAAAAATCATGCCAAGCAAAGGAGGTGGGGGGAAAGAGCAAAGAACAAGCCCTAATTCTATAAAAAGGCTTACCACATAGATAAATAACAACCAAAAGGGATGAAACTAACTCCCTGGAGTCATGCACCTACAGAGGACACCAAAATACCTACCAAACAGCCCACAGTAGCATAAAAAACCACAAAAATGAGGAAAAAACATTGTTTTAGCGGCACACGCGGGTTATACTACTAACAGGTCACGTGTCATATGCAGGTTGACAGTACAACAAGTCGTGTGTACAAGAACACATGGGTTGTATTAATGAAAATCCGCATATCGTACGTGGGTTGACAGTATAGAAAGTCGCATGTACCAAACCAGACACGCAACTGTTCAGTCTGCAACTCACATATGGGTGGAAAAAATCCCCAAAAAAGTCAAAAACTGCTTTAGGAAGGAAGTGGAGGTGTTCTATTAGACTAAGAAGTTGTTCCTAAGTGGCAAGAAGGACCTGAAACCAATGCAAAATACTAAAAGAAAGATAGAGAAACCCCAAACAGACAAGGCTCTCCCCAGCGGAGTTGCCAATTCTATTGTAAAGGAAAGTTTCCTATGGCTAGGGTTTAAGAGGCCATCAATGTACTGGGGTTGAAAGGTGGATGCAAATGGTTCTGCAAGTAAATACAAACAAGATTCAGAGATTAGAATGATTCATACCTTATTCAAACGACAGTCGATCCAAGCTTCCCTTCAATCCTCTTCTTGCTCCTCTTGCTCCTCTTGCTCTAAGAGACCTGCAAAACAAGTTATACCTTCCTCAAACCAAATAGATTATATGAAAAGAGATTATATTCAATGAAACATAAAAACATAATATAATATATAACATCATATAATCACAATCAGAGATTCAATATACAAGACACATTGATTTGGTAAGAAGAAGGACATCACATCTTTATTAATCTTGAAAACAAGTACAAGTATACCTTCTCTTCAAGTTCGGCACCTCACGAAACCTTGATCTGGTTCTGCTGCTTCTCTTCTCCAAGGAACTTAGCCTCCAAGCTCCACAAAACAAGGAGAAAGCTTGTAGGGAAAAGGTGTGGGCAAAGAGAGTCCCAATTCCTCTAGCATAATGATGCAAAGATTCAAGTCTCCTGTCATGGACCTCCCTACCTCTATTTATATGCTTAATGAAGAGTTAGGGTTGAAAACAAAGTAGTGACAACTGAAGGAGTCAGTTGCATAACTACCCAAACTACCCAAATTACCTGAATTTCAATATATATATATTTTTTGACATTTTTTGGAGGTGTACGCGCGTATTATATATAGACAATCATGTACATATGCGGGTTTCCTTAAGGAAACTCACATACACATCAAAAAAACTCATTTGAAGGGTATTTATAGGCATTTTTAGACTTTGGTGTCTTCTTAAAAGTTTTAGCTAACACAGATATGTTTCAAACAATGTAGAAATGAGGTCAAAGGGAGTTACAAAACTCAATATATGGGTCCTCCAAGTTAGGTGTTTGTTTAGTGACTTTTTCATAAAGTGTCGACATGCGACAAAATCATGGGAAAGTGGTCATAGGAAAAGATGTGTCATCTTGAGCTATAACAATTCTCAATTAGATATGGTTTATCATATACCATAGCAATGGTTTGGTATTACTTAAGAAAACTCCAAACCATACACATAGGACTATTGGTGACATGCGAGCAAGTGAATTGGCATGTTTAAATTCAAATTACATCTCCCACCATTGTAGAATTGGAAAACTTGTGCACATTATAGAACTACAAAACACATGTACATTATAGAACTACAAAAAGCGCACACGTTATGTAGTTCTATAACATGTACGCGTTTTGTAGAGATAAAAATCTAGCACTATATGTAATATATCAAATGTATGGATAATAGTTTAGAGGGGGCGTGGAAGGGTCAATGGCCTAGGAGGATGTTGAAAGTTCAGGTGGGGATGGTTTATAGTTAAGAGGGGGTGGGGAAGGGTCAGGGGCCTAGGAAGATGTTGGAAGTTCAAGTGGGGATGGTTAATAGTTGAGAGGGGGTGGAAGGGTCAAGGTTCTAGGGGGATGTTGTAAATTCAAGTGGAGAAATATGAATGGAATGAGAACATTATGAGTTACAAGGGTGATGGCGAGTGGGGGTTGAGAGAATTATTAGGAGGAGGAGAGGTGTTGAAGACGTATAGGGGTATAAGAAGTACACGAGACTTGAGTGGTGAAGGGGTATAAGGTGGAGGGGAGGAAGTGGGTGATGGTTTGATGAGAGAGAGGATTGGTGAATGGAAAGGTGGATATGGAGTATTAGAGGAGGAACAGGATGTGTTGAGGAGAGAGGCGAAGGAGGGGGGGATTGAAGAGATGGGAATGAGATGCGATAAAATAGAGAGGGGTCATAATGAGGTAGGGGGTTGAGGATAAGGGATAAGTTGAAAACATAGATGAAGAAGAAGAGAGAGAGAGAGATAATGATGTGGAGAGAGTGTGAGAGAGAACAAGATAAAGAGGGAGGAGGGGGCGTGATGGAGGGATGGAGATAGAGTGAAGGAAAGAGATATTGAGGGAGTGATAGAAGATGTGTGTGTGTGAGGGGAGATAGGGGGATAGACAAAGGGAGAGAAAGGGGCAGGTTCACACATGCAGAGAGAGAGAGAGAGAGAGAGAGAGAGATGATGTTAAAGACAAAGGGTGGAGGGCTGAGAAATGGAGAGAGAGGGAGGTTGTGAAAGAGAGAAACATGGAGAGGGAGGGTGAAAAGAGATATGTAGGGAGGGATACAAGTTGAGTGTGTGTGTGTGTGAGAGAGAGGGATAATGGAACAGAGGGATGGTAATTAAGGGATAAGGGAGGGATATATTAATAGAGGGAGGTAAATAGAAGGAGGAGAGAGAGAGAATGATATAGGGAGTTTCTGAGAGAAGGGGGGACACACACACACAAATATTATGTGGGAAAGAGGGGAGGGGCGAGCGACAAAGGGAGAGGAGGAGGGGTGACAAATAGAGAGAGAGAGAGAGAGAGTGATGGAGTGAAGGATAGTGAGGGAGGTATAGAGAAGGTGGAGAGAGATTATGAGATATGGGAAGTGAGGGAAGGACACACACACACAGATTGTGTGGGAGAGTGGGAGGGAGCGGTGAGCGACAAAGAGGGAGGGGAATGAATGATATAGAGAGTGATATGGAGGGAGGGATAGTGAGTGAGGTATATGGAATTTAGAGAGAGAATACAAGAGAGAGGGTGAGGGAGTGACACACACACATAGATATATAAAGAGAGAAGGGGGGGATACACACACACAAAGAGAGAGAGAGGGGGGGGTGAGCGATAGAGACAAAAGGGGGAGGGGTGAGTGATAGAGAGAGAGTGGTGGAGNTGAGGGAGGTATAGTGAAGGTGGAGAAAGGTCATGAGAAAGAGGGAATGAGGCAGGGACACACACACACATAATAATATATATAGAGAGAGAGATAGATTATGTGGGAGAGAGATGGGGGAGGGGGGAGCAATAGGGAGAGCGTGATGTAGGGATGGATAGTGAGGAAGGTATAGGTGGAGAGATATTTTGAGATATGGGGAGTGAGGGAGGGACACATACACACATAGATATAGAGAGAGATGAGAAGGAGGCTGTGAGAGAGAGAAGGGGGAAAGACACACACACGTTCAAAACAAAACTATCAACATGAGAGGTCATCTATGGTGATTCTAGGTGTCGTTCATGGAACTTGAGCCCTAAAATTTAGTTTTCAACCTAAAATTAAAGCTTTATGTACCAACCAAGATTAACACCTTATCCTCCATATCTAATTCTAAAAAATTCCTAATCATGGCCATATCCCAACTTAAAAGTTGAGGATACCCTTAAGAGATCATGTGTGTTTTGTTCAAGGTGTTGTTCTTGGCCCTATATGTCTATATGATTCCTTTAGGGCCTAAGGATTAGGTTTCCTCCCTCAACCATGTCTACGAATATGTTTCTAGTGCTAAGAGAATTCTAATGTACTACATATTCTCTCTTAGATGCAAAATATCACATACGGAGGTCCTATGTGCAGGTTCGATGCCTTGTTCATGGACCTCAAGCCTTAAAACATACCTTTAGGACATAATTCTTGAGTTTCCTCCCTCAATAATGGTCAATGGAATATGATCCATACTTAGTTCTTAAAACCTCCTAATGGTGTCCATATTCCAACACAAAGAAAAATTATGCTCTTGGGAGGTTAGGCATGGTTGTTTGAGATGTTATTCTTGATGATGCTAAAATATTACTATAGGTCCTAAGTCTTGATGATGCAAAATATTGTTTTTATTCATTTCCCTAGCCAAGCAATAAAACCATTTTTTGTGGTTCTCCATAATGCATGCATGTTTTGCTTCTCTAAAACATGTGCATGTTTTGCTTCTCCAAAACGTGTGTGTTTTTTGCATTTGCATAATGTGTGCATGGTTTGCTTCTCCATAATGTGTACGCGTTTTGTAACTATAAAACAGGTGCATGTTTCGTAACTATAAAACGCGTGCACATTTTTCCTAGCCTAACCTACGTGTCCTATGACATGTCAGGCTCTAGATTAACCAAACCAAGCATTACATAACGTGAGTGCGTTGTGCTTTTATGTATCATGAGTGTGTTTCCAAAAATTAGGATTACATCTAAAAGGACCCACAACTTCTTTCACACAGCCAATAGATATTATTGAAAGCTAAAGCGAGTACAACATATTTGATTGTATGCATAGCACATGGAGAGTAACTTGCATGCATAGCACTTCGAGATATTTTTCAACCTACCAATGATGTAACAACGAACAAGAGAAGAAGGCATTTCGAAATGCGTTCACCATGAGAAGAATGAGGCTGGAGAATTCCAAAAAGTTTTATGTTATAATCATTGGACGAGGTATGGACTTCATGCATATATTGAAATATATAACATAGCCATACGTGGATTTTGTGCATGTAAATCATATTTCAATGAGTTCACCATGGAGAAAGTGTTAATATTATTGTTTGTTCACTCAGTCACAATAGACCCACCAAGTGTTTCATTCACTCATTGACACAAGTGGGACTCCTTGTCACTCATGCATACTAAAGTAGACAAATATGACACAAGTGGGACTCCTGGTCACTCATGCATACTAAAGTAGACAAATATGACACAAGTGGGACTCCTGGTCACTCATGCATACTAAGGTAGATGAAGATGATTAAATAATATGTCAAATTAATATTTGAAATGCCAAAATGGAATTTTATTTTACCATAATTTTTATATTTCTCTATTTTTATTTTTTAGATGCATTTTCATTGAGTGCGTGAAAAGAATTATACATAAAAAAAAAAACTAACCTATATTAAAAAAGTGTTCAAGTGTGGTTGGGTGATTGTAGTGACCAAGTTAATGGTGATTGAAGCAAAATAATCTGCATTACTAGTGGATAGTTTTTTGAATTTTATGCAGTGGATTTTGTTATAGATTTAGAGGTTTTCATATTTGATCCCATTATTCTCTTAGATTTTCCTTTTCCTCACAGAATTTGAAATACTTGATGATATTTATGTTCATTGGTTAAAATAAATTTTTATTTTTTAGATATTCTTCCCCAACAGTGCGTTTCAGATTTTTCTCTTAGTGTTTGAATTATTTGATGCAATCTGTGTTAATAGGTTAAAAGAAAAAAATATATTGTTTAGATGTTTCGACTAAACAATTTCTTCTGTAACATTGCATTTGGATAGCACGTAACCTCCCCTAACCTTGCTTGGATTATTAAGTCTTTTACCTATTTCTTGAGGCAGTAGGTGAGCATCTGTCATAGTCGTATTGCTGTAAATTCCTAGGCCAGTAGAGATGGTAGTGTTGTACAATTTTGGTTGCATCTGATTGTATTGTCATAAAGTTGAAGTAATTAAATGGAGAGATATTTGAATTAGTTGTGTTTCTCTCTTTTCTAGAATGATGACTCTGAAAAGTTTTCAGAGGATTTAAGAGACAATACAACTTTGATCTCACAATGTGCTCAACTCCTGAGGTCTTACAACATTAAATTTTAGAAGATCCTAAATCAAGCAGATAAATTGGTTGCCGGTGTGGTTGTCCTGTGAGATATCGACCCCAGTGGCTATCAACAAGTGTAAAGGGGGATTTAAGCCTATGGAGGATGAGGAATAAGTGTTGTGAAATAAAAAAATACCATTTTGTGATGGAAGAAGGGTACAAATTCCATGGCTCCAACACAAAGAAAAAAGACCAGTTCATGATGGAAGAAGGGAACAAACTCCATGGCTCCAACACAAATGCCTCAGAGATCCAAGCTATTGGCCCATCCATGGTGTAAAGTAGAGGCCCAAAGAACTAATGAGGATTTCTATTAACTTAAGCTAGTTGTCATCAATGTTATCGATGCTCGACGTATGGTAAGGTTTCTCCCTCCTTGCTCAACTTAAAAGAAAAAAAAATCATTCATATGGAGATATGAACCAATTTAACATTGAACTTATGTAAGTCCCATATTTTCTTAGCCTATTTATGTTAGTGAACATATACATATGTTTCCTTATAATTTAATAAACATATTAGAATATGTAACTTATTTCAATATGGTCATGCTTCTGCAACATTTCATTAAAATTATGGTTATTGAAGTCTTTAGGCCGCATGACCTGATGCCGAGTTCCGTTAGTCATATCATCTCCTACCATCATGTGTGTCAATAAATAAAGAAGAAGCTTTCAAATCCTATTGAAGAAACAAAATTAATTGTTTTTTATAAACAACAATGGCTTTACTAGTTCCATTTGTTTTCGGGTCTTTTGGCTTGAGAGCTTACTTCCTAAACCCAAATAGAACGAAAAAATAGGCAAAGTAGAAGAAAAACAATTTGAAAATTCATTCAAAAGAGAATTAGAAAACAACATATGTTATTGCCGATGCTTTATGAAACTTGATAGAATATTTACTTGAAGTTGAAACTAATGTCAAATTTGTGTAGATCAAAAGATAGACAGAAATGGGGTCTTCACTGCGTCGCCATAGCTCCATTTGTAAAGGACTCCACTCATCCAAGCTTGTGAGAGGAACTATGACGAGCATAATCGTATGAATCATATGATGAAAGCCTTAGTGTTGAAATATGGAGGTGCAGTGATAGAAATTTATGCAGGTGGCCAACATGCCAACAAACACAATAAAATTCACGGTCAAGTTATATGGTGGCATGTAACTTGAAGTAAAAAACAGTAGTATTGTGATTGTTGAAATAGGCTATGAGATCCAAACATTAAATGTCTGAGAGGTAATGTCAACTAGCCCTAACATCAGTTCACCTTTCTATATGTTTGAGATGTTTTGGATTTTTTATCAGGTAATGTTAACTAGCCCTAACATTAGTTCACCCTTCTATATGTTTGGTATGTTTTGGATTCTTTATCCAATATTTTAAAAGAATGATGGTATTAAATTTCCCTTGGATTTCTCTTTTTCCTCGATAAAAGGACAAATAAGAGGTTGAAGTTTGTGATTCCTCGACAAAACGGTGTACTGTGATTTGTGGACAAAATGGTGCATTAAATACAAAAAGGTGAGAAAAGTGGTTTTTATTAAATTTTAATAAAGACTTAGGAAAAACGTAGATGAATTTATTTGAAGATTAATTAAAAAAGCGGCAACCCAAATCATAGAGTCCTTGCTAGCTTGAAAGGCGGGGATTAATAATAGCGATGGAACAACAAACGGTTTGGACATGCCCTTCCCTTCTGTACTTTTTTATTGTTGATAGATAAACATGGTAAGAGACCAAATATGCATTAATTATACTACTTAACACAGTATTCCATCTCGCGAAAACGCTCTGGGACGGAAGAGTTGTAAGAGATTAATTTCAAAATTTCCATACGTAGACACAATATCTTAAAATTAATTAATTATCTATTTTGTGTTTAGAAGATGAGTAGATGGTATTATTATTATTATCATCTTTGCCAAAAATAAATAAAAAATACAAGTTTGTAATAATTTCTTAAGAATTTTAGAGATGTTTATATATAAAAGAGGATGAAAATGATGATGGTAGCTAACATCTATTTAGATTAATGATAGTTAAAATAAATAAATACTTTTGATGTTCAAGATTAGGGTCAATGACCCCTTGTAATATCTTAATTTTAGTATCCTCTAAATTTTCATCATACCACACTTTCTTTTCGAACTTCAAAGTAATAAAAATTTTATTATTATTTTTAATTGTAGCTTTAGATGCTTTTGACTAGAATTTAAAACAATTTTTGAAATTATATGGTTTGCCAAATTATTTAATTTGTCTTCTATATTAGATAGCTATTCATAGCTATGCTTCAATGGGGAAAAGACCCATTTCAATCATAGAATAGGATATAGTGTATTTCATTTAATTCTAAGACTGTAAGTTATAAAATGCTTCTAGATTTGTGTAATCCTTCTCCAATATTCTCTAGAGAGGCTACAACCCCAATGTTCACACTGGTACAAAAGAACAAGACTGATGAGAGTTTCAAAGAAGAATTTCTTTTTCTCCTACATCATAAGGTGTTCTCTTGCAATTGTTTTCAAGACCAAAATATGTTTTCCACCCTCCATTGATCATTTTATGGATGTTGTAGTTTCAATTAAGCTTGTGATGGATATCAATCCCAAGATATTTGTAGGAAGTCACTTCCTCAAGTTGCTATTATCATACAAAAAATGAGTGTAAGTGACCTTATTAGATTTTAACAACATAAATTTGGTTTTGTTGTTATTGACAGTCATACACATACTAGAGCACACATCCCTAAAAATTCTTAATTTCTTATCAAGATTAAAGATGCATCTTCCCATAAAAACAATGAATTTTTAACTTAGTAATGTATATACCCAAAAAGAAAGAGGAAATGATAAACATTTTACAATTTTTTATATAAAAAATAATGAAGTACTTTAAAATTGAGTATGAAGAGATGTCTTTACATACGTAAATAATATGAAAAAAAAAAATTTAGTAACATATGTCAACAAAGACAACTAACAAGCAAGGATCCATCTTAAAATAATATTAATTTTTTTGAGATCTAAATTTATATTTAAAAAAATTGATCCCTTCATAAATCTAATTTTAAGATGGAACTATGGTATTTAAACAAAATACTTACAATGATAAAATTATTTTATTTAAAAAAATAATCTAACTTTTTTATTATAATTTTAATTCAAAATTAAAAAATAGTAGCTATTTTTGTTTGGCAAATAATATGATTGTGTTAACAAATTTAATTTAATATAATTGCCAAATTTAAAGAAGAACTTAGGTTGTGCTGGTACAATCTTAGTTGGGATAGTTATCATCCTCCTACTTTATGCTGATGATATTGTTCTTCTAGCAAGGCATCCTTCTGCTCTCAATAAGCAATTAAGAATTCTTAAATATTTTTGCTCTAACATGAGTATGACTGTTAACACTAACAAGACAAAAATCATGATTATAAAATCTAAGAAAGACACCTATGCAAATTTTATTTATAATAATCGAAATCTAGAAGAAGTGACTTCTTACAAGTATCTCAAAATTGATATTCATCACAAGCTCAATTGGAACTATAGAATTGAGAAAAGGATTAATGGAGGGTGGAAAGATTAGTTTGGTCTTGAAAATAACTGTAAATAAACCAATCTAGTCATGTCAGATAAAAATAATTTCACCTTTAAAACTATTGTCATCCCTATTGTCTTGTATGGTTGTAAAGTATGGGGGTGCAACATTTCTAGAGAATCTTGGAGGAAAATTGAGCAAATACAAAAGCGATTTATAACTTATAACCTCAAAATTAAAAGCAATATGCCTTATCCTATTCTCCTCATAGAAGTGGGTCTCCTCCCATTAAGAGAATGGCTATGACTAGGTACTTGATGTACAAGCATAAAATAAATAACATGGGAAATGAGAGACTTCCTAAAATTGCTTTAAACTCAAGTCAAAACCAACTACGCCTTAAGAGGTGTTGGTGTAAAGATACCATGGCTTTGTTAAACCATTGGGACATTGATGAAAATGACATTTTGCATAATAATGATAATGTCAAAAATATTATACTTCTAAGTTTAAAGAGAAATTCTGGTGTGAGGAGAATTTAGAGGTTAAGAGAAAATTAAGATACTATAAGGAGGTCATTAATCCTAGCTTGGAAGATCAGAAGTATCTCTCGGTAGTAACTAGCTCATGGAAGAAAAATAATATAGCCAATATTAGAATGAACTCTCATGAACTCCATAGCGAAACAGGGCATTGGTTTATTCCTAAACTCCATGGGCAAAAAGGGTTTTTCATCTATGTGAATCTATCAACGTTGAAGATGAAAATCACTTTATTTTAGAGTGCCTTGCTTACACCCACATTAGATCCGAGTTTTATAGTATTTGTTATAATACAAACATTTATAACCTCCTACCTTGCCAAAACAATAATGAGCTTGGAAAGCTTCTTGACAATCTTTTTGTGCACAGAAACAAGATTTTAAAGTAAACCAAGTATTATCCTTCTTAAGTTTTGATAGACCAAAATTGGTCTCAATGAATGTTAATTATGATCATCATCATCAACATTTTTTACTTTGATTTTTTTATTCAAAATTTAATACAAATTTTAACTCTTTTACCTTGGAAATAATAATAAAAATATATATTTCAAACATTTAAAGTTATATTTTTAAAAATAAAATAATAAATATTTAATGAACATAACTAAAACAAATAATAATAATAATAAAATATTTAGATATATTTATATTTAAATTAATTATTAATAATTGTAATTACTTCATAAATCTTTATTTACTTATGTATATTAATATGATTGTCCAACAATACGAATTATTAATATGCAGAATCCTTTCAAATCTTTCACACATGCTAAGTTTCTTTATATATATATTTTCACACATGACCAATTCATCGTATACATCAAACAAAGGGTATTTAGGGGAGACAGGGAAAACAAATCATAGAATTCTTTGTGAATATATGGATAGGGAAAGTAGAGAAAGAAAAACCAATTTTAATATTTATAATAAAATTGCATCATTTCAAAATAAATTTAAAAAACAAATAAACAATCAAATAATAATGTTAGATAATATGTTATTAAAAAAAAAGAATAGATTATAAAAAATAAAAAAAAACAAGTAAACCATAAAAGAGGTCTTCATAATTATAAAATTTTAAAAGGAATGACAAGATATAAAAAAAAATAACAATTTGATTTTAGATGGTTTGGAAGATAAATTGGATATCAAACTTTAAAAAAAAAGAATTGAGTAAGTTAATATAGTTAAATAATTACATAACTAACTATAACAAAATATTTTTAAACCTACTAAATTTTGTTTAAGAGAGAAGAAGGAAGAAGCCATGCTAGAACTAGTCAAAGAATAGTTATAAAAGAAGTTATAAATTGAAATATATTGTCTAATAAAAATAAAGAGGTTGAGAAAAATAATTGAACATAAATATAGTTTTAAATATGTGTTAAGGTAAGGTTAGACTCAAGACTCACCATAAATATGGCCTATTAAATAAATCTATTCACCAATAATATAGAATACTAAATAAAACTCCATGCAACATTAGGGGTAAAATTATTAATTTTTATGTTTCAGTTAGGGTTCAACCAACTAAGTAAAGAGTTAGGATAGGGAGCGGTTGTGGCTTAGAAATCTAGTTTTCTGTGGGGAATTTGGAGGAAGGAAAAAAAACGGATCTTAAAGAGAAATGAAGAAAAATAAATGGTGGAAGAGGAGAGGTTCTTCTTTATCCTTTGCTAGTTTGGTATCCTTTGTGCATTTTTATCATATTTTTGTATATTAGTAATAAACTTCTTTTGACTATGTAAGAATTTGGTTCTTTTCCCGGAAGAAAAATAGCATTTCCTTAATATTCATATGAATCAAATAAAACTTTTCTTCATCAGAAAAATAATACATATCAGCATACAACTTTCATCAAAACTTCCATCCAAATCTTGGATTCAATTCTTCCCCAAAAATTACAAAAAAAAAATCAGCAAAAAAAACACTAACCATAAAGTACCAACTGATTCATTAAACAATCATTCTCCCAACCAAAAAGGAGAGCAGACTTATAAGATCTTTCAGTCTCCTTATAAGATCTTTTAGTCTCCCTCCCGAATAAGAATTTGGTTCTTGAGACTGAATTTGAGGATGGAACTTTGAAAAAGAATTCCCACTTTTGGATTTTTATTGTGGTTATAACCCATGTCTATCTGATAGTTTTTATTATAAATATTTCGGTTGTGTGATACCTTTTTCCCATCAATATTTCTAAGACTTAGGAGAAGGTTGTGTGATACTTTTTCCCAAAACAATATTACGACATTTAAAGGGATTTTTCCACGAAGCTTTTATATATATATTTATATATATATATATATATATATATATATATATATNGATTTTTTTTTTTTTTCTTCTTCGGGTGTAAATCCAACTCATTTAACTTTGTAGATTTAATATTTGTCGAATGGAAGGCTTGGTTTCTCAACGGAAATCCAAACTTATCCATATAATTTGCTTACAAATGAGTATAAAATATTATTTAACCTTTTAGTAGTAAAATCGTTAAAGTTTTGTGTTATTTAAATTATGTTAACTAATAATGTGTATGAATAAGAAGTATAATGGGAAGTTTTAAACTTAAGTTACGAAATTTGGCTGGTAAGGAAATTGTGGAAAAGAAAATCTTTGAAAAGTATCTTTGATAATAAAAAAAAATCTAGCATTCAAACTAAGTTTTTAACTAGTCAATGGGTAAGATTGGATTATGTGTCTATGGATAGTTAAAACCCTTTGGTTTGGTTATGTTATCATTGTCAACTTTTACAAACATAATGGTAGAGGTTGAGGTTTCACATACTTGGTATGCCAGTGTAGAGATGATAAAAAAAATATTAATAGGTTGAGGTTTCACATACTTGGTATGCCAGTGTAGAGATGATAAAAAAAATATTAATAACCCTTTGGTTTGGTTATGTTACTATTATCAACTTTTACAAGCTTAATGGTAAAGGTTGAGGCTTCACATACTTGGTATGCCACTGTAGAGATGATAAAAAAAATTATTAATAACCCTTTGGTTTTGTTATGTTACTATTATCAACTTTTACAAGCTTAATGGTAGAGGTTGAGGCTTCACATACTTGGTATGCGAGTGTAGAGATGATAAAACAAAAATATTATTATTATATTTATATTAGTAATCTTTTATAATATTTAAATGAGATAGTATAAGTAAATAGATTCTAAATTATTTTAGATGGTAATTGTTCTTGTTTAAAAATACAAAAATAAAAAGGCTCTCCTATAAGGATATAAAGAAATTTGGCAATGTTCTTTATGAAAGAGATTTAGAGGAAAAACAAAATGAATTACATAAAATAGTTTGACAGTGTTCTTTATGAAAGAAACTTAGAGGAAGAACAAAATGAATTGCATAAAGCAATTTGACAATGTTCTCTATGAAAGAGACTTAGAGGAAGCGAAAAATGAATTGCAGTAGTTGCGCAACGGATTTGTATCTATCTTTCTTGGACAAATTAATAAAAACATTAACAATTCTTGATGGATGTATCCCTGGTTGGGGTGAACCACGTATATTGGTGTCCCTCTTATGTTTTCACCTTATGTGTTCCATCCCTACTTTATTTAATATTCGTGAAATATATGATGATATTTAATTTAAGGGTGGTCTCAATCAAATGAGTATGGCATGTTACTAAAGATATGTCAATGCGTGTTTTGACTTTAGTTTAGATGATAATGTTATATTGACACATTACTTAACTTCTTAGCCATTTGTTTAGCTATTGCATTATGGTTCTTTAATGTTTAAGATTTATTTGTGAATGTTTGAGATGTTCTAGTCATGTTTATGGTGTGAGCTTGAGTGAATATGAACAAAGACTCTTTTGGTCATGATAACTCTTGTTGATTAACGTTGAAATGAATAAGGGATGTAATATTATTTGTATCTTCACAGTGATAAGTCTTTGAAGGAATTACAAGTGTTACTTTTGTTTAATATAGAGATATAAATCATATTTAAATATGGAAGTTTAATATAAATTATATACATGCTTAGATAATAATATTACAAGATGTTCCATTGTTGATTAGTATCTTACATCCAATTGTCATGATTAACCTTGAAATGAATAAAAGATGTAATATTCTTTGTATCTCCATAGTGATAAGTCTTTGAAGGAATTACAAGTGTTACTTTTGTTTAAGATGGAGACACAAATCGTATATAAATATGGAAGCTTAATATATATACATGCTTAGATAATAATATTACGAGATGTTCCATTCATAAATTCAAGGAGTTGTGCTGAAGTTCTTATGCATTGAATAGTTATGTGAAAATTGTTTTAATGTGAATGTATTGTTGTTGAACATATGACTGAATAGTTATACATGTTACTACAAGTATTAGATACTTAAATTTGTTTTTCCTTGCATTAATAAGGAATATATTAAGGGTGAACATAAGTATCATCTATTAAGAGAAATGACATCTTTATTTAAATCAGATTTAATATCTTCTTTATATATTAGTTCAATAGCTTAAAAGAATATTATATTATTTTTTTTAGATTTCATGGTTGTAATAAGTGGTTTAGTTTAAGGAGATTAATTCAATTGAGGAAAAAGTGTTGTACTGTGTTGTTTAATATTCACTATAACTAACATGTTTGAATGTTCGAGACAATGTTAAAGTAAAAAAATTAACCCATCTACCTAAAATTTACTTGATTATTTTGTGTGTCATGCAAATGGTATTAGAGCGAGGTTCTCAATATTCAAACCTAATGGACTTGCTTGCATACATGTATGTTGTGAACCTTATGAATAATTGAGTATTTGAACACAAGACTTTATTATTACTTATTGGCATGCATATTGTAGAAACAATAGTGTTATGAATGTTAAAGTACATGATTTGGTTCTTAGAATCATATGCTTGCAAGCTTGAAGCTAGTTGCATAACTGAAATGAAAAAAATGCATGCATAAAGAGTGAAATTTTGTTGGAAGTTTGACAAGGTGATATGTTTGATTTCATTAGAATTTTGAATGATCCTTGGTATGAGAAAGAGATTATCTAGTAACATGTAGTCATTATGTTACTTCCCCACACTTAGATCCATTATAGTGGAAAAAAATATACATATTGATCGTATTTAGTGTTAAGGTTTGTTAGCCATAAACCTAGATTCCTTACAAGGATAGGTGTCGTTATGTGGCAAGGCTTAGTGCTAGAAGCTAAATGAGTGAGGATTATAATATCTAGAAGATAAGTTCTTGGGATAAGGTTGTAAATTGATGAAATAAACAATGACAGTTTTAATTGTTTGAAGAGTTAATCCTAAATATTTAAAAGGATAGGTGCAATTAAATGACATGACCTTATTCCAATGTTTAGTTTTAAGAGGCTTATGGTAAGGTTAAAAACTAAGTAGTTAATAAATTTTAGCCAAGTAACTATAACATGTCACCAGAAGGCCTTATAAAGATAAGGGACTTAAATCATTCTATGACATTATTGTTAGAGTTATTCTACATGTCTTTTTTTTTATGTGTTAAGATAAAGAAAACACATGTAAGCAGATTAAGACTTTATCAATGACCTAATATATCATGTAGACGTTAGTTCTAATGTACTTGGTTTGTTGGTCAAAGGTTGCTAGAAAAGAATACACATGTACCTTAACAATGAATGCATGGTATCAATATTTTGAGTTAAGGATGTTGAAGAGGAAACATCGTGAAGTAAAGTTAGAAGTAACACCAAAAGCTTATAGAAAATAAGGAATGCATTTTGCTTAAGTGCACATTAACGAAAGGTATATGCAAGTCTAGTTACCACTAATTTGTCGTGAAATTAATGGATTGAGATCATCCAAAAGACTAGTTTGTTGTATCAAGAGATTATGGACACCCTAAATAGCAACTTGATATTATATATTTTGTTGTTTTCTCTATGAGATTATGATGTAAATAATTTTGGAAAGAAATTTTGATTAAAGTATGCAGGTACTTAAGGTTGCAAGAAACACCTCCAAATGGGAAATCAGTGAGATGATCGAAAGAAAATGATGAATTTCTCAATCAAAAGAGGTAACATCTAGAATGAGTATGACTCTGTGATTGTTATGAAAGGTTAGAAAAATGTTTTTTCTAATAAATCAATTGAATTTATGGAAAAACATAGCCCATATAGCTTGATATACTGAGAATATACTTTGTTAGAATTTTTGAAATTTTTTATTGAAATACTTGAGTATGGTAACCGTAGCATTCTTAAGAATTATCACTTATGTATATGGCATTTCTCTCATAAGGAAATTGAATCATAAATTTTTTATTGGTTCATACATGCATAAATACTAAAAGTATCAAGTTTTTGAGCTGACCACAGGGGATGCCCTGGGTTATAAGGCTCTTAAACTTATAAGAATCTTTTATACACTAAATAAATCTCTTTAAAACATAACATACATAATTAACTGACTAATAAAAAGGAAGAAGAAATTTGATCTAGTGTTGAGATCGATGGGCTCTAGAACACCTAAGTTGTTTAGTCTCATTATGCAAATTACAAGGTGTAGTAAGACTTGGTTTCTAAAATAAACAAATTAAAATATTAACATGATTGAGCACAAAATATTTTCTAAGCGGAGCTACTATGAAGCACCCTTCAGAGATGTTAGGCTCTAAAATTTATGATAAATTAGTATAGAGCTACCAGTGAGCACCCTTTGTGAGGTGTTAGGCTATGTTGAGTGCTCTATGATATTAAATTCATAGGAAAAAGCTATCAATGAGCACCCAGAGGAAGTGTTAGGCTCTTAAGTAGAACTTCTAGAGAGCACCCACGTGAGGTGTTAGGTTCTATAGTGATATATTTTGTGATGTTAATATTTTAGGCTCGGAGATATGTGGGCTTCCAAACCCTGAGAGCTTCCATGCTCTGTGTAGGAGATACACCCAAGAGATGTAAAAATTCGATGAAGGGTATTATCTTAGTATATGATGAATATAATATATACAGGTTGAGGAGGCCTATACACGAACTAGTGGTTTTGTGAGGAGATAACCTTCATGCATATACGCATGCCACAATTATTTAAAGAGTATTTTAGCCAATAAGAGTTTGGAACATTAATTCCATACAAGAGGTATGTGTATGAATGTTATGTTTGGTATTTAATGCCTCATGATATGATAAATTATTGAATGCAAAGTTATATGTGTAGTGAACCTTTGTGTGATAAAAGGGTTGTTATTATATGCATTAACATTTCTTTCAATTATTAAATGTTTTTTAATATGTGGGAAAAGTATAATTATGCACGTATCATGTTAATGTAATATGATTATTTATATTGTGAAACAAGTGTAAATTATTACAGGTAATTGAGAAAAGTACCACCATACCAAATGTATGGATATAAAGATTGAATATGATAATGTTATGTGCCAGAGGATACAAATGCTTGGATGATTGTATTTTAGATCACGAAGTCTATAGTATTATTATGATTAACATTTGTGGAGCAAATGCAAGCTTGAATATTATGTTATTGGTAAATCTTTCAAAGAAAAGATAAACTCTAAAGGATTGTTATAAAAATGAAAATGCATAAATGATTTGCAATAGATTATGAATTGATATGTGTATGTCACGAATAATTAAAAATGTTGTAGGTGCACCTTGAGAGCAATACTAAACTCTAGAGTAATGTTATGAAAGTAGCAATAGTTTGTGTGAACAAAAAAATACTACTTATACTAAATTGAAAATTTATGTTTATGATAAACATTGGAATACCTTGTAATGTTTTGTAGAACATAAGTTGTAAATAGAAGAGCATAGAAGATGGAAGAAACATGTAAAAGAAAGCATGGATAATTGAAACTTTTCATGAAAGAATGAAGAAGGAATTTTGAAAGACTCCAACACCGAAGATGGTGTACTTTTAAGGGGGTGAGTATCTAACATCCCTGATACACCGAGGATGGTGTACTTTTAAGGGTGTGAGTATCTAACATCCCCAATAAAATTATTAATTTCCTTGTTTCAGTTAGTGTTCAACCAACTAAAGGAAATAGTTAGGATAGGGAGTAGTTGTGCCTTAGAAACCCAGTTTTTTATGGAGAATTTTGAGGAAGGAGGAAAGAACGGATCTCAAAGAGAAATGAGGAAAAACAAATGGTGGAAGAGGAGAGGGTCTTCCTTATCCAAATACAGAGGAGAAACTTCACAAGGAAGGATTCGCCATAAAAGAATTTAGGATAAGGAACGAAACTGTGAATCTTTTATATTTTGCTAGTTTGGTATCCTTTGTGCATTATTATCATATTTATGTATATTAGCGATAAAATTATTTTGACTCTGTAAGAACGATTCTTGAGACCAGATTCATTTTAGTTTTTACTGTGTGAGGATGGAACTTTGAAAACGAATCACCACTTTGTTTTTTTATTGTGGTTATAACCCATGTCTATCTGATAATTTTTATTATAAATATTTCGGTAAAATACAAAGTGGAAGCTCATAAGACAATCAAGTTCTTAGTAAAATGAAACTTAACACCAGAATTTTTTCCTTTACTTGAGTTGGGTTTTGAATCTAGAAGGGGTATGACCAAGTTTGTGGATATTATACCTTATACTTGTATTCATTTTTAAGACTTAGGAGAAGGTTGTATGATACCTTTCTCCCATCAATGTTTCGACATATAAAGGGATTTTTCCACGAAGCTTGTGTGTGTGTGTGTCTGTGTGTGAAGTAGTAGTATCAATCTCAGTTCAATGTTTTAGTTTAAATCCACCTAATTTAAATTTGTAGATTCAATATTTACCAAATACAAGGCTTGGTCTCTCAATAGAAATCCAAAATTATCCTTCAAAGTATGCATAATATATAATTTGCTTACAAATGAGTATAAAAAGAGTATTTAACCTTTTAGTAGTAAAATCGCTAAATCTTTGTGATATTTAAGTTATGTTAAGTAATAATGTGTAGGAATAAGAAGTATGATTTGATGACAACTGAAATCTAGCAGAACTAAAGTTCTCTTAATCAACCTGAATACTGACAAAATCCCCTTCCAGAATATTTATTCCGTAATTCTACCCTTTCGCAACTAAGTCCTTCTGCAACCATCTTTCCGCGAGCTTTGTTCTACAAGGCCTTTTTTGCAAGGCTCTTTTCCGCAATTTGCAGATTGAGGATTTTGGGTTCACAAAATTTAACAACTGAACTTCCACAACTTTGCGACTGTAACGGTCCTTTCCGCATGCAGATTGCAGAATGTGGGACCTCCTTCCAACTTTTCCAAAGTTGGCTTCCACAATTCAATTTTTTCAATCATCGATTCTTTGCAGCCTCACTTCTGACCATCGATCTATTACAGGTTGCAGATATTCACTTCTCCTTTGTGGAAATTAACTACAATCGTTGATCTGTTGAATTTCACAGATTCTTGGATTATACTATGACAATCGAATTAATCCATGGGATGATTAATTCGTGATGTGGAAATGAATCTACATTGTTGGGTATATTTCAATGTTTTATCGAACCATAAAATTGTACACATACATAGACACAAAGAGCTTAAGATCATATTTTTTGGTTATTGAAGGAAGACATCAAATATATGAAAGCACACACATAGGTTTTAGAACTATGTTCTTCATTCAATGAACCAATGTTTGGATACACAGGGTACTCCCAAATGATCAAACACCTAGAGCAACCACTTCACACAAATGAATCACAGATCAATACACTGATGTTTGTCATGTGGTTAAAACCCTCAAGAGGGAAACAGTCCATGGCCCCGGCCAAATAGCTACTTGGAGCAATTTATTATGCAAAAGAAAGAAAGTTATATGAGCTTCTCATAATCGATCAACTAGCCAAGGACCCTCCATGCTCTTTAAATAGAGATCATGGACCAATCGGGTGTTAAACAACGGATCAATGGTAGGTATGATCTAAGAGAAGTTGAACCGTCAGATCACTCTATGTCTAGAACATATCGTGACCATTGGATTAGAATATTTACAAATGCATACTAAAGAAACACACTTTTACCTAATGGATATATTACACAATTTGATCTTAACTAACTCCTAAGTGTCTAAATATCCTAACACCCCCCCTTAAGAACAACTTGAGATAGGATTGAAGGATTTACAAAAGTGAAAATATTAGGAGAAGGAAGGAGGCATTAGAGCCTATCCCCCCTTAAGGACACATTCTTGAACTCCTAACATAGACCGAAGTTTAGAAAAATTCGGTTCTGTAAGAGACTTGGTGAAGATGTTTGCAACTTGATCATTTATAGGGCAATAGAGCACTTCAATAACATGATCATGAACAAGATTTCTAATGAAGTGCATGTGTAGCTCAATGTGTTTGCTGCGCTGATGTAGAACTGGATCTTTGGCAAGCTTGATGGCATTTTGATTGTCACACCAAAGTGGAGTAGGAAGATGCTGCTTGAATCCAAACTCTCAAAGGATCTATCGAAGCCATAAATCTTCTTGAATGGCATTAAATACGGCTTGATATTCTACTTCTGTTGAAGAAAGAGCAAGAGCTTGTTGTTTCTTGCAAGCCCAAGTGACAGGTCCAGATCCCAGACTGAAAACATAACCTGCAGTAGACTTTCGATCATCAGGATCGCTGGCCCAATCTGAATCAGTGAAACCGACCAACAAAGGTTGCCCCCCCTGTACTGTAATGAATCCCAAACTAAATTGTACGTCGAATATATCGAAGTATTCTTTTTGTTGCTTTCCAGTGACTTTCATGAGGTGTTTACATATAACGGGGAACACGACCAATGACAAAGGAAAGGTCGGGGTGGGAATGAGTCAAGTATAAGAGACTACCAACAAGTTGACGATACAAGGTGGAATCTACTTCAGGGGAAGTACAAGTGGCGGAAAGTTTGACTCCAGACTGGAAGGGAGAAGGGGTTGGTTTACAATCTTCCATGTGGAAGCGACGAAGGTCACAAGCATACTTAGGCTGGGAAGAAAGATTCCTTCTTTTGTTTGCAAGACTTGGACACCAAGCAAATAATGCAAATGTCCTAAGTCTGACATTTCAAAATTTTGCTTAAGACTGAATTTCACATGGGTTATAAGTTTAGGGTCATTACCAGTAAGGATAAGATTATCAACATAAAGAACAAGTATGATGAGATGGTTTCCTACTTTCTTGGTATAGACATTGGGGTCAGAATGGCATCTAGAAAAACCAGTGTCAAGGATAAATATATCCATTTTGGAATACCAAGCTCTAGGAGCTTGCTTAAGGCCATATAAGGATTTCTTAAGGAGACAGACAAGGCTAGAGTTATCTTAAACATATTTAGGAGGTTGTTCCATGTAAATTTCCTTCTGTAAATCACCATGTAAAAAGGAAGACTTGACATCCATTTAATGGACTTCCCAATTATGTAAGGTGGCAAGGGAAAGAACAAGGCGGATGGAATTCATTTTTGTGATAGGAGCAAAGGTTTCATTGTAGTCAATCCCTTCAACTTGGAAAAAACCTTTGGCAACTAACCTTGCCTTAAGTCTTTCAACACTTCCATCTGATGCATACTTAGTTCTATAGACCCCATTTACATCTAAAAATTTTTCTTCCTTTTGGAAGAGGAACAAGATCCAAAGTATTGTTCTCCATTAAGGAACGATATTCTTCATCCATAGCTGCATCCCAATCTGGATTTCCTGAAGTTTCTACAAAAGTTTCTGGATCATGATTCTCGGAAACTTGAGCCAAAAGAGAAGAGGCTTGTTGAAATTGAGAACGTCTTCGACGTTGATCTCTAGGATCACTGGCAATATCACCAGTTGCTTCACATGTTGAACGGACCCATCGAGGAAGCATTGGTGCTAGTGCAACTAGAGGAACATGAGCAGGTGGAGGTGGATTTTCATCCTCACTGTCATCATTAGAAACTGGAGTTGGAAACCTGTCAAGGAAGTTGGAAGAAGAAGAAGAAGGCACAATCATCGAATCAGGCTCGCATGCCAAAGATGGCACACCCGCCATGCTAGGCTTGCAGGCCAAGATATTTTCATCAAATTTAACATTTCTTCTAATGATTATATCATGAGAATGTGGCTGAAGAAGTATATAACCTTTTACATCTTTTGAATATCCAAAAAATATGCACTTTTCACTTTTAGGCTGCCATGCTTTTTGTTTTTCATCCAGAATGTGAGCCAATGCTTCACAACCAAACACACGAAAATGACTTACATCTGGTTAAATTTTACTCCATGCTTCTTCCAATGTTATACCTTGTAAAACTTTAGTGGGTGTGCGATTAACTATGTAATTTGCACAATTTATGGTCTCATCCCAATATTTAATACTTAGTCCCTTAGATTGGATCATACAATTAGCCATTTCTTTTAAAGTGCGGTTCTTCCATTCAGCTACACCATTTTGTTGTGGTGTATATGGAACAGTGTGTTGCTGTTGGATTCCTTGTTCAGTGCAGAAAGTAGTGAACTTGTTGTTAACATATTCTCCTTCATTGTCAGATCTTAACTTAATAATTTGATGACTAGATTGTTTTTCAACAAGGGCCTTGTAGGCTAAGAACATGTTAAATACTTCGCTCTTAAGTTTTAGGAAGTGAACCCAAGTGCATTTGGAGTAGTCATCAATGAAATTTAAGAAATATTTGAAACCAGAAAAGGAATAAAATGGAAGAGGGCCACGCAAGTCACTATGCACAAGCTCCAAGGGAACCGAGGCGTGCCAAGAGGCACGTTTGTCAAAACTGTCTCGATGATGTTTTTGAGTACACAAACAGAACAAACACCATCCTTGCAAGATACCGTCGGAAGACTAGTCACCATATTGTCTCTACATAATTGTTGCAATGAGCGATAATTTAAGTGACCAAATTGCTCATGCCAAAGTTTGCTCAGGTTATCACTATGAGAAACAAAAACTGAAGGAAAAGGTGATGACCCAAAGTTGTTAAATTTGTACAACCTGGTAATATCATCAACAGTTACAGTAGCAAGGACATTTTGAGGATTTTTAAAATCCTTGATTATAACCTGGTGAGGTGTAAGCATTGCAGTTTTACCTTCACCCGAATGAGTAAATTGATAGACTAATAACGAATTGTAGGAAATTTTTGGAACACATAGTACATCAATGAAATGACCATTTTCTACTGGAACTGTTCCAGATCCTACAACAGTTAGAGATCTATCATCACCAACAAATATTTGCTTGGTGTTACATTCATGCATAGTAGAAAATATGGCTTGATCCTTTGCCATATGATAATATCCTCCAGAATCAATGGGCCATTCATTTAAAGTAGAAGAAGAAGATGCAGTATAAGAGTAACCAGAAGCACAAAGTGCATGTCCATGAGAGGTAGATTCTGAAGACGAATCTAAGCTGATGTGGTGCTTCTTCATTACTTCTTCCAAGTCTACCATCTTCTTGAAACACTTAGATCCATCATGATTATCTTTCCCACAAAAATTACAATGCCACTCAGTCTTCTTTCCTTTCGGCTTGGATCCTTTGTCATTTTTTAAAGAAGGAGCTGACTGAGAGGAATTGGGACCCTTGTTGTTTGGCTTATTATTGCAAAAAATTCTATTTTTTAGGAGGCTTGGACTTTTCTTTCTATTGGGACAATAAGGCTTTCCCAAATGTATCTGCATTGTTAATTATTCCAAGATGAATGAGCTTATCTTTCTCTCTAATTAAGGAATCACAAAAGGATTCAAGACTAGGATCTTGATAGCAAGCTGCAGTCAAAGATTCTTTCATGGAGTAGAATGTAGATACAAAAACCGAATATGCAGGTCCAAGTTTGGAAATAATATGATAAATACATTGTTTGTCTTCTTTCTTAATCTTGCATTCTTCACATAAGAGTCTAAGAGTTTTATACTTAGATAAATAGTATTGAATGCATGAAACGTCACTTGGATTCAAAGATATCAACTCATTCTCAAGTTGATGACCTCGAATTTCATTGTGTTTACCAAACACAGATTCCAACTTTTCCCAAGCTTTATCAGGTTCATCAATTCCAAATATGTGGAATCGTAAATCAGTAGAGATTTACATCACAATCAATCCACAAGCTTTATCACATCTATTTTTCCATTTAATTTTCTTATCATCATCAATGGGTTCAATTTCTTTCCCTGAGGTTATCCTAAAAATTCCCCTACTTCGTAGAACATCCTCCATATGAGATTTCCATAAGAAATAGTTAGAACTTGTAAGTATAATATCACAAGGGGTGTCCATACTATAAAATAATGGCTGAAAGAATAAAAACTAACTAGCTGGATGCAAATATCTCGAAAAAATATGTGGTTTAAAAAAAAACGGCACTGAAAACTGATTCTAGATGATGAAGCTATGCTTGATTAAAGAAAATGTTGAAGATGTCCCAATAGTGACATGGCAGATATTAAATTGACCAACTAAAACAAGGAACCCCCTTCTTCCCAAGATGAAACTTTGACAATCACTTACAAGAAAGTTGTTTTTTTAATGAATCACTTTTGTAAAATAAGTGATGTTCACTTTTACAATAATGTTACTTTTAAATAGTGCGGAATAAATTAAAAGACTTAAGTGGCTCACTTTTTATTTTATTTTATGTATGTGAGATACACTTTTACAATGAAGTAACTTGAAAATAAAGTCTTAAGTGAACTCAAGACCTATTAAGGAAGAAAACAACTTTGAACCAAGTGAGCTAAGTTTAAAAGGTACGTAAAAGAATGGAAAGAGGAAAGGGGCTTTCCTTTTACTATTGTCTCTCGTTCTCCGTGCTTTCCTTTTTTTTTCTGCAAAATACCAAAAAAATGAAAAACAAAAAACAAAAAAAACTTTTCCACACTATGGGTGGGGTTAGGTCTTGGTTAGATTATTTGGAAAGTCTACATTTTCAAGTTTTCTCGTTGTTTATGATTCGTCGTGATCGCACAAGGTGCACAAAAAAGAGCATACATAGCCGAGAAAACAAGAAAAAAAATTTCCCTTTCTGTTTCTGATTCGCCGCGATCGCGCAAGGTGCATGGCAAAGAACATACGCAGCCAGGGAAGGAAACAGTCTGAGACTAAAATAGTAAATATCTAATAATAAAACTGATAAAATATGAGAGATTTAAAAAAAATAAAACAAATCCATCACTGTAACATTATACCTTTAGATTTGCCGAAATGAGTGTTTCTGGAACAAACGAAAACATTTTTTGAAGAAACAAAAACTGTTTCTCATAGGAAACAACACTCTGGACGCAATGGAATAGCTCCCATAGGCCACAAATGCACAAAAAATCTAGAACTAGAAACCCTTTGAAATTTTCCGCAACACCAATTCCAGATCTTGACCAAAACCGAAAGCGACTCTTCATAAACACTCTGATACCATGTTCGGATACATAGGGTACTCCCAAAATATTGAACACTGAGAGAAACCGCTTCACACAAATGAATCACGGATCAATACACTGATGTTTGTCATGTGGTTAAAACCGTCAAAGGGAAATAGTCCATGGCCCCAGCTAAATAGCTACTTGGAACAATTTATTATGCAAAATAAAGAAATTTACATGAGCTTCTCATAATTGATCAACTAGCCAAGGACCCTCCATGCTATTTAAATAGAGATCATGGACCAATCGGGTGTTAAGCCACGGATCAATGGTAGGTATGATCTAAGAAAAGTTGAACCGTCGGATCACTCTATGTCTAGAACATATCCTGATCATCGGATTAGAATATTTACAAATGCATACTAAACAAAGACACTTTTACCCAATGGATATATTACACAAGTTGATCTTAACTAACTCCTAAGTGTCTAAATATCCTAACAACCAACACACTTACATACTCTCTATTATCCTTCCCTTATGCATGCTTAATCATTTGATCAACTACATTTAAATAGAGATTCATCAACCTATCACTTCTAAATAGCAAGATCTGAACCCCTAAGAAAGGAAATCTACAACTAACCTATCCTCATGCAACCTCTTACAAGATTCGAGGACAACAATGGAAAATTTCTAGTTAGTATAATCAAAATAAATCCTAACAACTAACCCTATCCTTCTAGGATTTGATTAAATGCAAATGAAAAAACAACATTGACTGCTTATTCAACAAACAAAAGACTTTGTCTCAATGCTCTTGCATTATACTATGGGGGAAGAAAATAATTCTTCAATATGTCTTCAGGGTGTACATGGTACTTGGAAATCTCCAGTTTTGTCATCCACGCTGAATCTTCAGAAGGTTGATCCTTCAACTTGATTAAATACTGAGAATAATCCCTATCCCTGGGGATCATTCCTTCTATGGTAACTATCCTTTCCAATCTATAGAGGAATTATCTCCACCTGAAGTTGTTTCTTCTACATGAACACTTGAACATTTAAAAGTATATATATTTGGAACATTAAAAATAGGAGAAATCTAAAGATCAGAAGGAAGTTCTATTTCATAGGCATTTGCAGAAAACTTCCTTAGAATTTTACAAGGTCCAATATTTTTAAGCTTAAATTTATTGTAGGTCCCCTTAGGAAACCTCTCTTTCCTAAGATAGGCCATTATTAAATCTCCAACCATTATTAACTTCCTTTATTTTCATATCTTCTTTCTGTTTGTATTTTCCTGAACTCTCCTGTAATTTATTCTTCAAATCCTTTTGTAGCTCATGCATATTGGATGCAAAATTTTCACCATCTGCACTTCTTCTTTCCTGTCTTTATTAAAACTCCTTTTAGCATAAGATATTCTCCTTCCATAGGAAGATTAATTACCTCTGTTTCTGCATTAGATTCCTCATGAGCTTCAGCAATATTTGAATTCCTATGAGCTGCAGGTTTGTTCCAACTTCCTTTTACACTCCCATGACATGTGTCCAATTTCTCCACATGTATAAAATTTCACTTCTCTATTTCTTCCGCTGCCTATACCTCCCCTAAATCCTCCTCTTTGGGGTGTGCGGTTACTAGATCATTTTTCCTCATCCTTAGAGGTCTAAAACTTACCTCCTCTATTTGGAGATCGTCTGACTGAACCTATCCCTCGATTCTTCTGGTTATGTCTTCTTAGTATCTTTTATTCTACCTATAAGGCTAACTGATAAGGATCTTCAAAATTCTTCAAATTCAACAAACTAATATCATCTTGTATCTCAAATATCAGTACATTTATATATCTAGCCACTCTTTCTGTGTTTCCTTGTGTTTGTCAAGCTCTAATACTCATCTTAAAGAACTCTTCAGTATATTCCTTAATATTCATACCTTTCTATCTAAGGTTCTATTGTTCTCTAAAGAGATTCAACTGATAATTCTTAGGCATAAATTGACTCTTAATTATATATAACATTTTTTCCAAAGAATGAATTTTATAATTACGTCTTCTTTCTTTGTGAATCTAGTGTTCATCCCACCAGATAGTTGCATGTCCCTTTAGTCTGGGCACTGCATATCTCGCCTTCAAATTATTCAAAGTCAAAATACTTATCTAAAGCATTAATCCACTTCAAGAGTTCTTCAACATTAATATTACCTTCATACATAGGAACTTCAACTCTAGGTTTGTTACTAGCCCTCATCAACATCTTCATCACTTTTACTTATTCAACAACCTCCTCTTGTTTGTCTTCAGAGGATTCTTCTTCATAATCGGTGTTTGTATTCCCCGCGTTCTTTCGCTCCATAGCTTCCATTCAGGCATGGAGTTCTATTAATTCCCTTTTGGTGTCTGTCTCTATAGCTTGTCTTCCTCGACCACGTCCTATAGGAACTCCACGTGCTTGTCCCCGTCTCTACATTATTCTTCTATAGGTTCAGATAAGCTCTAATACCAAAACTGATGACAAATGAAATCTAGCATACCTAAAGTTCTCTTAATCGCCTGAATACTGATCAAAATCCCCTTCCACAATCTTTATTCCACAATTCTTCCCTTATGCAACTAAGTCCTTATGCAACCGTCTTTCCGCAAGATTCTTTCTGGAAGCTTCGTTTTTGCAAGGTGTTTTTTTTGCAGTTTGTAGATTGTGTATTTCGGGTTCACCAAATTTCACAACTAGAATTCCATAACTTTGTAGCCATAATGGTCCTTTCTGCATACGAATTGCGGAATGTTGGTCCTCCTTCCAACTTTTCCAAAGTTGGATTATGCAATTCAATTTTTTTTTGAATCGTCGATTCTTTGTGGCCTCGCTTCTGACTGTTGATCTATTATGGGTTGCGGATCTTGCCTTCACACTTTTAGATCTTCACTTCTCCTTTGCGGAAATTAAACACAATTGTTGATCTGCTAAATTTCACAGTTTCTTGGATTATACTGTAACAGCTGAATTAATCCATGGGATGATTAATTCGTGATGTAGAAATGACTCTACGTTGTTGGGGATTTTTCAGATTTTTGTCAAACCATCAAATTGTACACGCACATAGACACAACGAGCTTAAAATCATATTTTCTGGTTATTGAAGGAAGACATCAAATATATGAAAACACATGCAGAGATTTTAAAACTTTGTTCTTCATTCAGTGAACCAACACACTTACACACTCTCTATTATCCTTCCCTTATGCATGCTTATACATTAGACCAACTACATTTAAATAGAGCTTCATCAACCTATCAGATCCGCATAGCAAGATATGAACCCCTAAGAAAGTAAATCTACAACTAACCTATCCTCATGTAACCTATTACAATATTCGAGGACAACAATGACAAATTGCCAGTTATTACAATCAAAATAAATCCTAACAACTAACCCTATCCTTGTAGAATTTGATTATATGGAAATGCAAAAAAAACTTTGATTGCTTATTCAACAAACAAAGGACTTTGTCTCGATGCTCCTACATCATGATTGGAATTTTCAAACTTAAGTTACAAATTTTGGTTGGTAAGGAAAACGTGGAAAAAAAACCCTTGAAAAGTATCTATGATGAAAAAATGTAGCATTTAATCTATGTTTTTAACTAGTCAATGGGTAACATTGGATTATATGTTTATGGATAGTTAAAACCCTTCGGTTTGGTTATGTTAGCATTATCCGTTTTTACAAGATTAATGGTAGAGTTTGAGGCTTGACATACTTGGTATGCAAGTGTAGATATGATAAAACAAAAACTATGATTAATATATTTATATTAGTAGTATTTTATAATTTTTACATGAGATACTATAAGTAAGAAGATTTTAATTATTTTAGATGGTAATTGTCCTTGTTTAAAAATAAAAAATAAAAAAGGCCTTGCTATAAGGATATAAAGTAATTTGACTATGTTCTCTATGAAAGAGATTAGAGGAAAAACAAATGAATATTAGAAAGAAATTTGACAATGTTCCCTATGAAATAGACTTAAGGAAAAAGAAAAATGAATTGTAGTAGTTGTGCAATGGATTTGTATCTTTCTTTCTTAGATAAATTAATAAAAACATTAACAATTATTGGTGGACGTAGCCCTAGTCGGGGTGAACCACGTATATTGGTGTCCCTCTTATGTTTGCACCTTATGTGATTCATCCCTACTTTATTTAATATTCATGAAATATATGATGATATTTAATTTATGGGTGGTCTCAATCAAATGAGTATGGCATGAAAGATATGTGAATGTGTGTTTCCACTTTAGTTTAGATGATAATGTTATATTGACACATTACTTAACTTCTTAGCCATTTGTTCAGCTATTGTATTATGGTTCTTTAATGTCTATGATTTATTTATGAATGCTTGAGATGTTGTAGTCATGTTTATGGTGTGAGCTTGAGTGACTATGAACAAAGACTCTTTTGGTTGCGATATCTCTTGTTGATTAGTATCTTACATTCAATTGTCATGATTAACCTTGAACAGAATAAGAGATGTAATATTATTGGTATCTTCATAGCGATAAGTTTATGAAGGAGTTACAAGTGTTACTTTTGTTTAAGATGGATATATAACTCGTATTTAAATATGGAAGCTTAATATATATACATCTTTAGATAATAATATTATGAGATGTTCCATTCATAAATTCAAGGAGTTGTGCTTAAGTTCTTATTCATTAAATAGTTATGTGAAAATTGTTTTAATGTGATGTATTGTTCTTGAACATATAAGTGAATAATTATACATGTTACTATGAGTATTAGATACTTGAATGTTTTTTTCCTTGCATTAATAAGGAATAGATTAAGGGTGAACATAAGTATCCTCTATTGCTAGAAAATACATCTTTATTTAAATCAGATTTAATATCTTTACATATTAGTTCTATATCTTAAAATAATATTATGTAATTTTTTTTTTAGATTTCTGGGTTGTAACAAGTTGTTAAGCTTAAGGATATCAATTCAATTGAGGGGAAATTATTGTACTATGTTGTTTAATGCTCACTATAACTAATATGTTTGAATGTTTAAGACAAAGTTAAAGTAAAAATAAATAAATAACCCATCTACCTAAAAGTTACTAGAGTATTTTGGGTATGCTACACTTCCAATCTAAAATGGCAAGAAATATATTAAAACCTTGATATCATTGCAACATATGGCAAGGAAGATTTTAAAATAGGATATCATTGCAACATATAAAGCTAAATTATGGAAGGAAGTTCAAAAAGGTAAAAAAGGTTGGGGAAGAAAATGAACCATAGTTAGAAATAGAAAATAATTTATTAAAAATAAAGACTAAATAATAATAAATATGAAGTTGACAAACTAGGATTCTTTCTAGAAAATATAGTGGCTTTCTATGAAGTAAATGTCCAAAGTTAAATTGGATATGAAGGTAAGTTGATCGTTGAAATTTTTAAACATGAAGAATCTAGTGTCTCCAGCATACAAATAAGGAAGAACATGGCTCTACAATCTTACTTATCTCGTGGATTGGGTGGGGGCACTTATAACATTTGTATTTACAGGTGAGTTAGTTAGTTATCCATAGTATTCTAAAGCTTATGATATTCTCCCATAGTATTGTCATTTTGTATTTCCTATTTAAATTGTTCTTAATAATGAGAAGGTGATCCGTAGTGCTTTTGCTTGTTACATTAGTATCTTTAACATTAGAGCCATTGTTGAAAAACTAGTACCTTAAGGAAAGATCAATAGAAAAAGAAATAGCTTTGAAGTTGTTGGGTGAAATGCAATCACAAGAAGAGATCCAGTAAATGTATGAGAACAGATTGAAAGGAATGCAGTACCAGAACAGATTCCTTACCTTCTACCAATGTTCTGTTTTCAGCCTGCACGAAGTGCCTTGCTAATATGTGTCTCTCCAATCGATAGCGTAGAGGCCTCGGTCGATAGTAGGTTAAGGTCACATAGGGTGCCAAGAGGGGTTGCACCTGGGGCTAATCGCTTGGCTAAGGAAAAAAGATAAAGAGCATTAAAGCTAGAGCTTGAAAATTTTGAGATGAAAATTATGATGCCTTTAGAAAGAGAATGAAGAACCTTTTTCTTTCTTATTAAGGTCAAAGTGAAATCCCACATATTTAAACTATTAGAAGATCAAATATAAACACATTTTGATGTGAACAAATTGGTAAGCAAGCACGGGTACCTAGAAAATGAAAAGGTTTACACAAGAGAAAAAAGAAGAAAGAGAATGGTATACTACAACAACAACCTATTTCTTAGTAAAAAAGATGTAAGGTCAGTTAATTTAATTTCTTAAATTAGCAACATAAATTATAAATTATCAATCCAAAGTGTTTGTAAACTTATAAGATGCCAAAAAAATAAATGAAAGATTAAGAAGGAACTAAGTTAATTATTATGTTCTAAAGACAAATGTCTCAATAAGTCTTTTTAATCTCCACTAGTTGCAATCTTTTACCCCCTTAAAGAGTATTCCTACAAACACTTTCAATTAGTTCTTTACATGGTTTAGTAAACTGTGATAAATTCATAAAGCAAAAAACTAGAAGTTGGTTTGGCTTAATTAGTCGATCCCAGGAATTAATAAACAAGTCTGAAGGTCTAAGCTATTTCAATAAATCAGCTACATGATTTCTAGTTCCAAAACAACGTACTCTTATAGTCATGCACAATTAGGTTTGCCCAATATCGTATTTTAACTCCTGCAACTTTAATAAATCATGATCACTCGAATCAAAAGACTTTCAAATAAAATAAAATTCCAATGTTTTAATATCTCACCCAAACAATTTTTTTTTTCATTTTCTTATCAATTTTTCCACTTATTTCATCTTTATCGGCCTATAAATGATGTGGCAAGTTGGCCTCTGAAAACTGTTACCTACAAGGTAACTGTAATTCTTCTAGTTAGTGGAAGTTATTTAGAAGCTCACACTTTAGGTAACTACAATTCTAGTAGCTGGATGACTTCTTAAAGTAACTTATTATCGGAAGATCGGAAGTGAAGAATTGTGTAGTAAACTATTAAACATTTAAATATAGTAGCATAATTCGGTTGTATTGGACTTTTATGCAGCTAAATATTTGGTATAATAAAGAGAAGATAAATATGTCTACATTTTTTAGGCACATATTTTAAGATAAGAATTATTTAAATTTTATTGTTTTATTTTTAATTTTTCCCCATTTTGTAAGTGCATAGTTGGTTTAGGGTTACTTTTACATTTTAAAAGTTTAAAGCTATATATATATTAATTCTAAATATCAAATATTTCATTAGTTTTTATATTAGGTTTATTTTATAATACAAATATAAAGTTTAGTAACTAGTTATAATATTATATATTAGATTTTAGTTATTATAATTTTTTTGGGAATATATTATTAGGAATTGGTTTTATTGTTTTATAATTTAATTTTAACATTTTAATTATTTCATATTTTTATAAATAAATATATAAATACATTATTAGATTTAAATGTTTTAAGATTTATATTTCAAATGAAAAATAAATGTTACATGTAAGCAAGGTAGGAATTAGGAAAAATTCTGGTGTTTTTTGGAGACTATATAGATGTTTTAATGTTTTCTTTGTTTATTTTTGTGACTGAAAGTTTAAAATATAGACTATATTTGAGAAGCAAAATGGCCCATGAGAAGGCATTTTTCCAGCCAAATTCCAATACTACATACAAATATTGAATGGTATATGTATATTTTAAAACTTTCTAAAATTTGAAAGATAAGTTTTTTAAATCTATAAGTAATCTACTCTCGTATTTTTTCGAGACTAGATTTTTTTGTTTACGTATTTTTTCCGTATCGAATTCATATTCATACTTGAATTATGTTACTATGCTTTCAAGTAGGTTAAGAAAATACATTATCTACTCTAGGCAACCATCAAAACATGGTGAATCAACCATTTTAATAGTCACATAAAGCTCATATAAGGTAAACTATTTATGAAATGGACAAATGTGAGAATATAAGTAATGAAAGAAATGATGATGAAGTGAAATGGCTACATGGCGTAAAATGTGTCAAAACCAAGGCTCAACATTCCCCAATACTTGAGTCATTACATATCCTCATGAAAACAAAAAATAAGATTTGATGAATGCTACCCAAATTATGAGTTGTAAATCTAGTCTTCAATCCCATTGCATGATAGGATTTCTTTTTTCGCTACTTTCTTAGAGCTCCTCCTTTATGTTCATAGGATTTCTTTTTTCACTACTTTCTTAGAGCTCCTCCTTTGTGTTTAGAACACTTCTTTTATATATATATATATATATATATATATATATATATATATATATATATATATATTCTTTTATTTTATTAGATTTCTTTCTTTGGTAATGAAATGATGAAGAAGATATAAATACCCGTGTTTTAATTAGATCATATTATAGTAATGAGATTTTCTGGTACTTGGTGGTGTCTTTTAGATATGAGACATGGAGATTGGAATGATGTTTTGCTACGAAATAAAGCATACTTTTGTGTGATGTAATCTACTTAAATAAATAATAAAAAATGGTTGGAATATTTATCAATACGGAGAGAAGGTGAATCAATATTGAGAATTTTTTACCATTTTTAACATTAAGAGCATCATATAACATTAACCATTAACAATTTCAATCATTATCACATAAAACCATCAATTAAATCAAATACACTGCACAATAAATTTTAAGTGGAAACCAAATTGAGAGAAAACCACAAAATTATTTTCTTATATAATAACAAGTTTACATTAATAGGAAGCACCAACTTCCAAGATAATCTAGCATCAACTGGAAGGAGGCACCAACCCGAAGGAAGCTCCAAATCCTTGATTTACCAACACCAACTGGAAGGGTGAACTAACCCCCTGATGTACATGGACCAATCTATAGTGATAAAACCAATCCTCACTGAGATCGAACTCACCCTAGCACCACCTTGCCACCCTGATATGAGTAAGAGTATCAACTTTTCATTGCCACTATCTTCACACTATCACTGTCATTATCACTATCCTTGGCATTGCCATTGTCTTCACACTGTCACTGTCACTGCCATTGCCACCATTATTGTCACCATCACTATCACTACCACTATCACTATCACTTTCACTTTCATTGTCACTATCACTGTCATTGTCTTCACAATATTCCTCTGATCTACTTCATACTATACAAAAACCCTTACTTCAAAAGGGCATATCTCCAAAATTATAGAAAGCCAATATATAAAACCTGCAACCCAAATACTTCAATACATCTACTTCATCTCCTCCAAGGTTCACTATCTTAAACATATTAGAACAAAATTTATACAGACAATGCCAAACTGACTTGTTTAAATATGATTTCAGGATCATTCAAAAACCCTAACTTCATGAGGTCATATATCCAAATATATAACATACCAACATCTAAATCTTGTACTACAAGTTATTATCTCTCTCTACACCATCTCCTCCAAGAGGCATTATTTGAATCTTTCTAGAAAAGAATATATAGTGAAAATGTCAAACTATATGTTTACCCTTGATTTTAGGATCATTCATAAACCCTAAATTCCTGAGGCCATGTCTCCAAAAAAACCAGCATCTGAAACTCATATCATAGGTTATTTAGGATCTCTACTGTAACTCTTCCAATAAGCAATATCTAAATATTTCTAAAACAAAAGATATAACCAAAATTCCAAACTTACATGTTTAAAGTTAATTTCAAGATCACTAAGAAGCCATAACTTCCTAAGGCCATATATCCAAATCCAAAATATAGCATACCAACATCTAAAACTCGTACCATAGGTTCTTTAGGATCTCTAATTTATCTTATCCAAGGGGCATTATCTGAATCTTCATAGAACAAAAGATATAGTAAAAAATCCAAAATAACCGTTTTGAAGATGATTCAAAAACCATCTCTTCTCAAAGTCGTATCTCAAAAAAAAAAAATAGCGAACCATAATTTGAAGTTTTTACCAAAGGTACTCACGCATATTACCATATCCCACAAAGGATTTAAGTCTGAATCATCCACGAACAAAATATAGACTAAAAATGCCAAATGACCTAAACAAATTTCACATGATCTATGACTCTTAGTCGCTTTCATGTGGTGGTAGGCATGCAAATCCCGGTAGCTCATATGTATATGGACTAGTGGGAGACACATTGATGTGGAATTTCTTGAGCCACTGCTTGCAAATGGTATTATTCTTTTGATAATGCACCTATGTTATGCATCTATATGCTTTAATATAATGTTGTTGGTTGTTTATTCTAATTGTTTCTATATTTGTTGTTAATTCAATGAAATTATTGCCAATTTTTAAATGAAATTAATTGTGTACATGAATATAGTCTCTGCACACATAAAATGAGGAAAATATAGTTTTGGATTCAAGGAAATTGTTCTGAATCATCAATTTGACCATTTGTGTAGGTTGGAAAATCTACAATTAACAAATATATTTAGGATATTATTGAAGATCGAGGGAAATATGAAGGCGGTAATAAAATATTAAGACTAGCAGTTGTAAAAGGGAGGCTTTGTTGCACAACGATGATTGACAGAAGCATGTGCCTTAATTAAGTGTAAATATGATTATGGAAAACATTATTTCAAGTAGTCATACAACACTCTACCTAGCTTACTTTTAAAGCAATCAAGATCCATATAATTGTTTATAGCTGCATTTTATTGTAAATTTATATGTATTCTATTGTATTTCCCCATCTACTATTGATGAATATGTCCATTGTGACTAATAGGGAATATGAGACTGGGAAATGTTGTGGTTGCAAAGATATTGTCTGAATTGGTTAGAACACAAAAGGAATTCATGTTATATTTTGATAGAAAAAGTGCTATACATTTGTCAAAACTGCAACACTTCATTCATGAACGAAGCACATAGATATATGATAAAAATTTATTTGAAGTGTCCTCAAACAAGGTGAGATAAGGTTGGAGAAGATACATACTAATACGAATTATGCAGATGCAGTTACCATGGTTGTTCCAAAAGAAAAGTTGAAGTTCTGCAAAGCTTCTCTTGGTCTTGTAAAGTTGTGACAATAGGCCATATAAAGCGGGTAAAATTGTTGAGCATGGTTGCATTGAAGCAAGAATTGGACTTCAAGTGGGAGATAGTTGGGATGTGAAACAAGATTTAGAGGACTACTATAGTTCCTAGGTTTTTTCATGAACAATTATGTAACTATTGGAAACAAGTCTTTCTTGGAAATGGGTCGTTGGGCGTAAGGATATGAGTTGGTAACAACTCATTCTTGGGAACGGATAGAATATTTCCATTGTATTCCAATACCACTTTATGGTTTATGGTTGTTTGATACTATGAGATCAAGTATATATAGGATGAACTGAGTAGTCCTCTTGTAGATGTATTTATATGTAGTATGATGAACCACATTATTCTTTGTGTCTATGTGTGTTGTTTTTCTCTTTTATTTACCCCTATTTATTTAACTACAATATATTCATTTACATTATTATTCTTAACAATTTTTAATGTGCTTAGTAGATGATTCAATCACATTTCTTCAATAAGATTTTGATTATGATAATTTCCATTATTCATTATGATTAATTAAATATTAATTTGCATAATATGTTTTCTACTTACATAGATTTCATCTTATATTTCTACATACATCATTGGTCTACATACATCATTGGACCAATTACTTCTTTCATATGCTTGGTATTCTTCTTACCTAACCATGCACCATGCATGGATCACGATACCCATATGTATGATATGAACGTGTCACTATATGTATGATATGAACTTGTCATTTGAACTACTCCATTTGAAATTTGAATATCTTTGTAGGTAAATATATTTAATGTAATCAATTTCACTGTTAGTTGATAGCTTAGTAGAATCAAGCTAAAAAGACTAATGAATGAACCACAGGTGGGTACCAAATAACTATTATTATTGATTAACATCCCAAATCCATGCAACTCACCATTCACGTAAGCCTTGAAGTTGAACAAAACATTTCCTTATAGTAGTTCGACACGTTGTTTGAAAAAAATATCAGGTGAGCTACGCGTTAGGGTTTACCTTGACTCAGGAATGAGTTAAAGGTGGTTGAGGTCTAGCACATGGTTTGGGAACATGCTTTATTATAGACCATGGTATTTTTCCATGGTATTGTTGGCTAATGGTATTTGGTGGCCCATAGTATTGCATGTAAAGAAACCTTTATAAGGATTAAGGAGGCTCCATTGTAAAGTGGCCTGGAGGTGAGTGGTGGCTAGCTCATTTGTATCGGCTTGGTCAGTTTAGGTCAAGGGATATAATAGATCTATTATGGTGGTTTTTCTCGGTTTTGGGTTTTCCATGTAAACATTGTGTGTCTATCATTAATGGTTGCTTGTGGTTATTATTTCCTGCATATTATTAATATTGATGCTCGTTTAAATCCTAAGAACTTGTATCAGAGCATGTGGTTGGAGATCCTTAACGACGTAGTTTTTGTATCTGATTTTTAATTAATATGTTAACGGGGTGCATGTTCGGTGGTACCGACATCCTAGTAGTTTTTTTTTGGGTTCCTGGTTAGAATTTAATTTCCTTGGGTGCGAGAAGCACAAGGTAACCCTCATTTGTGTAGAGAAGGGATGTTGCATCAAGTGTGGAATGAACCACTGGGTAGGTACGAGGGTGGCAGGTGTACTCATAGCATAACTTGATGTGGATCGAAGAGGTTGATTCTTCAATTGTAGGAGGATTGTGAGATGGTTTAATCTTAGTTTTGGAACCAAGATTGATGAACCATGTAATGGAAGAGAATTCCTAGAGAACTGGTGGTTACAACGACTAAGGACCCATGTAATATGGTAGATGGATTATTTTTATATGGATGTCAATGATAAGGTTGGATGCATGTGCGAGCATGGAAAAGAGAGAGGATGAAGCAATGGATGGTGACGGTGTAGTCACCATGAAGAGACATGCAAAAATTAATGGAGCAGTTTGCATGTAAAATGGCATATAGTTGTAAGACCTGGTAAGGCATGCATACCACTAGTAACTCACCGGTAAAGTTGATAGATAGTCATAGGTGATAGGGGTTGTATGTGATATTCCTCGATAAAAATTTGAGGGCGGTTGATGTTTACTCAAAATCAAGTTTAAAGGGGGGATTGTTAGGGGTAAACTTGACATGGGAATGAGTCAAAGGTGGTTTGAGGTCTAACACATGGTTTGAGAACATGGATTATTATAGCCTATGGTATTTTTCCATGGTATTGGTGGCCAATGGTATTTGGTGGCCCATAGTATTGTCCCATGGTATTGGATGTAAAGAAGCCTTTATAAGGCTTAAGTAGGCTCCATTGTAAATTGGCTTGGAGGTGAGTGGTGGCTAGCTCACTTGGTCCGGATTGGTCGGTTTAGGTCAAGGGAGATAATAGATCTATGATGGTGGTTTTTTTTGGATTTTCGTTTTCCACGTAAAAATTGTACGTCTATATTGAACGGTTGCTTGTGCTCATTATTTTCTACATATTTTTAATATTGATGCTCGTTTAAAAATCCTAAGACTACATTACTGAGTCAGAACCGTGAGATTCTGATATCAGCAAGAAATACCATATATCAGGTTGTGTGACTTTAGCATTCCACATATTTCCAAATCATAAATAGAGATCAACATTACAACACATGATTATGATTATATTCTTTTTTTATACACACCCAAAAAAATACAACTTGTTATTCCATGGAATCAAAGTTGCTTCGAGCATTACAACATCAAAAGACTACAGGAAAAACTCTTTCTACTAGTCAATAATGACAAAAACACCAATCTTAGTACCAATGACCATCAAAAACATTCTAAACATAAATACTAAGAGTCAAAACTCACAAGTTTGTTCATAAAGAATGTAATACATCCACATACAAAAAGAGAAGAAACATTCTAGCTTCCAAAACAAAGTTTCTTTCCCAGCTATAAATTGCTAGTAGCATATAACTATACTTCATATAAAAAAACTCAAAGAACTATATTCATGCAAAAATACATCTCCTAATTCTTCAAAATAAAGACTTCCATCCATATCGCCAATGACCAACTTGGATAACTTAGCAGCCTTTGAATTAAATTCCCTATGTTTCCTAAAAGAGATAAAAGAGAGAGATGAAATCAGGATTTTAACCATGATATTCCAATGTTCCAAAATAGAGGAATGAAGGGAAGAGTCTCCTCTTGTCCATTCAATTATCGCCTTAAAATTTCACACAATATGAATATTTGAACAAAGATTCCTTCTAGAAAACAATAGTAGACCCCATAGTGATAAGAGATTAGCTCATGTATTAGAATCATATCCAACACCCATACACAATTTGAACACATGAGTATTAGTTTCCTGGAAGAAAATTCCAACACCACACATTCCATTCTATTGAGCCCCATTGTTACACCCGATATTTGTCTTTATGCTCAATACCCTGAAGTGATTTGTCCAAACCATCTTTTGAGGAGATTTTTTTCCAACTCTAGGAGGTCTAACGCACCCAACTTCTTGACATAGGGTGTCATCCTTGCCTAGCGCCTCTTTCCCACTGAAATTATTCATTGATGAAACTTGTTCCTTGAAGACAAAGAGCAACAGTGCATATTTCCCATGTACAAAAAGCGTTAACACACTCAAAAAGGAAAAAAGAGAAAGTTTTGAGAACCTTCTAGATGAAACTCCTTGTGGAGGCTTATCCCAACTGCTTGGAATAGGTGGCATTTGTACCCCTTGCCTCTAGGGATCATTCCTCACCTTCCTCCTAAAATATCTCAACCCCTTTTGGCCCTCTTTGGCATATATATACAAGCCTATGGATGTGTACCAAGAGAGAACCAAGAGATCACCTTTATGTTGTTGAAATCACTACCGGTATAGGAGGCAAAGAGTGTGGTTGTGAGTGAGATTTGTAGAGTTTGTTGTGTGTGTGCGTGAAAGTGATTCAAAGAGTTGTGAGAGAAAATATTCGACATCAAGGCTTTGGTTGTAGCGTTCTTCTCTTATACTCTTAATGCAAACGTGTTCCCCTTCCCATGAATGATTTGTGTTAATATTGATTGTTCGTTACTTTTTTCCTTGCTCATTAGTATAGATCATTGAATTATCTTGTTTCTTTCATTATTTTGTCGTGTTCTTCATATTCTTTGCAGGTATAGTTGATCATAGAAGGATCCAGAAGACAAGAACAACATTTTCATCATTGAGTTAAGAAAGATTAACATTAAAGTAATTCAATTATCTAGGGAGAGGATGCATCATCGTGACTTTTTGTTCTAGATATGCCCCATGTAGACTAACAAAAACATCTTTGCCCTCATGGCTTGACAATTCACATTGATCTGAAAATGTTAAGGATCTTTTTAACCATTAAAAATTGCATGTGAATGGTATATGTCAATTACTCATAAATAGGCTTTAAAACTGAAATTTAAATGCTTAAACATACACACATAAGCAAATAAACAATAAGAAAACCATGAAGATGATAGACAAGAGCTGATAATGGAGTTCACCCCTCCTAGGCTACGTCTCCGGGCCACTTCCAATGGGAAGGTTGATTTTATTTAGTCTTCAAAGCTTACAATATTGGGTTTCTAGAACCACTTTTATTTTCTGTCAGTAATCATAAAAAATAGACAGGACCACTGCATTCCTCTCAATTTTTTCAAGAAAAATGAGCATAAACTCGTATAGGTTTGCCTGAGGCCTCCTTTGGCACACAAATTGAGAAACTCTGCCTCCATAAACGAAAAAATAGTATGGATTCCACCTCAGGATTTGTTTCCATTAATGATTGTACAGAACTCGGGAACTATGCCAAAACTACCTCAAACTATGTGCAAACTGTCTTGGGATTTGAGCAATACTACCCTGGGAAGTGTGCAAAATCGCCTTAAAAAATTTGCAAACCACCTAGGGAATCGTGCTCTATACTTACCTCGACCTCCATGCAAAACCAATCTATTCTATCTCTGGAACTCTATACCAAAACCATGTTTTTATAATGGTTTTTGGGTTGATTTTGGGGTGCTGCCAAGGGGGCCACATGCCCATTTTACCCCCAAAACTATTCTTGATAACTCTTTATCAATACCCATCTGATCCCTTCAAATGTGACATTGTTGGCACATTGATTAAAGCCCTGTCCATGAGGGGAGGAGGTCAAGGGTTCAAGCCCACGAACCTCTCCCCATTACACATCTTTGTTGACATGTATATTGGCTAGTGATGAATTATGGTTATATGTAATATAGTTTGAAGCGGTGGCTAAACCTATGCTTCATGACATGATATGGTTTTCCATATGTTAACATGTTGGAAAGGAATAATACATGGTATTAGTGTTGATCATGCGGTCTAGGGCTAAGCCCTCTGCCTCCCCACTTTTCAAAACTCAAAACATGTTGAAATGTAAATATAAATTTTAAACTATATATAACAAGGAACATCATGTGTCGTGTTGGCTAGATGGGATTCGTGAAAGCTTGGGAAAACTTGTAGGTCTTGAACTTAATCCTATTAGACTCCACAATTTTTTTTATTAAAATTACATTAAGAATTGTTTCCAAAACAATCATATTTTGTCAATTTAACCAAAATTTCGGAAACTTCAAACCTAAATAACTTCTACATCCGGAGGCCTTTTTGTACAAAACAAGCATTGCCAGAAATCTCTTGACGGGCCTTTTATTTTACATTTTGAAGACTTTAATTTTGATCGACTATGAGATGATCCTCTTGGATCAAACCTTTCCACTAGGAATATTTTGGACCACCAAAAGCATATTTTCATCTAGAATTCAAGTGAGGACATGTTCATCTCACGTTTCTTGTATCACTTGACCATTCTTCCTGGAACCTATAAATATGACTCAGCATAACAACAATTAACAATGTGCTAACATTGTTAAGTACATTAATCCATTTTTCAATCAAATGTTTATTCAAATTTTTCGCAACCAACCATAAACTGCTGATCATCAAAATTGAACATTTGAAAGATATTGTACCCATCTCATACTAATTTTTTATCATAGAAACACTATCAACCATAACAGGTGCATTGTAGTGAAATGACACTTCATTTTCATGCTTAAGATTATTTTTCTCCTTACATTGCATAGACATAAGTTCCAAATTCTGACTTTCATTAACAACCCTTTTTAATTGTTGTGTAGTACCCAATGATCTGTCACTTTTAAATATTTGTGAATATACTATGTACACAATTCCTTCCTTAAACAAGTGATATTGATTATGTTCTTTATAGAATATTTCTCTTCAATCATATAAGTATGGACTACCCAACACAATTCCATGGATATCTAGTGGAACCACATCAAATTCAACTTCATCTATAAACTTAGATGTTATTGCAAAATTTAGATCACATTATGTTAGAGAAATAATCTACCTTAGTACCATGATGATCTACCTAGGAGATATAGTCATTTTCCTTTTGCTATGTTCTATGGTCTAACTTAGGTTATATTGATCAATACTAGTCAAATAGGTGATTCTAGCTCATTAATTGACAGTTGAGGCACTCCACTTTGATCATTCTTTCATCCAGGAACCTGTATTAATTCAAAACCACTTCCAGCTTTGACTAGGGGCACTAGTGTGTGAATGTGGTTGTTTTGTGGTCTCCTTGGTCATTTATTTGGCTCCTACAGACTCTCCCACTCACCCATGCACTCTCCCATGCTTTCCTTCCCTCATTTATGACACAAGCATGCTTCTTACCTATTCACACATGTGCACACATGGTTTCGTGACTATTTTGTTAGGTTTGGGATCCTATTGGTCAACCTAGAGGGGCTTAGAGGTAAATGCCTATCCTAACACTTGTATGCATTCACATGGGCTCTGGGGTCTCACAATTTTTCCTCAATGTATTATAAATATGTACCATAACATCTACAAGATGTACTGTAAGAATATGCATTAGAGGAAATTTCAACTCAAAATGGGCCTCCTAAAAGGAATTACTAAAATAATAGTTAAAATAATAAAATAATATTTATTAATTTTGGAGGAAGAAAAGAAAAAAACTACTTTTTTGTTTGTATTTTTGACATATCTCCGTGTGTTTTCACTCAAATTTCGATCGGGAGAGCTCGTTGGATGCAGAATTAAATTTCGCATCCAACAAGTACCCACTCAACATAATTTTGATGGACCCCGCTACCCCAAAAACAATAAATACCTGAAAAAACGTGATGATGATGTCATCATCACGTTTTTTTCAGGTATTTCTTGTTTTAGGGGTAGCAGGGTCCGTCAAAAGTATGCCGAGTGGGTACTCATTGGTCATCATCATGTTTTTTTCAAGTATTTCTTGTTTTTGGGGTAGCGGGGTCTGTCAAAAGTATGCCGGGTGGTTACGCATCCAACAAGCTCTCCCGATCAAAATTTGAGTAAAAACACGGGGAGATATGTCGAAAATACAAACAAAAAAAGTAGTTTTTTTATGATACCTATCCCCAAATTTATATTAAAAAAGTGTTTAAGACCTATACGGTATTTCAAATTTAAAGCAATTTCATTGGCTAACACATGATGACATGGAATTTGAATAAAAGTTAAAAGGCCCATTTTGAGTTGAAATTTCCTATAATGATCAATTATTAGCACCATTCACGTGTGTTTTTCTAGCTATTTTCAGTCTCTTTTGTTGTCCTCTTGCATATTTTGTTAAATACTTTGAGTGTAAATGTTTCTCTAGCTCCTAGATTTCACTAAGAATCAATTCCCACATGGTATCCGATCTAGTTGGAGCTGCAAACAAATCTAGAGAGGTTTGAGTTGTGGTTTAGGGCATATCTCTAGAAAGTCTGAGTGTTTGCACTACAGGTTTTACAACGTTTTTATCATAAGTTGCACAAGCAGAATGGAGAAAAATTGAGCATTTAATAATCCATTCAATTATTTTGAATGGAAGTATGAGATCGTCATCTAGTTGAGGTCCAAGGGCCTCTACAAGGTCACCATGGGGATTGAACTCGAGCCGAATTCTGCTGTGGAGAAAGCTAAGTATTTTAATAGACTTGATAAAGCATTTGGTATGCTTTGTCTTGGCACTTCGGGGGATCTCCTCTTTCATGTTGAAATTATTGGCACACCCAATGAATTTTGTCTAAAGCTTGAGTCACTATTTGGGAAGACAGATGAAATGAGAGGCCACCAACTTGAGAATGAGCCGATCTCTCTAATCCCAGCTCACTATGAGACCATTGAAGACTTCTTTACCAAGTTTAAAGCACTAGTACTTTAGCTGAAATAATGTGGCATAGAGAATAAATAATATTATCTTATCTTGTCCATCCTTTTTAAGCTAGGGCCTGAGTATTCTGTGTATGTTTCGACATTCCACTCAAGCAAGCTTACAACTAGAAATTGGAAGATGTCTATGCTAGCATATTTCATGGGATTCTTTGACTTAGGAGCAGGACAAGATCATACAAATGTGTACCATCAAATCCAAAGAACAAGCCCTTTCTTTTGGTGTACCAAATCAAGCCAAAGGTAAGAAGAAATATTTGAAGCAAAAAGAGAAAGAGAAGAAGCAGTCAAGTTCAGAAAGCTCCAGTTCTATTGATGATAGTTCGAGATCCAAGAGGAGATACAAGAGAGAGAGACCCAAATGTGGTTATTGCAGAGGTTCACATATTAAAATGCCGTGCTTCAAAAATAATATGGACATCATGACCAAACTCCTTGAGGAGAACCATATTGATCTTTCATATTTTACAAGAGGATGGGAGCACAAGCAAGGAAGCGGTAAGCATGAACATGAATTCAGTGCATGGGTAAAACCCATTTCTGATTCTCTGTTTCTGATGGCTCTATTTCTAATTTATCTTCTGATATATTAGAATCTGAAGCCTCCATCCCTTTCTTGGAATAAACCCCAATTAGTTCACCAAAGCTTCCTCCCAAAACTAGTCATTTTTTGCTAGTTTTTTATGTGTCTTCTTAAATATCTTTCCCAATCCAATTAGATATTTCCCATTCTGATTTTGAAGGTGATATACAAGCTTATATACATCCTATTACATTCATTGACTCATTTCCCTAACTCTTTCATGACCAAAAGACCCGACAATGCTCAAGTTCACTAGTTGGAAAATCTCAAAATTGCCTAGTTTCCAATGTTATGTCTCTTGTATATGTTTCTTTTATGTATTGTATGTCCTTCATTGGTTGGAAATCCATATCATTGGCCTTCATGGGACTATTGTTCCATATGTATGGACTTTCTTTTACCACCCATGGTTCAAATATCAAGTCTTTAGACCCTCCAGGTTCACTCAATTGCAATTATGATCTAGCTGCTCACCGGGGATGATTTTAAGGAACCATACTTATTTAAAAATGTATAAATGTTGGTGAATCTTACCAATTCTTAAAATGCAACTACAAAATGTTTGGAAATATTTTTCAAAAACTATTTTAATTTCCAAGGATTTTATATCATTTATATAATAATTTGGCAATTTTTAGGGTGAAAAATGTTTACCCCATCAAAATTGGGCAAAACAGGGCTTCAAAAAATGCAAAATGGTGAATATGTTTTTGGAGAAAATCCCCTAAAAATAACCCATGGGATAAATTTCACCCCTAAAATTATCCTTGTTGCTCACTCTTCTCTCTCTATGGACCCATTCGCTCATGGGGACACCATACCTATGATATTTTCTGTTGTATATGACATATATTCTGATATTTCAGATCCTCGTGAGCTTTGCTACAAAGTTATGAAGGTGCTTCATCAAATTGGGAAGAATATTCATGATTTTATTCATGATATGGTAGCTACACATGATGCAGATTTTGTTGAATATTTTGATGTTATTTGGGAAAGAGTTTGTAGAGATATATTTTTCATGGTTGATTATGCTATTAGATCAGAGTATGCTTGTAGCAAAAAAAATCTTATGATGCCCCTCCATCATCAAATGATGACCATCAAAGGGCCTCTCCACATGATCTTTGTTTACAGCACTTTGATGCATTGATGCATGATCTTGGAATCCACAACATCTTCACCAAGAAGTTGTTCTTTCAGCTCATTCTAGTGAAGAAGAGGACATGTTGAAGACCTTTTTGTTCATCCCTGTCATATCCATTTTTGAGGGGAGGTTTTGTCCCATGAGGTTTTCCTCCTTACCTTAGTTACATGGATCAATAAATTTTTGTTGTAAAAAGGTGACTTGTGCCTTAATTTCCAAGGCCTTAATAAATCATTTTGAATAAGTTGTAATAAGTTAGTATTAAGGGGGGGTGTTAGAGAAATAATCTACCTTAGTACCATGATGATCTACCTAGGAAACATAATCATTTGCTTTGTGTTATGTTCTATGGTCTAACTTAGGTTATACTAATCAATACTAGTCAAATAGGTGATTTTGGTGCATTAATTGATAGTTGAGGCACCCCAATTTGATTATTCCATCATCCAAGTGCTTGCATTAATTGAAAACCACTTCCATCTTTGAATAGGGGTGCTAGTGTGTGAATGTGGTTGTTTTATGGTCTCCTTGGTCATTTATTTGGATCCTAGGGACTCTCCCACTCACCCATGCGCTCTACCATACTTTCCTTTCCTCATTTATGACCCAGGCATGCTTTTTACCTATTCACACATTGTTTCGTGACTATCTGGTTAGGTTTGGGAACCTATTGGTCAACCTAGGGGGGTTTAGGGGTCAAATCCTAGCCTGCCACTTGTATGCATTCACACGGGCTCCAAGGGCTCATGAATTTTCCCTAATGTATTATAAATATGTACCATAACATATAAAATATGTAATGTAATACTATGATCAATTGTTAGCACCATTCACATATGCTATTCTAGTTATTTTTAGTCTCTTTTGTTGTTCTCTTGCATATTTTCTCATATACTTTGAGTGTGAATATTGCTTTAGCTCCTAGATCTCACTAAGAAACAATTCTCACATATTTCTTTTTTACTTGTAATATTTTATCATTGCACCTATTCCATCTTTGGCTGATTGGACCTATTCCACATCATTTCTGAATATTTGACATATATTTTAAATCAAATTTATGGCCCACATCATCCATCACATATCATTTTTTCCCTCCTTATAGTGACTATGGGCCAATTAATTCCCTAGTCAATTTAGTTTCTACTCCAAACTATGGGAATTGGATAGGTGAGTGGCATTACTCATGGAACCATCGTGGAGGGGACAAATTACAATATACGAGATGGAAACATAATGCTGAAGATCCACATGAAACAGATCCAATAGCTCTTGAGACAAGATAATGGATGGAAAATTAAGGAATGAAAGCGATATTTTATTCGTTTCTCTGGGATGACGATGAATATTGATGGGTGGGGTAGATGTAGGAATCAAAAACATATTTGATTTATTTCTATGGGATGATGGCGAATCTTGATGGATGGGATAGATGTGTCTCTCCCCTTTGGTACTTATAAGCCCTCTTTTTTAAGTTCTTCTTACATATATATATATCAGGGATTGTGCTATAGAGGAAAAATAAATTTCATAGTGGAGTATAACCACATGAAATTACTAAAAGTTTAACATGGGATACAAAGCAAATTATATTTTGAGACTTCCCTTACCCGCATGTCTTAGACTAGGAATGGGGATAGCTTTCCAAAATTCAATATATTTTTGCTAAATTGTGGCCTATGGAATATTACTAATAGAAAAGAACCTTTATTAGCATGATATCTAGGTGCCATCAAGGAGTGGTTTGTATAAACTAGAGGAAGTGACCCAACATCATCTTTTTCTTTATTTCGCCTTCACAAAACAACTTTGGAGGTTTTCCTTTGCTAAAATTGAGCACATAATTGTCATTCCTATTTCCTTGAAGGAAATGTTCACAAATTGCCACAAAAATATAATGGGAACTTTTAAACGAACCAATTCTCAAAAGACATTATCTAGCCATGCCAAAACTTACTTACTGGAATGTTTGGTAAGCATGAATCAAAGCCAAATTCCAGCAAGGTGTTACACGTGCATGACTACTACTACTAAAACACATGACCTTGTAATTCAGGTTGTTAAGAGAAGGGGCGTGGAAGTTGTTAAGAGAAGGGGTGTGAAAGGAAATAATGTTTTTTCACTAAAGTAGGAAGACAAATAATAGATTAAATATCTTCTAATGGGGTATGTCTCTCGGCCTCCATGCATTCTTTTAAATCAATATAAAATATTGAATTAATGGAACTAATTGAAGGAAGAAGAATTCCAAGAATGGTAGCTTGCTTAGAAATAATATATAATTGATTTGATGAATTGTCAAAGGTCAATCCAAGTCTAGTAGGTCTAAGAGGGATCGTTCTTGATCTCAAAGGAAATAAACCAACATAGATCCATCTAAAAGGGGATCTACTAAGCACCGAGAGGGATCAAATCTCTCAAGGTGCAAACCCTTTTTTATAGTGAAAATGTTGAGAAAATGTGTAATTCAATGTTTATGATTTTAGTTTATTTTATGTTGGTTTATATATATGCAATTCTAAATAATTTAAATTTAATTTAAACCGACATGTTATTTTTAATAACATTTTATTATTTTTTATAAAGGATGTGTATCAACTCTAGGATGAGCACTAAAGGAGTTACACATCTCTCCCCTACTGAGTTGTAGAATGCACCTCTTCGGTACAATAAACAAATTATGAATTGGAGTTGACTGAAGCAACACACAATTAGGTTGAAGCACTAGCTTTATTCCAAGGTCTTAAAATCTTGTATTCAAGATGCATTAAGGGACTTCTTACCATCTAGAAGTCAATGATGATTATAAGAATTATGAGAAATCATTGTATCCCTTATGATGGAAATCTCGCCAATCTCATTAAGATAATACAAAAGGAATATCGTCACTTTGAACACAATGAGTTCTTTCATATAGGGAGATAACACTATCATTAGGCCGACTATCTATAAAATGTGACCTCTCTTTTGAATGGAGAAATATTAAAGTTAAAAGGGGGATTTCATTCTTTTGCATACACATCCCATACCATAATATTTTAGTATGACCAAAGGTAAGTATTGCATACCGTCCATGTTCCTAAGAATATGAAAAACTTAAATTAATATTCAAGACAGAAATTTAATTGACATCAGTCTCCATGGTCCATCACACAATTTATACTTTATGGAATCTTGTCGTTTTCACATGGGGTGGGTTATGAGTTGGGATGTAGGTGTAATGGGGATCTCCTTCGATGTTGGTTGACCTAGTTTGAGAGAGGAATTTTGGGCCTTGAAACTTGTTGGCTCACCACCTTTGCAAGAGACTTCCCTTGATTTCCTTACATCACTTTTCAAAATTCATTAGCTTCAATTACTCCTAATATATTTGGACAACTAACCCAAAGTGCTTATTGGATATGTATAGAACTTATCAGGTCAATTTAGATTGCTTTATTAGATGTCCAAGGGACCTATTTAGTCAATTCAAAGTGCATATTCAATGCCTTCTATGATTTTTGTCCGGTTAAATGTGGTGTAACGACCATATTAGGACTAGGTTAAAAATTCTTCATGTGCCTCGATGAATGAATTTTGGTTTCTTATTTGTTGTCTTGCTCCGATAATATATAATATAGGTATTCATTATGATATTTAGTGTTTCTCATTCTGTGAGATTTATGCATATTGGACATTTAAAGGACTTATCCAATCAATTTAGAGTGCTTAATTAAACGTTCAAGATACTTATTTAGTAGATAAATGCTTATTTAATGTTTTGTATTATTTTTGTATGGTTAAATGGGTGTATCCAATATATTAGGACTAGGTTGTAAATTATTCATACTCTATATGTGTTGGGGAATTATAATATTCTTTTTTTGTTTCATTTTGTTTTTCTCAAGGAGAGAATCCCAAGTAAGAATTTTCTAGAAAAAAGTTTTATTTTTAAAGGAATATGTCCATGTTATTGAACCAACGTCCACCAATTGGAGTATTCCTCCAAAGCTTCTTCCATCATTAACTTATAATCCATCTTGGAATTAACCTCGTCATTTCCTTTATTATAGCTCCAAACCAATCTATCATTTGAATCAGATAAAAATATACCAGTTTGATATAAACTTCCAACAAAATTATCCCATTCCTCTACTAATGAGTTGACACATGTAAATCTCCAAATAGAATCCAAGAAGAATCCCCCAAGTTCTGACCATGAGAAACATGTTTAAGAACAAAAATATTTCTCTTATGAAATTTGGCTATAAGCCCTGAAGATAACTTATATTTTTCACCCAAACCAATCACCAAATAAAAACCCAAAAAATATTTGTATGTCCCTTCCAACTGACCAACATATAGCCTGATTTATAATAGGAAAATACTTCATCAAACTTCTCCAAATAATCGAGGGATTCTACTTTAATTTGACCGGATCTCTGAACTAGTTAGCTGGAGGATTTCTTTTCAAATACTTCACCTTCACCACTTTCCCCACAAGCCTTCATTGAAAAGAGATCTCCTTCATGTCTTAGCGCAAAGTAACCGATTAAACCAGGAAAGGTTCTTTATCCCCAACCGCCAAGAAACTTTGGTCTAGAAATACTTTCCTAGGAGGTAAGATGAAACTTTGAAATGTTCAATTTTCTAACCTAAAGAAAACGAAAAACCAGCTTCCTAATTGAATGCACGCTAGAACCCGAAATGATATATAAATAAAACTAGTAGCCATGGATACTATGAAGAACTGCATTCACCAGTATAAGTATTCCCCCTACAGACAGCCATCTAAAAGACCAAGAGCTAATGCATCTCTGAATTTTCTTTATAATCCAAATCCAGTCAAAATTTTAATAACCACTTTTTTTTAGGAAAAATACAATATATTTAAAACCACCTCTATCCCATGGATGGCATTACCTTCGAGCCTTGTTACAACCAACCAATAAACAACCCTACTCGCCCACCAGAATGAGCCTCTATCCAAGAGTCACGTACCCTTCTAGCCTTATCACAACCAACCAATAAACAACCCACAACCCTACTCCAACCGATTTTGAACCCACCCGTGATCTCAAAAAAATAACACCAGTTCTTAACAATTAATATTTAATTACACCATAGAAGTTTCTCTGTCTAAGGGTTGTTTTGACATGCACTATTCCAAATTTGTCGTCACTCAGATGAATTAGAGCATGGCACAACTCCCGTAACCTACGAACGAATCAGTGGATGCGTGTTAATAATTTCCGTTCCCGCAGTTGCGTGTTGCTGAATCCTCATTCACTGTTGTTCATTCTGACAACAATCACTAGCACCATGTCTTTATAAACTGTCTCGGAGTTGAAGTGAAGAAAACCTTCACTTGGCACCTGGGATCTCTACGAACGCCTTCGGGAAACCTTTTCCTTGTTGATGTTAAATATTAACGCTTCAATTGTAGTTTATCTGTTGTTTACAACTATAAGGTTATGCTGAGTTAATTAGGCAAACCGTTTTTCATATATTGGAATGAAATATAAGTGCAGATATCCATGTAATCGTTGCAGCGTGCAATTCATAAAATTCCGTGTTTGTTTATTATATTTTCTGTTTCATTTTCTTGTATCTATGATTTCTTAATAGTGGAGCCTCAAAGAATTCATTCAAAGGATAAATCGTGTTCTCATGGTTGTTGTTATTGTGACTGCCATTTTTATTTCCATTCTAGGCAAATTTAGATGACAATGTGAAGTAAATCAGTGAGTATAGAAATTTGTAAGCTCAATACTTTTAGCCTACTAGTTCTTGCAGTAGTTCCATTAAATTGTCTAGTTGTTGCATATGCTCCACCAGCTGGGCAATATTTCGAACTTGTTTAGTGGTATAATTAGTTGTGCGTTCTATAGATGGTTGCATTCGAGTTGAAAAAAATTCTTGTATTTCATCTGCCTTAAAAACGCAGATGCAACATAAGCGATAAAATGAAATATCAAATTTCATGAACTCCATTTCTCCCAGATAAACTCCCCCTTTTCCTTTAACCAGAACCAAGCAATCTCCCAGATAAACTCCCCTTTTTCCTTTAAGCAGAACCAAGCAGTCTCACATCCCTCTTTTCTGTTTCCATAAAGTACAAAGACAGTTTCTTGGTTCCACACTGTAGAAGACATTTACTGAAGTCTAATGGTTCTTGGACAATAGGAGAATCTATAGACTATGCGATTGAACTTAAATGGGAACTTTTTCTTGACTTAGATGTGTCTGCTTCAAAATTCTCAACAAATATTCATAGCCATATTTATCAGAAATTGTGACATTCTGCACGATAGCCATCAATGGAGCCTCTCTGATGTCTAGAGGTAGAAGTGTTGTGCTTTTGTCAATCATGAAGGCATTGAATCGTCTTTTCTCTTCTACTTGAGTTTTTTCATGCCCAAACTGAGCTAAGATTTCCAATATCTTCCCTCTTAACATAACATTGTATTCAAGTGACCCTCACCTGGAATATGATCCCACCCAAACACTATGACGATCAAACCATTGAAAACATTTTATATCATGGAGGCTACTAAACATGACAGTAAGCGCAACTCCAAATTTTGTTTGCAAAGGAATTGATGGATTTTCGTTTGCCTTAGCTCAAACATCCTCCTCAACACTCATGCAAAAATAAATCATTTAGCTCTTTAATGTCAACAAATAATCATATAGGTTGTGCAATGCTTGCATCTTAATACGTGTATCAGCACTCGAATACAAGGTGGCTTTTGAAATCTTTCTAATATCCTTTTCCATCATGAATTCAGGTCTAACATTACCAAAAAATAGCAGTGCCTATAGTGATATAAAATTACGAGTTTATACAGAAAAAATAATATTTACTATGTTAGTTTTTTCCTTATCCATCTTGCCTATCAAACCTGCCTCATAACGAACAAGAACCACAAGAGAAAGAAAAGGCAACGCACAGAATGCATCTCCATCTTTAGTCTCAAACCACGTATTGCAACTCCATATACTTAAAGAACATTCCAACTAGATGCTCAAATGTGCTCATACCTTGGGAAGCAACTTTACTACGTTACATAAATACTTTATACAAGTATGGAAAATAGTTAAGAAAGAATAGAGAACTCTCGTTTGTCTCAAGTCTTCCAAGTTCTGGAAAAAAATTTGTCTCAAGTCTTCCACAAAATTTTGAAGGGGTGTTCGAAGTTAAAGAAGGACTGCCTTAATTAAAAAAAGCGATGGGCTAGAAGCACATGGCATAAACTCTGTGGGGGATTTTCGAAGTAAAGGAAAGAGTGCATCAATTACACAAGTGATGGGCTAGACGTACATGATATACAACTATTGGCATATCATTGAGTGTTAAAGCCTTTTATTAACATCAAAACTTATGGTGGAGGGGTAACACATGGTGAAAAGGTAACAAAGAGATGTATCATGGGAACTGTATATGTGGGAGATGTATTATGTTGTCATTTAATGTAATGTTATGTAATATTACCAAAATAAAAATATTTAAAAAACATGTTTTTTATAAAATTAAAAATTAAAAAAAGTCATATAGATTTATAAAATTTAAAATTTAAAACATTTAAAAAAATCAAGATAAAAAATTTAAAATTGAATTATCCTCGATGTTGTATCTATGGTGGTATATAATAATATAATATCGAATATTACATAATTAACAATAATTTAATTTCTAATGTTGCATAATTATGTTACTAATATTACACTAGCACAACCACAAGTAAAGTGGTGGTTGAACACAGATTAATTTTTTGGATATGGATTGTTGTTAAACAAAGGATAAACATTAAACTTATCACCAAATCCTTATAGTTATCTATTTATGGTATAAGGGTTCCCACAAGACGCTGCTACCCAACTATGATGCAATGGGAGCACGCTAGCAAAAAAAATACGAATCTGCACGCACACTTGGGTGTGCACATAGGTTCCTTCTTTGGCAATGGAGAACCTCCATGTCGGCTTGCCGATGTGGACAATAGGAGTGCATATGTTCCCCTAAGACACCCACGCAAGCTACCCGAAAACAATACCCACGGAGCCCAAAACAAGTGTCCAAGAACCCCAAAACGACACCCACGATCATTGGAATAGGGTAGGTGGATTAGTATTTGCATTTTGTTGTTTTTTTTGTTTTTTTAATGTTTTTCATTGTTTTTCAAATAAAATATAAAATTAAAAAATTGCAAATGAATTGAAATGGAACAAATTTGATATTGCAGATACATTGCCTCTACCATAATGACAAATACCAATGAACCATACCAACAAAGGAGTGAAACAAACAAATCAGAGGAACCAATAAACCCTGAATTAAACGAAAAAAACCCTGAAGATGGATTTGGTGAACCACTAGAAAACCCCGAAGATGAATTACACGAGGATTTAAACCAGTTAAGGATATTTATTGATGAATTGAATAACACCAGAGAACACTCTCGGGTTTCTCTCGCCACATCACTACAAAACATAATCAAGTCTATCAACATTTCCCACAGTGAGATAACCAAGTTGAGCTAATATAGGGCTTGAATGAGAGAACATTATGCCACAGGTATGTCCAAAGAAGATATAAAAAACCTGAATATCACAAAATCCCAACTATGGAGCAAATTTACAGATCAGATAATAGGACAACCTCTAGAGTTGAGGAAGAGGCGAGTTTGCATGGACTAGTGTGATTACCAGCCATGAAGAGAAAACTGGAGGAAGAGATGGTTCATGGTTTTTGACAAGCCTCCATGCAACAATGTCAAGGTCCCATAGTATTTTCTCAAGAAAATGTGCGCCAAGTTTGTGTGAGGTTCCATGTGAACTATTTCGACATCACCGAGTTCCAGGGTGTTGGTTTTGGCTCATCCCAAGATCGACCTCACACCAACCAAAACCCACTCAGAAGACCTCCTGCACCTAGGCAAGAGCCAAACCTGCTTCCTCAACCCCCTGGGTTAGGTAGTGGGCTAGATTATTTCTATGAGTCCATTAGATGTTCCACACGATACCTTCTCAGGCATACCACATTTGTGGCTATGTCCTCACAGAGTGAGTAGGACCACCCCTGAAGACACACTTCTACATGGTCTACTGGTGGTGGGTGAGGGAGAGCAATTGTAGGTGGTAGCCAAGATGATCCATCCAGCTCGACGAGACTAGTGCCACATCGTTGTTCTCACTGTGGGAATCCATTCCATGTTCCCATGCAGGAGCATGTCCCAAAGAGCTACTTGCAACATGTTAGTTGTTGTTTTAATTAATATTGAAGTATTGATTATACAATATGCAATATCATAATTTTTAATAAATTTAACTTAGAATCAGATGTTGATGACTTGATTCAGTGCTGATTTTCCAACACCTAGGTGGGAGGACATTGGTTCCTTCAACCTAGATGGAGCCATGGCAGCTGCAAAGGACATCGTGACACCATACACAAAGGTAGTTTTCTTTCAGTAATTAAATGTAATGTTAGTAGTTAATCTTATCGTCCAATGTAGTTAATATTTAGTAATTGAATATAAATATTTTTGTGTTTGCGCAGGTGTCCACAGGAGTGAGTGACCAGCCATCCCCGCCTGGGATCAACAGATCCCCTCGTGTGCAGGTATAGTGTAATAAAGTATAAATTTAATTTCAGTTTTGATGGCTTAGCTTTTTATAGTTATATTTTTTATGTACTAGCATACGAGGCCATGAATATGTATGCAGGTCCAAGTACATAGGCATGTCAATGTCACTATCTCTGCCATGAATATGTATGCAGGTCCAAGTACATAGGCATGTCGATGTCACTATCTCTCCACTGACTACCTTTTTCCCACCATATATGCTAGGTGTATCCCCTGGCATACGTGTCCCTTTCCCTGCATCCCTCCCACCCCGTTCCATCCATCCCTTTTCTCCCATTTACCACCACACTNACTCCACCCCAGACCTTAGTCCCCTCCCCCATATTCCCCCACCACCCTCATTTCCCCTTCCAGGGTGGCCCATTCCATTCTACAGCTTGTTGGGGTTTACCATCGTATATCACCACTTCACCCACTCCAGTCCAAGCCCTCTCTCACCGTGCCTCCTAGTTTTGTAGCCAACATCAATGTGGCTACATCCTTCACTATGCCATCCACCCTAGCATCAGAGCAATTTGTCTAGCCCACTACTCCACCTGCCACCCCCGACGACCAGCCGATGGCTCCATCTACCACCCCCAAGGACCAACTTATTGTGTTCGCGGTGATATTGATTAGTTTATGAAAATATTGTGCAATATTAATGAAAATTAACATAGGAAATAAATTGTATGAGTTATCTTACTATTTAAATGTTGCAGGGTGGCATTGCTAAGAGACAAAGATCACGAAGGAGGGTAGCCTGCTCACCACTTATGGTCTCGTTTGAGGTGAGCTATTTAATATTTGAAAACTTAATTTTGATTTTTAAATTGTGTTTTATACTTTTATAATTTAATATAGGAGTAGACATTTGATTGTTATCATTTCAGATCCCAAGGGGAGGTGGTCGAAGCAGTTAGAAGGACCGAGCTTCCTCTAGCTCGAAGAAGAGGAAGATCGATTTTGGAGGTGCACCTGGGAACTTAGAGGGTGGGAAGGAGGATTGAGAGACCCTCCTATGTGTTGGTTTATCCCACAATACTGAGAGGGGGGTGGTGAATCAGTATTGACCCTTTTAAAACTAAAACACAAAATAATCAACAATTATGACACAGATTTTACCGTGGAAACCTCAAAGAGAAAACCAGCAACTCATACTCATTAATAAGATGAATTTACAAAAAAAAATTATCTGCTACAACAGAAAGGATGCAAGATACACCCTAGGTTTTTCTTGCAGCTATAGTCTAGGATGCTACAACACCCCTTACGGTCTTTTACCTATTTTTAACAGACAAGGATGCTATGACACCTTGTTCTCCAGCTACAAATGGAAGGAAGCTTCGACCCCCCTATAGACATGTGGTATTCCCTAGCACCGCGCTTCCACCCTAATCTTATTTTATTCAGACTGTAGAATAGTTTTAAGCTATTCACTATGGACTCTATTAAACTTATTAACAAAGACGCTCATTTAGATCACAAAAAATCATTTAAATACCTAGTACCTTCATCGTTTTAACACAACTCTTCACTGCTGCATCTTTTCGATTTGGGTCATGATTATTTATTTACAAACACACACAAATAACACTTATCTCTTCAATTCATCGCATTCCTTCACCAAATGTCAACGTTTCATTCCTCCCTCAGCCTCAGATCTCAATTTCGCAGTCCTGTTTATCTTTCTTTGTTATTTCTGCAATGCAAAGCCCTTTCTGCAATGATATTTACTAATTTTAACCAAATCCATTGATCCTACTGTTAAGCAATATCTGGACCGTAGATTTTTTCTACAAATTCCCACCTTGCAATCCCCTTTCCATATCAAACTTACCTCACAACGAGTTCTGACTGTTGATCTTTGTTGGGCGTTTTCCTGACCTTCAATCTCTAGTTTGCGGGATGCGGGATGTCAATCATATTTTTTATCCTTTCTACAAACTTCTTTTCGCAACCGTCTTTCCGCAGCACTAGTTCCGCACCGTCAATCTTGATTTAGTGGAACTAACGTCAGTCGTCTGATCTCCAGATTGTGGGATGCGGGATTTTGACTTTTCGCAAACTTATTTCCACAATCTCCTTTCTACAATATTTCTTCCACACCGTCGATCTTTTGCGGATTCATTCTTGACCGTTGATCTTGATGATTGCGGGATGCGGGATGCGGGATGCGGAATCACGTTTTTCAATTTTCAGACTTCTACAATATTCTTTTCCGCAACGGTCTTTCTGCAATGTTGATCTATTTTTAGAGGGATTTATCTCAGTCGTTCAATCTCTATATTGCGGGATGTGGGATGCCTGACCAACTTTCCTAAGTTTCCTACCCGCAAATTTCCTTCCGTATGCGGCTTGTGGGATGTTTCCTAACCATTGGATCTTGTGCAGGATCAATGTCCACCGCTCGATCTTGATATTTTAGAACTGATCCTCATTCACTTGATATTTTTATTCCATGTCATCATATGTGTCATGCCACATGCCCAACTATGCCATGCCATGTCATGACTACCTTAGTCTTTTACTGCATGGTTACCCTAGTCTTTTACTAAGTAGGTTCAGCCATCATATACGCTAGTTATTCCTTTGTCATTTGTGAACACCTTTGACATCAATGACAAATATATACTCAACACTATGTACACTAGCCATGATGTGGCATTTTGGCATGAGTTGCCATATTTTTTATAGGGCATGAGCTTCCATATTTTGTGTAAGCCACAAGTTACCATTGGATAGACATTGGGAATGATGTTCCATTTTTCACTACTACTGTATATGATTGGAAATTTATGTATATGAATATATCATTTTTCACTTCTTTATATTACTTTTCTTTTGATTACATATTTGCATACATTATGTCAAATCCAGTAGTAGATTGTAGTTGATGCACCTGCAATACTTATTGCAATAAAATGCATAAATTTTTTAACACTGTAGGTTAGTTAACAAAAAAAATAACAACTGCATAAACGTGTACAATAACAATGATAATTTTAAATACCAAATACCTGATCTTGTAAATCATAGTGCAAATATTTTTTCAATCTAACAAATTTTTCCATGAAGTATTCCTCTTGCTACCAAATAATTTTATTGAGATCTTTTTATAGTTTTCCAAGCCTCCCTTCACCCCTCAGCCCTTCCATTTGTTGTCTCGGCCTGTCATACCTAGATTTGGTCTTGTTATTGCATACCTAAACCCTAATTATATATACCTAAATAGACACCTAAGATAAAACCCTAGCTTTATACCCTTCCAAGCCCTTCCTTTGTTCTCCATATCCTAACCTACTCTCTTACCTTTCCACCTCTCCTCTCTCATTTCCTAACCCTAATCTTGGAATCTCATACTCCTATCCTTGTCCTATAGGATAATACCTTGGCCCCCTTTAAAACCCCCTTCTCTAGCCTTAGCATCCTTCCTAGGACTCTACAAGTCAATCTCTCTGAAACCCTAGCTACCAACAACTCCTATATAAGAATCAATTCTAACTAAATTTGGTCACTCATTCCATGAGTGTGTAATATTGTTTCCTTCTCTCTACTCCACATTAAGCACACCAAGTAACCTTAGGTTTTCTCAAATGCCACAATCCCTAGCCTTCTTCTCTCACAAAATCTATAAAGTTAAATACTTTATTTGCTCCTCAACGTGAATTTCATGAAGAATTTCATCTAGCCCTCCATTGAACCCTCACTCCTATTGAACCCTAACTCCTATTGAACCAACATACTAACACCTACCCTCTCCCTCCTCAATGTTACTTTCCTTTGTGATAGATACACATTCCTAGAGGACTGTGTATATCATTGACATTTCTAGTCATACATAAGAAGTTTTGACAGTGATCTACAAGTACATTTGCACTACTAAAATACCAAAAAGACCGAGTCTAAAAAACATGTACAATATACCATATTTGTTGAGGACTATCACATAGGTACTTGTTGGCAGTCTTGGCTTGACTGGAAATTACTATTTGGGACATTCATAGTGAAAATTTTGTTGGCTGAAAAATACATTTAGTTTGGGAGTCCCATTCATTGACCAAGTTGGAATTGACAATACTTGTAGTCCACTTGCATTTACCTAACAAATTGTCTTCCTAATTGAAAGCTTGAAATTGACATATCTAACATTTTGGGACATTCATACTTGGCCGGAAGTTATAATTGGTTCCACAATCTTATTCATTGTCCAAATTGGAAGAGAAATCTCTTGTTTGCCTTTGGTATATACATAATAATTATTGTCTCATTTTGCAAGCTAGAAATTGATATTGGAATGATCTTCTCTTACCATTTGATAGGCTAGAAATTTCATAGTATTGATGAGCTAAGAATCATATTGAACAGGATTGTTGTTGGATTGCATTTGTAACATCTCCTTGGAAAACATTGATTTTGATAAATTTGACAATTTATATCATTTGAAGATGAAGCTGACATTGCTTACTCTCGATGAATACATACATATTTGTTATGTTATTACTGAGCACTTGCAATTTTAATGATCTCTTGTACTTGTTACTTTGGCATAGGCTAACTAAAGTTTAAGGGTTAGCATGAATAACCTAGGGTTTAGAATCAACGAGGAAACCCTAACCCTAACTGAAGTTTAAAGGTTAGCATGCATAACCTAGGATTTATAATCAATGAGGAAACGCTAACCCAAATGGTTTTTTTGGGTTAGCATGCATAACCTAGGGTTTAGAATAAATGAGGAAACCCTAAACCTTGGAAAGAAACCCTAACAACAATGCTACCTAACCATCTCTTGTGGCCTCTTATAAAGTAACTTTTTGTTTGTATATGATCATGCCTAGGATTGTAGTCATATGCCACATATTATTTATAGACTAATCAAATGAAATAATCTTTACATTTTATCATGCAAAAATTCCACAAGTTGATGTTAATAAATGGTGAAAATTTAACCCTAATGAGGAAACCATTTTATTCTTAGTTTGACAATCCTATATTCATGAAAAGTGGATGACTTTGTACTGTTCTTTGTACGATATGATGATAATGTCCCATCAACACCACTAACATGTTTCAACCACATGCATAATTGAAAGGAAAATTACATCCACTATTATTCGTAATCACCCAGCCAACCATTAAATAAAATCATTGAATCATCCAATAGTGTTTGACCCCCCTATTTCACAAAAAATATTCATTATGGTTGTTGGTTTGCAAGCATATATTCTAGGTATATGGTCTATTCTAGATACATATATTATAGGTATATGGTCTATTGGTTTCTAGTTAAGTGATACCAACAAATCTAATTATCTAAACCTAATGACTTCATCAAACTCTAGTTTGTAGTTGTATGTGTAAATGTGTAAGCATTATTTTTTAGGTTTGTGGTTTGTAGTTCATGAAACACTATATTTTTTGCTATTTGTTCTTGTAGATTAGGTATATGGTCTAAGTGTATATAAACAAGTGAGAATAACATAGAATTTGATCTCTATGTATTTGAATTTCGTTCAATTAATGAAACCGTGGTTGGCTTGATACTTGTAATCCATGTATGTGTCTCTACCTCTATTTCATAAAATTATTTGTTTATACTTGTAATTCATAAATCCTTAGTTTATTTGTTGTAGTAAAGGTACATATATTCTAGGTATATGGTATATTTGTTTCTAATTGAGTGACACTAACAAATCTAATTATCTAAACCTATTGGGTTCATAAACCATGGATTTTAGTTCTATCATTTCTAAAATGTGTGAACAATACTTTTTAGGTTTGTGGTTTGAAGTTCATGAAACCCTAGCTATGGTGTATTGAAGGTACATATATTCTAGGTATATGGTCTACTAGTTTCTAGTTGAGTAAGACTAACAAATACAATGATATAAACCTAATAAGTTCATAAACCCTAGTTTGTAGTTCTATGTCTAAATTTGTGTACCCTAGCTTTTAAGTTTGTGGTTTGTAGTTCAAGAAACCCTAGATTTCTTGACATTTGTTCTTATATATTAGGTATATGGTCTAAGTTTATTTATGTACATATATGGTCCTAGTTTGTAGATGTATGTGTAAATTTGCAATCCTTATTTTTTAGGTTTGTGGATTGTAGTTCATGAAACCCTAGTTTTATTTTTCTATTTGTGCATGTAGCTTAGGTATATGTTTTAAGTATTTATACATAATTGAGACTAACATAGTACATGATCTCTATGTATGTGAATTTCTACTTCATAAAACCCTACTTTGTAGTTATATGTGTAAATTTATAAAGCCTAGTTTTTAGGTTTATGGTTTGTAGTTCGTGAAACCCTAGTTTTTTTGCTATTTTCTCTCATAGCTTAGGTATATGGTCTAAGTGGTTCTACTTAAGAGAGACTAAAATAATAAATCATCTCTATGCATGGGAAATTATTTCAATCCATGAAAGACTAATTGGCTATATACTTGTAATTCATGTGTGAACTTTTACATTTAATTCATACAATTATGTGTTTCTACATGCAATTCATGAAACTCTAGTTTATTTGTTGTAGTGTAAGTACATAGCTTCTAGGTATATGGTCTATTGGTTTCTAGGTAATGAAATTTTAGGATACTAACGAAGTCAATGGTTCGTCGATCCGAACTCTGGTTGTTAATTTATGTTGAGTGGAAAGTTGCATGAAAATGTCATTCAGGGACACTTGGTGACTCTCGGTCCAGGAGTGAAAAACAAAATGTAGCAGCAAGATTGCATGTTGTTGGGTCCGGAAAGTGTGTATGGGAAATTCCAATATGGGAACACTACCAAGACTAGAATAGTGGAGGTTTTCACAGAGTTGACCCACCAATGTGAGAGTTGCATTGAAGGAAACTGAGCAAAACCCTAATTTACAAAACCGATGCACAATGAAGTCATTGGGCCATGAAAACAAGGTGAAGAGGCCACCCTAGAGGTAATGGCATGCTAAGAGACCAACAGAGTTGACGGTTTGTCGATCCGACCTCCATTTTCCAAGTTATATTAAGTGTAAAGTCGCATGAAAATGTCGTTCAAGGACAATTGGTGACTCTCGGTCCAAGAGAAAAAAACTAAATGGAGCATCAAGATTTGATTTCATTGGCTTCAGCAAGTGTGTATGGGAAATGAATATATAGGAACACTACCAATATTGGAACGACGAAAGTTTTTTCAGAGTTGACCCACCAATGTGAGAGTTGCATTGAAGGAAACTGAGCAAAACCATAGTTTACGAAACCGATGCATAATGAAGTCACTCGTCCATGAAAACACGATGGAGAGGTCCCCCTAGAGGTAATGGAATTCCAAGATACCAATGGAGTCAAAATTTCATCGATCTGACCTTCGGTTCCCGAGTTATGTCGAGTTGAAAATCGCGTGAAAATGTCGTTCAGGGACACTTGGTGACTCTCGGTCCGGGAGCAAAAAACCAAATGAAGTAGAAAGATTGCATGTCATTGGCTCCAACAAGTGTGTATGGGAAATTCCTAAATGGGAACACTACCAATATTGGCATGGTGGAGGGTATTGTAGAGTTGACCCACACTAAGCAAAACCCTAGTTTACAAAACTGATGCACAATGAAGTCACTAGGTCATGAAAATGTGGTGGAGATGGCCCCCTAGAGGTAATGGAATCCTAGAGGACCAACAGAGTCGACGGTTCGTCGATCTAACCTCTGGTTACCAAGTTTTGTTGGGTTAAAAGTAGCATGAAAATGTCGTTCAAGGACACTTGGTGACTCTCGGTCTAGGAGAGAAAAACTAAACGGAGCAACAATATTGCATGAAGTTGGAATCAACAAGTGTGTATGGGAAAATCCAATATGGGAACACTACCAAAACTAGAACAGTGGAGGGTTTTCCAGAGTTGACCCACCAATGTGAGAGTTGCATTGAAGGAAATTGAGCAAAACCCTAGTTTACGAAACTGATGCACAACGAAGTCATTGGGCCATGCAAATGCGGTGGAGAGCCCCCCCTAGAGGTAATGGCATGTGAGGAGACCAACAGAGTTGACATTTCATTGATCTATCCTCCGATTTCCAAGTTATGTCAAGTTGAAATTCACATGAAAATGTCGTTTAGAGACACTTGGTGACTCTCGGTCCGGGAGCGAAAAAACAAATGGAGCAACAAGATTGCATGTCCTTGGCTCAGGAAAGTGTGGATGGAAAATTTCGATATGGGAACACTACCAATACTGGCATGGTGGAGTTTTTTTCAAAGTTGACCCACCAATGCGAGAGTTGCATTGAAGGAAATTGAGCAAAACCTTGGTTTACGAAATTGATGCATAATTAAGTCACTGGGCCATGAAAACATGGTAGAGAGGGCCCAATAGAGGTAATGGCATGAAAGGAGACCAAGGGAGTTGACGGCTCATTGATCCAACCTTTGGTTTCTGATTTAATTTGAGTTGCAAGTCACATGAAAATGGGGTCCATGCAACCCTGGAAAAGGTGTATCGACCATGCAAAACCATTATGTTAAGCAGGAGGGGGTGGATTTCCCATGGACGCCATGCCAAAACACACCTGCAAGATCCGATGGAATCAAAAATCATTGCCCAGTTTGGTTTTTGGACCCTGGCCTTGAATTGGCAAAAGCGTCCCTGGATGGCTTTTGCAGGCCTACTGCAACTCCCCATAGAACGTTGATTAGGGCTCTTATTAATGCACCGTCGATTTCGTTGGGATCGTATCAGGGGTTTATGGCCAAGGTGGCCTCCCCCCCTGACTTCGCAGGGACCAAGAATGCCTCCATGCCATATTATGCAAACTAGGGTTTCACCCTAGTGGGGTCCATGCAACCCTGATAACGGTGCACCAGCCCTGCCCATGCCTCATTGTGCGTGTGAAATACATTGTGCAAGTTGAAGGAGGAGTGGTTAACAGATATAAATAGTCATCTCATAGAATTTGTCAAACATTTAGGTTATGTGTGGTAGTGTAAGAGAAGTGTAAGCATATATACCCAATCTCATTCAATATAGCCATCTGGATCCACTCTGTTGCTAATTGTCTCCATCAAAATATAGTGCTTTAAATGAGGAAAGAAGTATTGTTCCTTGGTTGATTTCTTGTTTAACATTGTCTGTAGATGTATGTTCATGCCAACAATCAAGTTTGTGAAGTGATAGACAACAGAACCTGGTCTATAATCCACGAGTACATGCCCACTAGTTATTCTTGATTTCCCATCGAGTGTAAGATATTCACCCTCAACCACCATCGAGACAATAGGAAATTCATTGCATTCATCATCAATCAATTATCCGTTCAATATTTTATTACCTCGAATGCATCTTTCCAACCAATAATCTGTGCCCCATTCATTTTCTTTCAGAGAAACAATTGCATATATGTGTCCTAGCTATACAAGATCTGAGATATGGTCATATTCTGTCGAAATTGCCAATCGACCCTCCTTGAAGTGGGTTATTTCAATGACTACATGTGGGTCTACTGCAAGTGACATGTGATCCCAATCATCAACCTAATCAATGCATTCACATTCATCCCATTCACCACTGCTACAAGGGATGCAAAAACAACCAAGTTTTCGCATCAATATTTCAAATAGGGGGTTCTTTGAGCTTTGAACCGAATGAAATCCACGTGTTCCTTGTATTGTGTCACAACTATAGGAACATGATCAATCTATGTCAACCACTTTCCAAAAATTCTTGACTTCCCTTCCTACCCCTATTGATGTATGTTTCACTTTAGTTCAGTCTGACATTGTTGCAGAGTACCATTTAAGTATGGATTTTGTATCTTTGATATGATGGTTTATGGTAAAACTCATCTCCTCCCTTCATAGTGCGGTCTTGATTGATGCACTGGCCCCATCATGCTCACCTTTGTCATGCCCGGTCTCAAAATAGTTCCATATATGCGGAACATTGTAAGTCTTATGCAACATACTCATCCATTGGAAGACTTGGGCATTTTTAAACTGTCTCGCACAACCATATGACTATATCCAATGCTGACCCATCTGTATATCTCCTCCTTTAGATGATCATAGAAAATTCAAAAACAGCAATGCACATAATGTAGATCATGGCATTTGTCATCACTTATGTAAAAGCTTGTCTCCTTCTATATTATCCTGTTGTTAATGTTGCTCTCAGAGCCATGCCTATACGTAATATGTACCATGATGATGACTTGGTCGGAATGGTAGTATGACTTTGAATTTCATTCTGTGGCTGAAGGGTGTAGTTCTTTGCAAAATCCACAATTGAAAATATGGTCCCAATGGGAAATTTGTCCCTGCACTTTCTGTACTGCTCATCCTCCCATCCCACTACATGCACATGCTAAACATACTACTCGGTTTTCTTGTAGAACTCCATCAAAAAATCACATACCCGTACCTGTTTCCATGAAAACAAGGGTTGTATTAGAATGTGACCTTTAAAGAATGTATATGTAGAAATTGAACGTGTAAGAGGAAAAACATGTAATAATCATTTGCACCTGTGACTTCACTAATGCAATCTTTTTACTTTCCTTTGCACTATCTAATTGATAGGTTACGTACTTGAATCTCTACATCTCCAAGATTATACTTCCAAACTAATGCTCATCGCTTCCATGAATGCAACGGTTCAAAAGAGAAAACCCACTGCGCCTGGAAAAATTCCCATATAGACATGATTTTCCATAGTATTTTTGTCCTTCATTCCTTGGACCCATGACGTTGCTGATAAAATCTCTCGATGCATTCAGTGGTATTACGGATTCATTGCAGCCCTACTCAATGTTAGTATGCAAAACACAAAATATATGTTTATACGTGTCATAAAAATATTCATATTCTACATGGTATCTAAAATAGCATGTGTTCCGATCAATGCATATATGAACGTACCATGGTTTAAATTTCTCAAAGGACCTTTGGCCTAGGTTCAATTATGGGTGCTCATTCCTAAATATCTCATATATTTCAGTATGTGTCTTATCAAGGGTGTGTTTGACATGGGGTTCACATTTAGTAGAACCTTTTCTCAGCTTTAGTACATCTCTTTGGTTATATGAAGATCTAGTATGATCATGCTAGAACTTTTGTACTAAGTCCTTAACACCATCAATTAGCTTCATATCTTGATGAGGAAACTTGTCAAGAAAATCCCAACAATCTTTTGCACCAGGAGTCTAAATATTTTCTCATATAACAGATTACTTCCTAACAGTTTTTATATTTAATTTAAGTATGCGAGAATTGTGTGAAAGAAGGTGACATTTCGGTGTGGACTTGCTTACAACTAATTATGATAACACACGACGAGCTGCACAAATATATTTAGTACGATATGTCTTCCCAATCACATTAAAAGCATATTGGAGTTTTCTAACAATATGATTGTTAGCCTCTAAACTTCTAACCATCTTTATACCCAGAATTCTCCTAACAACAACTAAACAATTTGACTTTAACAAACATAGTAATAATTTAAATTTACCTGCATCTCCTTTGGATTCAAAATATTGCTTCATTAATTTGCTACAATGCCAATCGATAGTGCGTTTGGACAACTTACCTTCAAGGCTTGATAGACAACTTTCATTCACATGGATACATCTAGGCGTCCTTTTTCTTGCACTAGAGAGTCGAGGTAGGGAAGGTGGACATGAGCTACGAATCCCAGAGGTTCTTAAGTTGTGGTGCTTCATTCACATGTTGTTCCATATTGGGAGTGTGATCGACATGGTTTTTCTCTTCTTGGAGAGATTGCAAATTAATCATTGCTCCTACATCCAATGCTTGATACTTAGTGTCTCTCAATATACCTATGTCTTCAAGAGCTTCAGCATGGCTCATTGATGGATTGTTGGTTGGAGACTATCTTGATGTTTGTATTTGAGTTGGGTCCATTGGACACAACCGCGTCACTCGTGGTTATAAAATAGACATTTTGATGTCATCAACTATGTTAGGATCAGTTGCAGTATCAGTGGAAATGTCTGAACCATGTCTCACTTTGTCCATTTCCAACCTAGCCTTTTCTCTTACCTCATTTTCCTTTTCAATGGGCATATTCCTTCTAGTTTTTTCTTACTCTGTTATGTGAGTTTCCCATCTCCAAAAGTTTCTTTATCAAAACTATGAGGTCTACCCCTACATAAGAAGCAATCAATAAGGTATTAGTACCAATATACAAGAAACATGACGCATTCCAACATAATTAACTAAATTACAGATATGTTAGTATGGTAATTATTGGCATTGATACATAAAAGCTGATTAGAGGTTGATCTTTATGTTTGAACTAAAGTTTAATTTCTATACTCTATTTGAGTCAAGTAAAGAGAGTCAATTTTGCAGGAATTAAATCAATAGGATTATGACTTCCTTTTTGTTCAAAAAGTAGTGGAAGTCGCAAGAATATGAGTGAAATATTCTTCATTTCCAACACCTTCGAACAAGATGACATTACATGTAATATGCCACATTAGTTGTGAGGGAAGACACAAGTTGGTGTTTGGATGTCTTGGGAATAAATTACACTCATTAATTTGCACTAACTAAAGAGAACAAATTGACTAATTACACAATGAGGAGGTTGGAAATCCCCTGAAGAAAGGAGAAATTATTGAGGTAGAGACATCCCTGTCAAGCTCAAAGGAATGTTATAATAAAAGTAGCATGAAGAGGAGAGCATGGCCAAGTTGGTGAACTATTCAATATGGACCCTCTCCCATGATTGCTTCCAAGGTTTTTATACAAATTGAAGAGTATGAAGAAAGAACCTCATCTATGCCATCCTTGTGGAAAATAAAAATATATTCATGTGCAAATCATTATTGGTATACATTGCATACATCATCTTATAAGGAGAATATGGAAAACTTGGTGAACTATTCAATATGGACACTCTCCCATGATTGCTTCAAAGATTTATTTTCAAATTGAAGAGGCTCAAGAGATAATTTCATTTATGCATATGATAAAACATAAGAGTCTCATGAAACATAAAACATAAGAGGTAAGAGTCTCAAGAGATGTAATGAAACATTAAACATAAAACATAAGAGATAAGAGTCTCAAATTGTTGTAGGCATATGATAAAACATGAATCAATGAAATGGTCTCAACTCTTGTGAATGAAAACAATTATTTACAATTCACCATACCTATTCAAAATGATCTCTTATTGCAATGAAAATTTGCAGTTTGAATCTATCCACTAACTTCCAAGACCACTGAATATTTGTTTTAGATTCCAAGAGTGATCTTCTATCCAATAGATCAAAGAGTGTGCAATTGATGATTGAATGTGATCCAAATTACAAATTTTAGGAGCACAAAATGCGTGAACAATGGTAGAATACCCGTGAAAATTGGTAGCAAACTCGGGAAAGCATATCTCTGTTTTTTTTAACTAGCAATAGGTGTGTGCACGTGTGCCTAGGAGTGTGCATGCATGTATAGGAGCATGCACACGTGCGCACATAAACACATGTGTGCATTGCTGCCTAACATTTACAGCATTAACTCACTAACGTTTATCCCATTTAATGACTAACATTCTTCAACAATGTCTTGGTACTCACACATGTACGAGTATTTTTACATTATAGTATTCACCACTACTTTATTCTTAGGCCCATGGGTGCCATTATGAGGTATTAGGCTCCTTACCTATGGCTAGTGGAGGGTGAGGAAGTCCTCCAACACTGACCAAGGATGGGTTTCAAGGTTTAACAAAAGTTTACTGGCGACCATGGTCAATAATACATGGCCTCAAGCCCTAGGGCAACAGTAGCAACAATGGATACCATGTTCATGACAGTAGTGACCATGGTCAATAACACTTGGTAAATAAAACCATTGTTAATAACGAATGACCTCAAGCCCTTGGTCAATAACAGATAGATGGTGCGCTAGTATCCCTCTAAAATTTATATCGTTACTGAAAAGCATACAATGGATCTGCTCACCCTGTACATGGTCATTTGAGGTACAACATGTTTGGTCCTTATGGGAAAGGATGGGTGACGTGTTCTGTGTGTGTGTGTGTGTGTGTGTGTGTGTGAGAGAGAGAGAGAGAGAGACAGAGAGAGAGAGAGAAGGAGTGTTAATGAGAGATATAGAGAGAGGGAGGGGTAGAGAAATATCATTTGGGTTTTAGGCTATAAACGAGGTAGCATGATGTGTTCTATGAGAGAGAGAGAAGAGGGATGGAGACTGGGGGGGTAGAGCAAGATCATTAGGGCCTTAAATGATAAACACAACTTCTAGGGTTCAATCACCATGATCAACTACTCTAATGTGTAACACATCATGATATTGTTGAACATTCTAATGTGTATGCGCCTTCAACAAGTCCTTGAACCAACACATGAGCCCCTTGTATGAGTTATTTGTATGTATTTAAATGGGATATGGGTGTCATGAGTAAGTTTTTATCAACTACAGAGACAAAAGGTTTACCAAATAATGATAGAGAGTGAAATCGTAGAGGATGATAATCATCATCATAGCCATCATCATCATCATCATCATCATCATCATCATCATTGTTAATCATCATCGTCATGGGAATCATCGTCATGGTCATCATCATCATAATCATCATCATTGTTGATCCGAAAACAATATCTTTGCTACTCTATGATGTTAACATGAATTGCATAAAGAGCATGAATGAAGCTCACAAATCCATAAGAATAGAACCAAACAACATAGACAATACGCACATAAAGACAACAAGTTTATAATGGATTTCATCCAAGATGGACTACGTCTCCGGGCCTACTTCTCAATAGGAGGGCCGATCTATAATCTTAGCATAAGGAAAAATACATGGCAATGATACAATGATACCTAGGTGACAATGGTTAGGAAGAGAACTGCTGCCCAAAACACAACAAGACTGCTTCCAACAACTTCGAAGCCTGAAGACAGTGTAAAATGAGTATAAACACTCGTACCTTCCTCCTGCAGAGCTACACAATATCCCTTCTCTCCTTTAGCTACAAAGTCTCCACTCCAAAGCATGATTGGGAAATGGAAAATGGATGGGTTTATATAGGTTGGCTTGCCCTTATTCACATGACTCTCATGGATTCCTTTGGTTGCAACTAATTTTCCTATCTTGGCCTTGGTTACAACTTCTCCAAGTTGGTTTTTCATGTGATTTGGTTTTTTATTAAATAATAAACAAACATATTTTAAAAATACCTTTTTAAAAAAAGGCATCCCCTTTTGTTGACTTTTAATATGGTTAAAACCATATTATAACCATACAAACCCACTTTAAAAACCATAACCAATTCGAACCCACTTGAAAGCCATAACCAAAGTTTTTTAAAAGCACATGTGTTTAAATAGTGGGCGCATCCCACATGGTGGTTGTGCCAACAGGAGGAGGGGATATCACATGGCGTTGTAAAAAACCTTGTTACATTGACAACCATGGGTTGGGGCTTGCCTCGGCCCCTTTTTTCTCTATTAAAAACTTCCAAGTTTAAATAAAGTAACCTTAACCCACATAACAAGGACCACATGTAGCCCGACTAGTGAAGGAACTTAGCATCCTTGGTAGAGGTCATTGGGTCAAACCCCATGGAGTCCATTATTTTGCATCTAACCATTTTGGCCAATTGGGGCCTGCCACGTGGTAGGCATCGATTGGTCCAACTCATCGGCTAATTGTTGGCCAACTCAGCTGAGTCATCTTCCACGTCGTCGAGCCGTACTGCCACATCACCATCCATACACCCAGTCAGCAATATGCCAGCTCGGATCCGTACTGCCATGTGTCACCTTGTGATTGGTTTGTACTGTATGGATGCCACATGTCATCCTCTGAGTGGTGCCACGTGTCGTATTTTGGTTGGTCCGTACACCTTCCATGTCATCTTGTCCGTACCATATGGATGCCATGTGTCACCCTGTAGTGGTACTATGTCATCATGTTTGTATAGTATTGATGCCATGTGTCACCATGTCAGTGGTTCCATGTGGCACCTCATTTTGCCAATTTTGTCTGTTGACCTTATAGAACAGAATGCGATAATTTTCTCATATGGAGTCTGTTTGAGGTGAAACGAATTCCATTGGAATTGTCTCGACGAGCCCTTCAATTTGGTGCTAGTTTTTCTAAGATTGGAGCACTTCAAAAATTTTGCCTTCTTGGATCCTCCTGGATCATTACCCATGGTTTTCAATGCAACAAGGTTTGTTACAACGTGACAAGGTTTGTTACAACGCCATGTGATATCCCCTCTTCCCATTGGCACAACCACCACGTGGGATGCGCCCACTATTTAAACACATGTGCTTTTAAAAACTTCCAAGTTTAAATAAAGTAACCTTAACCCACATAACAAGGACCACATGTAGCCCGACTGGTGAAGGTGCTTAGCATCCTTGGTAGAGGTCATCAGGTCAAACCCTACGGAGGCCATTATTTTGCATCTAACCATTTTGGCCAATTCGGGCCTGCCATGTGGCAAGCACCGATTGGTTCAACTCATCGGCCAATTGTCGGCCAGCTCAGCTGGGTCATCTGCCACGTCGTCGATCTGTATTTCCATGTCACCATCCATACACCTAGTCAGCAATATGCCAGCTCGGATCCATACTGCCATGTGTCACCTTATGATTGGTTTGTACTGTATGGATGCCACATGTCATCCTCTGAGTGGTGCCACGTGTCGTCTTTTGGTTGGTCAGTACACCTACCATGTCATCTTGTCCATATAGTACGGATTCCATGTGTCACCCTGTTTGTGGTTCCATGTCATCATGTTTGTATAGTATGGATGCCACATGTCACCTTGTCAATGGTGCCACGTGGCACCACTTTTTGCCAATTTTGCCTGTTGACCTTATAGAGCATAACGCGATAACTTTCTCATACGGAGTCCGTTTGAGGTGAAATGAATGCTGTTGGAATCGTCTCGATGAGCCCTTCGATCTAGTGCTAGTTTTTTTTGGAGATTGGAGGAATTCAAAAATTTTCCCTTCTTGGATCCTCCTGGATCATTCCTCCCCACTGAGAAGCTTTTAGCCTCCAAAATCCTTTACTAATCAATAGATAGGTGAGGGAATTTCTCCCTCACTTTCTCCTTCTCGATCCACTTGGCTTTGCTTGGATGAGTGCCTCTAATGCCCACTCGAAGATAATCAACATCACCTCTACAAGAAGTCCTTGTCCTTTTGTCCAAGATGACATCTTCCTTTAGCTCATCCATGTACTCAGGAGAAAATTCATCAACTGATGGCAATGAAACATTCTCCCTTTCATCCATGATCATGGGAGGCTCATAGAGTTTCAAGTTACCCACATTCACCACTGAGTATATCTGCATGTATGGCGGTAGCTCTAAGCGAAAGGCATTTGTCCCAATCTTCTCCAAGATGGTGAAGGGACCATATCTAATGGGCTTGAGCTTCTTGCCTTCTCCTTTCATCCTCTCCTTTCTGATGTGAAGCCACACTTGATCTCCTACCTGAAACTGATGATCAAATCTATGCTTGTCATGGTGAGCCTTGTACTGGGCTTGACTCTTCTCCAACTGCTCTTGCACTGCTTGATGTACCTGTTGAACTCTCTGAATGAACTTGCGGGCTTTGTCTTCATCCTTGGAAGCGCTTGAATCAACCTCTCTCCCATAAGTCAAGTCCAATGGAGTCTTTGGCAAGTACCCAAAGCATGTCTCAAATGGCGAGCTCTGAGTGGAAGAATGCATAGCCCTGTTGTAGGCATGCTGCACATATTGGATTTGTTCATCCCATAACTTAGGATGCTTGTTGCAGTAGCCTTGAAGCAAATGGACAATTGTCCTGTTGACTACCTCTATTTGTCCGTCGGTGTATGGATGGAAAGCAGTGCTCCTCTTCAACTTGGTGTCCATCATACACCATAATTTTGTCCAAAACTCTCCAAAGAATCGGGAGTCCCAATCTGAGATAATTGACATAGGAAGTCCAAAGTGAACCCATACATGCTGAAAGAAAAGAGAAGCAGCCTACTCTGTAGTGACCTGCTTTTTACATGGCATAAGAATACACATCTTGCAAAACCTATCCACAACCACATACAAGTAGTCATGACCCCTCCTAGACATAGGCAAACCCCCCACAAAATCCATGGAAATGCTTTCCCAAGGAGGGGAAGGAACAGGAAGTGGTGAGTACATCCCCAATTTTCTATTAGTGGGCTTACAAGTAGAGCACATCACACACCCCTTTACATATTTTGTTACAATGTCTTTCATGCGAGGCCAATACATGAGTTTTTGCAAATGAGCCAAAGTATTACCTACCCCAAAATGCCCTGATACAAGAGAAGTATGAGCTTCTCATATTACATGGACTCTTTCACTGATAGGAACACATAACTTGCCCAAATGATAGAGCAAATTCCCTGCAAATAGTAGTCTTCCACTTGTGTGCCATTGGTTAGCTTCTCATAAATCTCCTTGAAATCATCATCAGTAGCATACTGCTCAATATAACTTTCATGGGATAAAGAAGCATTCTTCAAAACAATAGATGCAACAATAGGAGGTCCAGAAAGCATATCTGCCACTTTGTTACTAGTACCCTTCTTGTACTTGATCACTAGATGGAATTGTTGAAGAAATCCCATCCACCTGAAATGACGATTTTGCTGGAGCTTAGTCTGGGACTGGAGATACTGCAAGGGCTGATGATCATTATGGATGATCGTCTCCTTACCCATCAAGTAGTGTTTCCACTTCTTGACACTCTGAACCAAAGCATACAACTCTTTGTCATAGGTGGGGTAGTTGATCACTGCTTGAGTAAAAGTATCTGAATGATAGAAAATAGGCTTGCGGTGCTGCATCAATACTGCCCCCATGGCATGTCCACTGGAATATGTCTCTATCTCAAATGGATGTTGCAAATCAGACAAGGCTAGGATTGGGGCGGTGCTGATCTTTCCCTTCAATGTGTCGAAGGCTTTCTGCTGCTTACCTCCCCACTGGAAGGCTTTCTTTACACTTGTTAAGGAATGCAAAGGAGATGCTATGTATGAGAAGTTCTAAATGAACCTTCTCCAATATTGAACAGCTCCTAAAAAGCTTCTTACTTTAGTAGCATTAGTAAGCTTATGCCAATTGACAATTACATCAACTTTTGAAGGATCAATTTTTAAATTTCCACCTCCTACAATATGACCCAAGTAAATTACTGAAGTTTTTCCAAATTCACACTATGACAATTTTACATGCAATTTCTCCTTTTTCAAAGTGTCCAACACTATCTTTACATGCCCTACATGTGCTTCCCAAGTTGTACTAAATACCAATATATCATCTAGATAAACAATGAAAAAATCATCTAATAATGGCCGGAAAACATCATTCATTACCTGCATGAAGGTTGCAGGTGCATTGCAAAGCCCAAAGGGCATCACCAACCACTCAAATAGACCTTGCTTGGTCTTGAAGGACGTCTTCCACACATCACTTTCTGCAATTCTGATCTGGTGGTAGCCACTGTGCAAATCCAACTTGGTAAAGAACACAGCATCTTTCAACTGGTCGAGCAAGTCATCTATGCGAGGAAGCAGGTATCAATTCTTAATCGTGATCTTGTTGAGATCCCAATAGTCAACGCACATCCTCCATGTGCCATCTTTCTTCATCACCAACACAATCAGTGAACCACATGGAGAGGAGCTGGGTCTGATCACTCCTTGGTCCAACAAGTCTTGAACCTGCTTCTTAATCTCTGCCATTTCAACTGCGGACAACCTGTACATGCCCACATTAGGAAGAGGGGCATCCTACTGGAGATGAATCTCATGTTGAATCTCCCTTTTTGGAGGCAAACCTGTAGGTTCCTGAAACATTTCATCATAGTTAGTGACAATATCAATCATAGCCTTTTTATGAGAAGGATCACAACCTTTGAAAGCATCGGATGCTTTAGCATCTTTTGCTCTCACAACCATGAGCGTGTATCTATTATTAGTGTTGATGAGTCTCTTCATCTATCCTGCACTACAAAGAGTGGTGTTAGCCTTCATACTGTGAGCTCTCACGATGTACTCCACCCCATTTTTGGTGAGATGGTACTTGTTCTCGTGACGAAAGAATACTGCTTTTCGATCATACAAGTATGGGCTTCCCAATACGATACCGCAGATGTCAAGAGGAACAACATCTAATTCCACCTCATCGATCAACTTTGAAGCAATAGCAAACCTTAACCTACATTGATTAGTCACCTGTAGCTTAGTATCATCACATACCCATCCAAGAGGATAAGGCTTGGGGTGAGGTTTAGTATGTATGCCCAACTTCTTAACAACTGATTCTGAGATCAAATTTACTTGAGAATCTGGATCAAATAATGTTTCAATATTTGTATGCTTAGACACAACTCTGATGTGAAACAACTCACTTCTTCTTTTATCATTTTCTTTAGAAACATGAGTAGAAATTGAACCAATATGAGGAGTTTTGTTACCTTGCATTCCCATGGCTGTAATCATGGTTTCGTCACCTGAGTTGGAACCCAAATCTCATTGCGCTGTTGCAACAGTCTTTTTCTTCTTTTTGCTTCCATAATGCTTTGGCCTCTGTTCAGGATGCAACTTCAAACAACTTTCTTCATCATGCCCATCAGTATCACAATGGTTGCAATGGAGCTTTCCTCCTTCCTTCTTGGCAGTAGTTGTCTTCTTGCTCTTGTCTTTCTTTTTGGACTTGTGGTTGTTGTTGGGCTTGAAAGGCTTCTTCGGATGGTCTTCTTGCAAATGCTTCCCCCTGCTCTCAAGATGAGTATCCTGAACACTTGCTTCATCCACACTAGTAGGATTCAACAACAGCAAAGTATGGCATAGATAATGATGAAGAGCACCAATGTACTTCAAAAGAGTGTCAAGAGAATCTAAAGAAATATTCAACTCTAGAACTTTCTTTCTAAATTCTTCAGTAAAATTCTGAACACTCTGACCCTTCCCTTGTCTAAAACTTTGCCAATCCATCATAGCCTTTTGAACATAACCCAACGGATAAAATTGCTTACGTAAAGCAAAAATGAAAGAAGACCACATTTAGAGAAGATTACCCATTTGTTTGCTACCTTGTTGAAGCTAGCTTTCCCACCATATAAGTGAGGTTCCTGTCAGTCGAAGTGAATCCAACTAAATCTTCACATCTTCTTCTTTGATCTGGTGGACTCGGAAATAGACCTCAACTTTCCTTATCCAATTGTTCAACTTCTCTGCATTCGCTTCCCCATTGAACATGGGCAAATCAACCTTCACATCGAGCTTCAATAAGGGCTTCTTTTGAGGCTCTTTGTGAGGAACCTTGGAATGGTGAGAATGAGATGAGGAAGAAGCACTTGAACTTGTGCTTGAAGCTAAAGGTGAAGAGGGAGGCTCAGGAGGCTCTTCGCCACCTCCTCCTTGGTTAACTGAAGCGTTGCCTTCGTCCTTCACTTCTTTTTCTTCCTTCTTTACTTCACTGCCTTTTCTTTCTTTTGCCATGCGTCCTTCATAGTCAGCAAACAACTTGTCTACCTTGTCAGCCATCATGTAGAAGACCTTGTAAAAGTTTTCCTCCATCTCGATGCGGGCATCATTAGCATCCATCTTCCTCCTTCGGTGTGCACGTCCGATCTCAGAATTGTAAGGCTCTAATGTACCCTGACCAGCTTGTAGTTTAGCCCTCATGAGCATCCACACTCACAATCCAGCGTCAAATAGTCCTACTCTGATACCACATGATCCAAAAACAAGATCTTTGCTACTCTATGACGTTAACATGAATTGCATAAAGAGCATGAATGAAGCTCACAAATCCATAAGAAGAGAACCAAACAGCATAGACAATACACACATAAATACATCAAGTTGATAATGGAGTTTTTCCAAGATGGACTATGTCTCCGAGCCTACTTCTCAATAGGAGGGCCAATCTATAATCTCAGCATAAGGCAAAATACACGGCAATGATACAATGATACCTTGGTAACAATGGCCAGGAAGAGAACCGCTGCCCAAAACACAACAAGACTGCTTCCAGCAACTTCGAAGCTTGAAGATGGTGTAAAACGAGTATAAACAATCGTACCTTCCTCCTGCAAAGATACACAATCTCCCTTCTCTCCTTTAGCTACAAAGTCTCCACTCCAAAGCATGATTGCGAAATGGGAAATGAATGGGTTAATATAGGTTTGCTTGCCCTTATTCACATGACTCTCATGGATCCCTTTGGTTGCAACTAATTTTCCTGTCTTGGCCTTGGTTACAACTTCTCCAAGTTGGTTTTTCATGTCATTGGGTTTTTTATTAAATAATAAACAAACATATTTTAAAAATACCCTTTTAAAAAAAAGGAATCCCCTTTTGTTGACTTTTAATATGGTTAAAACCATATTATAACCATACAAACCCACTTTAAAAACCATAACCAATTCGAACCCACTTAAAAGCCATAACCAAAGTTTTTTAAAAGCACATGTGTTTAAATAGTGGGCGCATCCCACGTGGTGGTTGTGCCAATGAGAGGAGGGGATATCATGTGGCGTTGTAACAAACCTTGTCGCGTTGTAACAAACCTTGTTGCATTAACAACCATGGGTCAGGGCTTGCCCCGGCCCCTTTTTGCGCTATTAAAAACTTCCAAGTTTAAATAAAGTAACCTTAACCCACATAACAAGGACCACATGTAGCTCGACTGGTGAAGGCACTTAGCATCCTTGGCAGAGGTCATCGGGTCGAACCCTGCTGAGGCCATTATTATTCATCTAACCATTTTGGCCAATTCGGGCCTGCCATATGGCAGGCACCGATTGGTCCAACTCATCGGCCAATCGTCGGCCAGCTCAGTTGAGTCATCTGCCACGTCGTCGAGCTGTACTACCACGTCACCATCCATACGCCCAGTAAGCAATATGCCAGCTCGGATCCATACTTCCATGTGTCACCTTAGGATTGGTTCATACTGTACAGATGCCATGTGTCATCCTCTGAGTGGTGCCACGTGTCATCTTTTGGTTGGTTCGTACACCTGCCATGTCATCTTGTCCGTACTGTACAGATGCCATGTGTCACCTTGTCAGTGGTGCCATGTCATCATGTTTGTATAGTACAGATTCCATGTGTCACCCTGTCAGTGGTGCCACGTGGCACCTCTTTTTGCCAATTTTTCCTGTTGACCTTATAGAACAGAATGCGATAACTTTCTCATACGGAGTCCGTTTGAGGTGAAACGAATGCCGTTCGAATCATCTCAATGAGACCTTCGATTTGGTGCTGTTTTTTCGGAGATAGGAGGACTTCAAAAAAATTTCCTTCTTGGATCCTCTTGGATCAATCGTCATCGTCATCATCATAATCATCATCATCATCATAGTCATCATGATTCTCATCATCATAATCATCATCATAATCATCGTCATCATATTCATAGTCATTGTGATCATCATTATCATCATCATCATCATTATCATTGTTATCTTCGTCGTCATCATCATCATCATCATCATCATCATCATCATTGTTCATCGTCATCATCATCATCATCATTGTTCATCATCATCATCGTCATCATCATCATCATCATCATCCTCATCATCATCATCGTCATCATCCTCATCATCGTCGTCGTCATTCTCATCATCATCATCATTGTCATAATCATCATCATTATTCATCATCATCATCATGGTTATCATCATTAACATCATCATCGTCGTCGTCGTCGTCATCATCATCATCATAATTATCGTTCATCATCATTGTTCATCATAATTGTCCTCATCATCATCCTCCTCGTCCTCATTATCATCATGGTTATCATCATCGTCGTCGTCATCCTCCTCCTCATGATCATCATCATCATTGTAGATCATCATCATCATGTTTATTTTCATCATGGTCATCATCATCCTCATCATTGTAATCATTATCATAATCATCATAATCATGGTCATCATAGTCACAGTCATCATGATCATCGTCGTCGTCGTCGTCATCATCATCATCATCATCATCCACATCATCATCGTCGTCATCATTCTCACCATCATTGTTCATCATCATCATTGTCATCATCATCATCATAGTCATCATCCTCATCATCATTATTGTCATACCCTCATCATCATCATTATCATCATCATCGACATCATCATCATCATTGTCATCATCATCATCGTCATCGTCGCCATCATAATCCTCATCACCATATTCATCATCCTCATCCTCATCGTCACCATCGTCGTCATCATCATCATCATCATAATCCTCATCATCATCATCATCACCATCATCATCAACATCATCATTTTCATGGTCATCATTATCACCATCATAGTCATCATCATAGTCATCATCATCCTCATAATCGTAATCATCGTCATCATAGTCATAGTATCCGTGATCATCATCATCGTCGTCGTTGTCCTTCTCCTCGTCCTCATCATTTTCTTCATCATCATCTTCATCATCCTCATCATCATCACCATCATTGTTCATCATCATCATCATGGTCATCATCATCATGGTCACCATCATCATCCTCATCATCCTCATCATTGTAATCATCATCATCATCATCATAATCATCGTCATCATAGTCATAGTCATCATTATCATAATCATCATCATCATCGTCGTCGTCATAATCGTTAGCATCATCATCATCCTCATCCTCATCTTCATCATCATCACCATCATTGTTCATCATAATCATCATCATCGTCATCGTCATCGTCGTCATCATCATCATCATCATCATCATCATCATCATCATCATTGTCATCATCATCATCATCATCATCATCATCATCATTGTCATCATCACCATCATCATCATCATCATTGTTCATCATCATCGTCATGGTCATAATCATCATCGTCGTCATCGTCATCATTGTCATCATCATCCTCATCCTCATCCTCATCATCATCATCATCCTCATTATCGTAGTCATCATCATCATCATCGTTGTCATCATTTTTGTTGTCATCATCATCATCACCATCGTCGTCGTCATCATCATCATCATCATCATCATCATTGTTCATCATCATCGTCATCCTCATCCTCATCATCATCGTCATCATTGTCATCATCATCATCATCATTCTCATCATCATCATCATAGTCATCATCCTCATCATCATCATCGTCATCATTCTCACCATCATCATCATTGTCATGGTCATCATCATCATCATCATAATCATCATCATCATCATTTTCATCATCATCATCATCATCCTCATCATCATATTCATCATCATCATCATCATCATAATCATTGTTCATCATCATCGTCGTCGTCGTCGTCATCATCATCATAGTCATAATCCTCATCGTCGTCATCATCATCATCATCATCATCATCCTCATCATCATTGTTCATCATCAACAACAACAACATCATCGTCACTGTCATCATCATCATCATCATCATTGTTCATCATCATCAGCGTCGTCACATCATCATCATTGTTCATCATCATCATCATTGTCATGACTATCATCATCATCATCATCATCATCATGGTTATCATCATCATCCTCATCGTCATCATCATCATCACCATCGTTACTATCATTGTCAACATCATTTCTCATCATCATTGTCATCATCATCATCATCATCATCATTGTCCATCATCATCGTCGTCATCATCATTGTCTTACTTTTAGGTAGGGTGACATGTTCTCTGTGTGTGTGTGTGTGTGAGAGAGAGAGAGAGAGAGAGAGAGAGAGAGGTATGGTGACGTGGTATATGTGTGTGTGTGTGAGAGAGAGAGAGAGAGAGAGTGGTAGGGTGACGTGGTAATTGTATGTGTGTGAGAGAGAAAGAGCGAGAGAGAGAGAATTAGAGAGAGAAATTGTGTCTGTGAGAAAGAGAGACTGTGTGTGACAGACAAAGATACTATAGGGTTAGATGGGGGGAGAGAGAGAGAGCGAGACTCTAGGGATGGAGGGTTAGGTAGAGACATGGAGAAAGGGGAAGAGGGTTAGGAAAATAGAGGAGGAGGAGGATTGCAATTAGGGAGAGGAGTCGAGATTCTTGAAAATGAAATCAAAGAAAATTTTCAAATACTAAATAGGTGCGTTTATGCATCTTCAACGCATACGCAATCAGAAGTGTGATCGCACTTTTAGTGCATACGCGTTACTTTTTAAACTGCGCGGATGTGCTGCTTTAAATTTTGAATTTTGGTGGGCACCTTTTTTCCAAACTACGTGGTGGATGACTTGGTTTCTTTGCTTTTAGGTTTGGGTTGCCAAACCAAGTGGTTTGTGTTGGAATATAATCCGTCGGGATTATATTTTGTAAATAAATAAAGGAAAATGAATAGGAAGCTGAAAAGGATGGGCGGAAGATGAAACTGAACCAGCATTTGTAAATGTATAAATAAATTCTTTGGCTATGAAATAAACAAATTCGGGAGTTATTTACCTATCAATGGTATTAGAGCACCACCTGCCATAACTCCTGCCTGATGTGTTTCAGTCCTGCTGCACACCTACCTGCCTGTTGCCAGTTTGCTCATTCATCTTCCCGTTTCTCAGTCTACTTTGCTTTGAGTTGAACGTTCTATTGTTGGCGTTACTCCTCCTCCTACGTGCATGTATTGTATGCGTTATAGTTTTTAGAGCTGTGTTTGAGGTGTTCTCTCCAAAGTTTATGGAAACCCTAATTTTTGCGGGCCGCCTCTTATTTCTTCATCGCTCCGTTATATGTTGACTATGCTGCTATCGAGACTGTCTTTATTTGATAATCATGGGTTTAAATAAAGTTTCAATATTTATGTGTGTGAGAGACCATTCTTACGTTTTGTAACTGTATCCACCCATTTTACCTTTGCGAGTGTACAGAGACGTTCTTCATCACGTTTTCTCATATGTTGCGATCTGTGACCTATCCTAGAGGGCCATGAGCCACATTTTATCTATCTGCGTGAAGCTCGTATTAAAGACTGAAGCTTCTTAAAGTCTGAAGGCGTTGTGGAATAGTATTGCTCTTGCGATTACCTTGAAGTCTGAAAGCGTTGTGAAGACTCTGTGCATAGAGCCTGCGTTGGAGACTGCTGCGTGCGTTGAAGACTGCTCTGAGTGAACACGTTGGAGACCACTGCGTGAAGAGTAAACCTGCTCTGAAGATAATCAGAATTGCGTAGAGCTGCCTGCGTGGAGCTTCCTGCTGTATGGTGCGCCCACACTTTCACTACATTGAAGTAACTATTGAGAGCGTTCATGGATATTCTTGGGTGTTGTGACATCCAAATGCAGTTGCATCTCAACATTGAAGTTGGGAATCGTTAGCTATGAATTGGTATCAGGCAACTCCACCTGCTCTCTTACATTCATGCGGAGGTAAAAAAATTTGTTGGTTGGAATGGACCGTGACTGCAAAATATAATGTGACTGATATATATTGAAGACTCTTGGTATATTGTGACTGATATATATCACACATTGAAGAATCTTGTGGAAGATATATATTGTTTTGTTGATTGCATTGAGACTACTCGTGCAATTGGGAATATTGCCACTGTGCAATTATTCTACTACTGCAACTAGAAGTACTGCATCAAGCTGCTGGAGTTGCGACCTGCCTTGAAGAATAAAGTCTATGTGAAACAATTGTATTGAAGAAGCCTGTGTATGCTATAAACTTGCATTGTATTCACCTTGGCAGAGACTGTAGACCTGCAAGGCTATTGTTTTTATATTATCTCATTCTCTTTGTCATATTAAGTTCATTATTGTAAATTACACTAGCAGTTGCAGAAAATGCAATCTATAGCATCTATAGTTGGTGCCACTCTCACTGGAAAAGACACTTATCCAAAATGGTGGAGGAAGATCAAATCTGCCTTCATCTACAATAACCTTTGGGATGGCATTTGAGAAGGCACCACAATAGAGACAGAAGCTGGAGAGCCCATCACCAAAGACCCAAGACCTCCAGAATCCGAGAAAGAGAAGGCCATTTGGAGAACAAAAGACAAGAAAGCTTTAGCGGTAATCACTGCCACAGTCAGTGAAGAGGTGAGCCAGCACATATTGTCTGCAAAATCATGTTTTGAAGCACTAAAAACTTTAAAAGATATGTAAGATTCACACTTTGAAATGGAAGTTATTCAACTAATGCTAAAACTATTCAGCCTAGAAGTAAAAGACAATGATCCCATGTTACTTGCCTCTGAAATCAAAGCTATCATGCACAAGATTCAAGCCTCTGGTATGAAACCAGATCTTCCCCTTGCAGCATTTGTAAAATCTTTGTATCCTTCTCACTCCAACTATATTGAGTCATTGCAAGCAAGCGACAAGTTCAAATCACTGACATTTGACACCCTGGTAGAGAAGATAGCTGATAGAGAGAAAGCCTTTGGTAAGAAGACAACTGAACATTCTGGAGAATCACTTTGCTTTGCTCAAAAAGCAAAGAACCACACCAAATACCAATCCAAAGATCACCCCAAAGGAGAAAGCAGCATGAGAGGCAGAGGAAGAAGAAACTTCAGAGGCAGAGGAGGCAGAAACAACTCTAGCAAAAGATCAGATTTGCAGTGCAAGCATTGTGGAAAGACTGGACACACATCAGATCAGTGTTGGGCTTCGTGGGACTCCATCAAAGACAAACATAAACAGAAGAAAGATGACAATAAAAACCAAGATGCTAGTAAATCTTCTGATTCTGCTCATTGTATTGTTGCACATTGTAATCTTGGAATTAATTAAATGACTTCACTTTCATCTTACAAAGATTGTTGGCTACTTGATACTGGTGCAACATCACACATGAATTTTAGAAAAGACTGTTACGGAAGAACTTAATGAAACAATAAATGGCATAGTGTACTTTGCAGATAAGTCAAGTCTTAAACCAAAGGGAATGGGCACCATTCGGCGGAAGATGCCTGGATTCCCTGATTTCTTGTTGAAGAATGTTCTTTATCTTCTAGAGTTGCAGAGAAGCCTGCTGTCCTTGGTGGAGATTCGACAGTGAGGCCATTCCATCCACATGTTTGATGGAATCGTAGAAATAAGAAAGTCCTCTGACAACCAAGTCATCATGACTGGATACGGAGATGGGAAGCTGTTGAAGCTAAAGGGTTCATCTGCAAGAGTTCAAAACTCTGCCTACTTCTCTCAGCATGGAGAAGGTAATTTTTCATCAAGTTTATTGTGGCATGCAATATTTGGTCATCTGAATTATAACAGTCTTCGTTTGTTGAGAAATAATGGTGTATTTGGTTTTCCCACCATTCCCAAAGAGAAGATCAAATTTGATGCATGTATATTAGGGAAACACAGTAAGCTGCCATTCCATGAATCTAATTTCAGAGCAAGTAGGAAATTAGAATTAGTGCATTCTGATTTATGTGGCCCAATGCCAACTCCTTCTGCAAATGTGAATAAGTATTTTATGACCTTTGTTGATGACTACTCAAGAATGTGTTGGATTTACTGTTTAAAGACAAAATCATAAGCATTTCAAATATTCAAAGACTTTCATGCATTGATAGAAAAACAAGCACAATCTAAACTTGGTACACTTCATACTGACAATGGGAAAGAATACACTTCAAATGCTTTTGAAGATTATCTTCGCCAACATGGAATTGCACATCAGACTACAGTTCCCTACAATCCTCAACAAAACGGTGTAGCAGAAAGAATGAACAGAACCATAATGAATATGGTTCGCTCAATGATGTTTTTTGAGAATGTAAAACTAATGTTTTGGGGTGATGCAGTGAAATGTGCAGCCTATTTGAGAAACAAGAGTCCCTCAAATGCTCTTGATAACAAGACTCCACATGAAATGTGGTTTGGCCATCTCCCTTCAGTCAAGCATCTCAGATTTTTTGGTTCCACCTGTTATGGCTTGATTCCAAAGGAGCAAAGAAACAAGCTTGGTGCTCGAAGTAGAAAATGTCTTTTCCTGGGGTACGAAGAACACTCCAAGCCATACCGTCTGTATGATGAGGTAAACAAGAAGTTTGTTATTTCCAGAGATGTCATTTTTCTTGAAACTAATAAAACTGACCAGTCCATTGAGAGACAGCTTGATCATTTGGAAAAATATCCTCATTCCAAAAAAATATTCTGAAAATGAATATGAAATTCCAAACCTTGAAGGGGGGATTCCTATTCTAGATCAACCTTTGGAATTTCCATATGAAGCACCAACTCCCCCACATGAAGAAGTTCCTGCTACTTCACCTGATCAAGAGGTTCAACTGGATGATGTGATTGAGAGAATTGGAAGACTCTCAATCAATGATGAAGCACCACCAGCTGATCAACCAGGACCATCACGGAAGATTCCTAAATGGGCCACAAAGACACTTGAAAGTGTCCATCCAGATGAAGTTGGAAATACGGGAATGAGAAGTTAAAAAAGACATGGAGGAGAAGCAAATAATTCAGGTGATGACATGGATGTATCATTTGATTGTGAATTTAATTTATCTGCTAACTTTGAGCCAAATTCCTTTGAAGAAGCTTCTACTCGGGTTGAGTGGAAAGAATCTATGCAGAATGAGTATGATGCACTCATGAAGAATGGAACTTGGAAGCTGGTTGACCATCCAGTTGGAACCAAACCAATTGGCTGCAAGTGGGTGTACAAGAACAAATACAGATCAGATGGCTCACTTGAAAAGCACAAAGAGAGGCTTGTAGCAAAAGGCTATGCACTGAAGGAAGGAATTGACTATGAAGAAAAGTTCTCTCCTATAGCAAAATGGGCTACCATCCGTACCTTACTCTCTTTAGCTGCTCAGAATGGGTGGAAAGTTCATCAGATGGATGTGAAGACTGCTTTCTTGAATGGAGACTTGAAAGAGAATGTCTTCATCTCTCATCCAGAAGGCTTTGTTGTGAAAGGAAAAGAAAAAAAGGTATGCAAGCTTGTCAAATCCTTGTATGGCCTAAAACAAGCGCCTCGCGCATGGTATGAAAAATTAACCGAGCATCTTTTGAAGTTAAATTTCGAACATTTTGATCTTGATGATGCAACACTGTTTATAAATAAATTTGGAAGATATGTTGTGTATCTTGTGGTGTACGTAGATGATCTTTTGATGACAGGGAACAATGAGAGCTATATAGCATCCATAAAGAAAGATTTGAAAAAGATCTTTGAAATGATAGATATGGGACATATCCACTATTACTTAGGAATTGAAGTCACTCAACATCCTAAGTATATATTCCTATCTCAGAAAAAATATGTTGGAGAACTACTAAACAAATTTTGCATGACAGAATGCAACCCTATATCTACTCCAATGGAACAGAAAATGAAGCTCACATCAAGCAAAGGAAAATAATTTGAGGATGCGACCAAGTATCGACAACTTGTAGAAAGTCTTATCTACCTTACAACAACTAGACCAGATATTTCTTATGTTGTTGGCATACTTTCAAGGTTCATGCATAAACCTTGTGAAGGACACTGGTTAGCTGCAAAAAGAGTTCTAAGATACTTGAAGGGGACTCAAGACGTTGGACTCAAGTACTCTAAAGTGGATGACTTCAAACTTATTGGGTACTCAGACTCAGATTTTGATGGCGATAAGGAGACATGAGTATCAACTTCTGGATACACTATGAGTCTTGGATCAGCAGTTGTCTCATGGAGATCATGCAAACAGTCAGTTCCGGCAGATTCAACAATAGAAGTAGAATATGTGGCTGCAACTGAAGCAATGAAAGAAATAGTATGGCTCAGGAAGATACTTGAAGATTTGCAAGAAAAACAAGAGAACTCCACTCCATTATTGATCGACAATACTTCTACAATCAAGCTGGCTAAGAATCCTAGATTCCATGATCAAACCAAACACATCAACACAAAGTATCATTTGATTCGACATCATGTAGAGGCCAAGACAGTCCATCTTCGACATTGTTCCACAAATGATCAAGTTCCAGACATCTTCACCAAAGCGCTTGGATGAGAAAAGTTTGAAAGATTCAGAAACATGCTCGGACTTACTAACACCCCTTCGGATTAAGGGGGGGATTGTTGGAATATAATCCGTCAAGATTATATTTTGTAAATAAATAAAGGAAAATGAATAGGAAGCTGAAAAGGCTGGGCGGAAGATGAAACTGAACCAACATTTGTAAATGTATAAATAAATGCTTTGGCTATGAAATAAACGAATTCAGGAGTTATTTACCTATGAGTTTGGATTGTCTTATGACAGAAAACATGTTTTGTACCACTTCTCGTATTCCGTGCATGATTTTGCATATGCCACACTTGTCCACTGCTAATAAAAATTCACACACTTGTGTAACTCTGTCTGTAGATTCTGAATATGTAATTTTTATTTAAATCTATTATCTTTTTTCTATTTTTTATCTAATTTTAAATGTAATAACGTCAATCTAACAAAAAAGGTAGGCTATTTTCCTCGGCTATAAATTTTGATTGGCTCACCTATTTAGAAAATAGAAAAGAACCCACACAAGAAGACACAAAGACCTACATCCTAAAAAAATATATCATTCATTGACTATGTTAAGACCAAGATGTTGTGGACTAACGCTTGACCTTTTCATTTTAGGGCATCACTGAATTCCTTAGTTAAAAAATAAATAAATATGCAAAAATAACACTACACTAGACACACATCTTATCTACAACTCTATATAATGTTTTTCACAAAATTCCACTATTTGCATACCAAACGTGTGGACCAACACAAACATAATGATTTTTTTGGGGAAAAAAATAACATACCAACCTTAGGAGAACCTCGTTTTTGGGGATTTATACTTAGTTTCCATAAATAAAAGCTATATATTCCTGAAGGTAATCCAATTGTGCACGTTTCATATTCTTACGCCATATTCCAAAAAGTTGTGTGGGTACCTCTAATATTGATTTTTGACGTTCAAATTTCTGTTTTTCCAAAAGTTCATTGCAATGAATGCATCATAAGTGACGAGCATTAGCCCCATAACATAAACATTAAACTAATTAATATAAATATAAAACAAATACCATTTAATAAACAAAATAACAAAACTCATATGAAAAAACAAAAAACAAAAGCTCATATCTACTTAACTTAAGTGAAACTTAATTAAATTTTAATCAAAATGCATTTAAGCATAACAAGATACGAAAACCGTGAAATGAATCCTCGTTATCCACTTTTACACTTGGGTTAAACTTGTTAACCAGCTCAAGTCCAAAATGTGAGATAATGTTTAATCACCTAGCCTAAATATTATACTACATAAACATCTTCCTAAACCAATTAATAAATGAATGGTTAACTTTAGAAATTATTAAAAAGTATGTTTCTTTTCAAAATATTACTTTAATATATAAATTTCACATGCATTGCAAAGCTTTATCTAAACTATATATAAATGTGGTCATTATTCTTCTCATATATCAATTGATTGATTGGTTTCCGCCATTGATCTTAGTTGATATTAAATTCTATGGAATCCTTTCCATAGCCTTACATGTTTGCCACTCATGATCATTATAAATATGACTGATTCATTTTGGAGTTATATCCACTTCATTACTATTGTAATGAGAAATATTAAGTGTACATTATTATTTATGTGATTAATATTTTGTTTCTTCCCCAATAGACAATCATATGATATGGTATCCATGACAATATGTTGGTCATTTTGTATAATGTATTATTTTACTTAAAAATAGTCATCTACATAATTGTTTTGTTATGTCTATTTCTTCTATTAAAAATTTTAATTATTTTTGTTGTGTCGATAAAACTGCAATTGGAACCATCTTGGTGCATGTGGCGATATTTTCTTGTCGATATGTTGATTCAAATTGGTGCCTAGATGAGATTCTACTGATGCTGGAGTCAAAAGCTCCCATCATTCTAGTCTTCTATGGTGTCACGCCTGTTGAGGTTCAATGGACTCATGGGGATAAAATGGCATTTATGCTTAACCCATTCAAAATCATGAATATAAGGGGCGATACGACTCATGTACGATTCATCTTTAGAGAGAAACACTTTCTCAAGGTGCAAACATTAGTGGTTTCGAGCCGAAAGCGTGCAGTATTCGGTTAGAACTTAACCTTCCCTCTTAATCTAGTAGTATTTTTTGTTTGTCAAATATACATAAATGTTTGTTTGACACTAATTCTATTTATTTTCTTCTGAATAACTAGCAAGAAGGATTTGGAGTTGGAATTGGTAAAGAAGGTAGTTAAGCATTTGTCATAAATGGTGAAAACTTGACACTTGCATGTGGTCGACAATCCATATTTGTTAAGAGGAGCTATTTGTATGTAGTTTTTGAAAATTGATGCATTTGAAGATGAATGGTTTAATTGTTATTTTGAGATATGGATGTATATATTTCAATCCTCTTAACTAGGTTTATAAGGCAGTGTCCATTAAAAAATATTAAAGATATAACATATTATTACATTTCTTAAATATATTTTTTCATTTCGTCTTTTATATATTTCAATGCCTAATATTTTATTTATGGATTCTTTAGATTATCATTTCAATGTTAGAATTCCTTCCTTTAAAATCTAGATGCACCAAAATGGTTACCTATTATGAAAATGATAGTCTATTTCTATGATTCTATTTGGATTTGTTTGTATTGGTGCTTAATTATATGTAAACTAGCACAACCACAAGTACATTATTGATTTGAAACTGTATCTATTGGTGCATAATTATATGCACATTAGCACAACCACAAGTACATTATTTAAATTTTTGCTCATAATTAAATAAACAAAAAATATATAATTTGAGTAGTTTATTTATTTTAATTTACCTAGTCAAAGCTTGGAGAATGTTTTAAATGTGATTTAGTGAATTGTAATAATTAAATAATGTATTTTTCCCCTCATCTAAAATAATATAACTTTATTGTATCCATGATTTTTCATTTTAGGTCACATTATGCATTATTGAGAGGATTTTTTAAAATTAGTTTAAATGTGATTTTCTACATTGTTTTCATCATAATTTAGAACCCATAATGAAGTTTTTATAAAAAAATAAACCATCAAAATGAAGTTTTGTCAAAATTTACCGAATTTTACCCTTATTTGACAAAAAAAATGTTCAAAAACTGGAAAATGCCCATCAAATTCCAACTCTGATCGGGAGGGTCTGGGGTCGAGTAATGCCAGATTTCCAACAACAAAAGCTTCTTGAATAGTGTGTCTTGGGCCTCGGGTAAGGAATTATCTTTCCAAAAAAAATAAATGAAAACCATTTTCCAAAACATGCATGTGCTTGTAAGAAGATTATCGCTGTGAAGAGAGTATGGAGCCCTCTAACTTCCATCTCCACCAAAAATGATACTCGGGGAAAAGATTTCTTGGAGACAAAGAGGAAAATCTTGCTTCGTTTCATTTATCTCTTAATCTCATACTCTCATGTTCGATATGCCTCCAAAAAGTGAGGATATTGAATTAATCTTTAAGGTGCCATATATTTAACAAATGTGCTTATGTATTTGCAGGCTAAACTGCAAAGAGGGTAACATCTACATGAAAGAAATGGGATGCAGAAACAAGTAGAGTTAGGATTTCCTCATTCAAGTTAGAATTTCCAAATTTGCCATGCACACCTAGCACATGGGTAATGCATATTAATGGAGTGGGCACAAGAATGCCTAGGTGTTACCACATGGACTGATGGATTAAATGGAGATTGATGAAAAATGAATTTTTCCAAAAGAAATCTATCTTAGATTCCAGTTTCAATCTTTGGAACCACTCAAATTAATTTTAAATCCTCAATGTCATTAAGTAGTATCGATGAGGTGTTGAACACTCATTCCATCTAGAAAATGACAATTTAAAAGAAATGATTTAAAATACATAGCATAGGAATAAATGAAGGCATCCTATATAATTTCATCTCAAATGTTTATTGAATAAGCACTAAATTAGGAATAATTATATCGATAGAAACTTTTATTTAATAATCCAAAATACAAAATGAAAAAATGTTTTCAGAATGGCTAAAGAAATATAAATCATTATATCAATCTAAGCAGGTTATTGTCATGTGATATAAATCATTATATCAATCAAGGTATGTTGCTGACAATGAATGATACGTGTGATTGGAATATTTATGTCTTAAGTTTTTGTTTATTATACTCTCGATTTTTTGGAATTTTTTTTTTTTAATTGTGTACATTATCCATGTTTGATGAACAACGGTTGGATTTGAAGCAATTCCACTCCAATGAAAACTCATAAAGATTCAATGTTGCAGGAGTGTCATCTTGCTAACCTAATATCATTGAAAATCTTATGGCCAACCTCAATGCAACTCTTGTGTTTTTTATTCCACGAATTGAGAAAATGGCAATCCATCATCACCGGGTTAACTATGTTAACTGCAGCAACAAAATTGCGGAGACATGTCATGTTTGTTGATTGCATGATTTGGATGGTGTACCAATCCATCCACGAATGGAGAAAATGTCGACTCGTCATTACGTGTTAACTCTGTTAACTGCAGTCCACAAATTTGCAAAGTCAATAGCAATCTGTCCTCAAGAAAACTTCAAAGGTTTTTTTTGTTGTTGAAGATTTCCAGAATAATAATATATTTACATGTGTAATATGCAACTCGAACAAAAACTGAATCCTATTCCACAGTCCATATAGAGCAACGTATAAGATGCAAAGATGAATAGATGATATGCCTACCTCACCAATAGGGATTCCATTTCGATACACTGCAAGTACAATGGATTAGAGTACAAATCATGCTGAATAGAATATAATTTAGACTTTTTGGATTTATTTGACATGAGATAGTACTCAATCATAAATTAAAAAATCACTAGGCTAAGATGAACCTTACTATGTTTTATTTGTTTGTAGAACAATCCATCAAATAATTTATGCAGCCATTGCCAAGTTTTTAAATAGGTTAAGCACAGGAATATACCTGAAGTAGTTGTCAACGAATCTTCTTAAAGTCTCTTTGGGTTAGATCCTTGTAACTAGGAGAGTCCGATACATAATTGATAATATAATGGATGATACCTATGAAATCGAACAATACCCTCAGCTTTTTGGATTCTTGTTTGGTGAAAAAAGGAAATCTCGAGCCGAGAATCTCCTTCATGCAAGAAGGGTAATCTCCATAAATAACAGGTTCTATGAACCTTCTCAGAGAACGAATTCACACTTCATAGTAATGAAATTTAGTGAGAGAAACGGTGAGTGAATTTATGGTCATTTGTTGTTTTTGCTCATTCTACCATTACCATCCATTCATGAAATCTAAGATCCTTTGAGTTGCAGCTATGTCTTCTAACGAGCTTGTCATGGGTACATACCACTGGGAATAGATCAAGATGCCGATGGGGCCCTTCTGCTTCTTCTGCAAATGTTTCAAAAGCTGTTAAACGAAATCAAAGCATAAGTGTGATACTTAAAACTCGCTTGTAAAATCCCCATTAACTTGAGTGGCAATTAGTAGGAAATTAAAAGGTTTATGCTAGCTAATGTATACGGGATTGATCAGAGATCAATGCTATAATGAAAATATGGAAGAACTAATTGAATATAGGAAATCATTAGATGGCATCAAGCAAAGGTGAAATATAGGACCTGTAACTGGAACTTCTCCCTGTAAAGCTCTACAGTCGCTCAATGGGATAACAAAACATGATGACCTGTTACTTTCACTAGATGATCCGACATTTCAGAATGTGCTGCTGAATATTGAACTTCCTTTAGGCCATTCTTACGCCTAAACAAAAACCAAATCCAAGGGGTATTTAACAAGTACCTGGAGTTAGCAACTCCTGCAGATTGTGCCCTGAAGATCGAATTTTGGCTGATACATTACTAAAGATCATGCAGGGAGAGATGCAAATTCAAACAATATGGGTTATGGGGTTTTGGAAAGAAGGAAACCATGGCTCATAAAGGAGGACAGGGAACTAAAGGGATTTGTAGTTGAAGCACTGGCGACAGTGAGGGCAAATGCTTAACTAGTGCCGGACCAGTCTAAATGTAGTTCAAGCAATCCATTTTATAACATGGAGCTTTGGAGTGATCGTGGAAACAAGAAGAACAAGAAGGGCATGCATGGCATGTATAACGTAATCGTGGCAACAAGAAGGGAAGTTAGAACCTTACCTGATCGCCACCTTAACATTGTGTGCAGAGTCACGACCCAGAATGACTACACAGTTGAGGATGTCACAGTCGAGGATGTCAGCAGTCAGACCATGTCAGAAGATGTCAAATGTAGAAAATAAAAAGTTGTTTCCACAATCAAGGTTGTCGCATAAAAACTTTATGAAAAGTGGAAAAAACTATAGCATAAAAAACTGAAATTTTAAGTGCACAAATTACTAAACATTGTCGATTATATAATTCTGTGCACTTACGTCATCACACCGCCAGGTCTTGAGGCAAAAAGACCCAAAGACCTAAGCAAATGTCACCTAAAAAAGACCAATAGAAATTAAGTTAAATCAATATTTGAATAATTCAAAAAATAAAATTTAATGAAACTTAATTAAAAACATTTGAAAACTAAAAAATTTAAATATGCATGTCGAGTTAATTGACCTAAGCGATTCATATATATTCCCTGTCAGGAACATAATAAAAATATAAACATTTTGAAGATATAGTCCTATTGAAGCAGCAACAACAAAGCAGGAAACCTATGATATTGGGAATCGTGGGGTTAGGTGGTGTACGCAAGTCATCATCAAAAAAAATTCTTTTCAATAAGAGAAAATCAAAGCATCACAAATCCAGCTTTGTATTTAATGTCAAGGACAATAACATGTCTTTAATTTAATTGCAGAGTAACTTATTAATAGCTTGACTGGATAGGATAAGAAGATAAATAGTGTTGATGAAGGTAGAAGGAGCCTAAAAAAGCCACTCAAAGCTTCTAATACATTGTTAGTCTTAGATGACGTAGACCACGAGGATCAGGTGAAAGAACGTTTCTTGTTGAATCTCGTGATCTCCTTCAAGGGAGCTTAATATTGATTACATATAGAGATCAAGATGTTCTCAAAAAGTAAAAAGTTGAAAAATCATCAATCTATACCTTAACTGTTCTTGACATAGAACAATCTAGAGAGATTTTCTGCTCCCAAGCATTCAGCGGATCCCATCCACTCCCAAGGTTTGGATCTTATAGAATTCCATGAAATATCTCTATATGCACATTTATGTAACTTATTTTTTGAAACAAACTAAAAGGGATGATAGCTGCATTAACCAAATACAACATACATATTAACATGGCTTCCATTGTCTTTTATTGGTTTGTTAACAATCCCTTGTTATCGAAGTGGGATCTGTCTTTAGCTTAAATGTTAATGATGAAATCATATCTATTCTTCCTATTTCACTCAGGACTTTCACTTAGACTTGTCCTTTGAGCTACACCACATTTGTGGTCCATCAAGGTCACCAACATTTTCAACTTGTCTTGGATGTGGTAGTTAAATCTGTTGAAAGTGCTCCAACATAGCATTCATCTAGTTTTGGATGTGGTGGTTAACTCCAGTGATCACATTAACCTGACAACATGTTTTTAGAGGGTTTGAAGCCATGCCAAACCATTATTGAAAGTGCTTTGATTTCATCACTTGACCATAACCCAGTTGACAATCAAGCCTACATTGTTTTTCTCAAAGTAATGGTTATAGAATTTCATTAAAACACATTGTATGTGAAACACAATGCTTTGAAAAATTAAAAAATGTTATATCTAGGTTTTGGGGAAAATTAGAACTATCCGCAATAAATACTCGCTAAAAAAAATTAAGACATTCAACTTGAAATATTATAAATGTATTCTTTAACAAGTTGACCCATTAAAAGTATATATTAGCAAAAAAGAGAACTAGAAAGAAAACCTTTGTTGCCTTAGAAGGGATTAGTCGCACACTCCCCGTGGTTTGAAGGGTTGTAGGCACCAAGCATTCATCTGAGACTTGAGACTTGTATGTTGCACCATAGGTCATCCCCTTGGCAAGGACCTTTAGTGGCATATTGGGTGATAGTTAACCCTCGTGCATATAACAAAAACTCAATTGATTCCTAGAAAGAATAACAAAGAGGGAAAAATATTTCGGTGAAAAAATCCTTCATATACAACATTATAATTAAGTTTAATAATAATTATATTAAAAAACAAAATCATTTCAACTATCTAACTAAGCTTAAGGTGCTTATAATAAAAATAAAAACCTAAATAATAATAAAATGTACATATCTAACTAAGCTTAAGGTGCTTATGATAAAAATAAAAACCTAAATAATAATAAAATGTACATATCTAACTAAGCTGAAGGTGCTTATAATAAAAATAAAAACTTAAATAATAATAAAATGTACATATCACTGTTGAATGAATGTATCAAGAAACTTCCCCAATCATCGACATTGACATCACTACCCATAAAAAAAAAAATCCAAAAGTCTTTTGAGGCCGAGCATTCTCGCCATCAAAACCATAAAAAGATACAAACGACGACGTCGACATCAGCATCCATGAAAAGATGTGAAGCTTTTTTTCATAACATTTCATCTGAGAGCGACCATTCTCACCATCAACATGACCATTTTTCACGTGAGTCGCAACCTCGGCGAGCACATCGGGTGAATCTATGGGGGTGAATATTTGAGAATTTGACAGAATACAGAACGATACGCATTGAAGTTTCGAAAACTGGTGAATATCTGTGAAATCATGGTGTCAAACCAGTTCACATCAAACTGTTAACAACTAGAGAAAAATAATAATAATAGTTGATGGATTCATGATTTATTCACAACAGACGGCTGAACATGCCCTTCCCTACTTTCTTGTCATTCTTGTTGTTGACAGATAAACACGGTAAGATACTAAAGATTCTGTCACTCATTGTACTAAGGACAACCCAGGACAACCATAGAATCAATTTTGAATGACAATAGCGATGGATTGATTTATTCACAACAGACGGCTGGACATGCCCTTCCCTGCTTTAATCTGTCAACAATTTCTTGTTGTTGACAGGTAAACACGGTAAGATACTAAATATTCATCACTCATTATACGACTCAACGATAACCATAGAATCAATTTTGAAGGAAAATCAGATATTATGAATTTTGAAATCAAAGAATCAATTTGTACTATATATATATATTTGTCTTAACATAGATGATATTCTACTCCAATATTCTGACATATAAAAGTTTATGGCAGTAATTAATTAGCACTAGCACAGCCACAGCCGCAAAAGCTAGAGACTTAGTCATCCACTTAGTATAGTTTTGTGGAGATTGCTGTAAAGACTAAAGACTAGAATATATATTTTTAGGTAGATAGAAGTTTTTATTTGAGATTTGGGGTGGACTGCGGCCTAAGCTTTTTCATCTACAGATGAGAGTGAGACAAGTGTATTGTCAAGATCAATTCTATGGCAGTAGTTCAAAATTCAAAACAAACATTTATAAAAAATATATATATAAAATCACTGATAGTTGATAAATGGATAACACTAAGAATGTTGGGGATAACATGTAGTTAGACATGGATAACTCAAAGTTGAATCAAGGAATAAAAACAGATTTATAAACTGTCTTCCATTCCATAACTATTTGATCCCTATAGCCGTGATCCAACCACAAACTATATGGGTGTGCTAGTTGTATTAAAATAATATTAGTTTATTCTTTATCCATTATTCATACCAAATCATTAAAGGTAATATAAATATAAAACAAATAAAATTTAATAATAATAATATATAAAAAACAAAACAAAAACAAATATTACTTAATTAAAGTTCATTTAAATCTTAATCAATATGCATTTAAACATAACAAGACACAACCACCAACCACCATGAAATGAGTCCCACTACTTGTACATTTGTTACACTTTAGTTAATCTTCTTGATTCATTCAAAGAAATCTAAAATCACAAATAATATCTAATTTAAAATTTGACAAAATTAAACAATTTTAAAAACTTAGCAAAAACAGGCATTAAAGTTCTCAAATCCAATGAATATCTCTAAAATAATGGTATCAAAGGTTCAGGCAGGCCCACTTCAAGCTACCAAGAACTACAGAATAATAATAGCGATGGATTGATTTATTCATGCCCTTCCCGTAAACATGGTAAGAGACCAAATATTCAATAATTATACTACTTAACACACTATTCCATCTCGTGAAAACGCCCTACGCCGTAGAATTGTAAAAGAGTATTTTCAAGTTTTCCATACTTAAAAACAATATTTTAAAATTACTTAATTATTAATATTTTAAATAAAAAAATAAAAGTTTTTAATGATGTTTTAAAAATTATATTTATATATATAAAAGAGGATGAAGATTATGATGGTAGTTAAAGTTGACTTAGATTAATAATAATTAAAATAAATAAATACTATTGATGTTCAATATTAGGGTCAATGACCACCTTGTAGTATCTTAATTTCAGTATCCTCTAAACTTTTATCACACCACAACTTTTCTTTGAATTTCAAAGTAATAATATTTTTAATATCATCTATAATTTGTAAAATAGCATTTTTTTCAAACCCCCAGATATTTAAAACCAAGGCATCCAACATAGGTTGAGCCTTAAAAGCAATTTTTGGAATGGTATTGTCTCCCAAGTTATTTAATTTTCTTCTATATTAGGTACGTATTCATAGATATGCCCTCAATGGGGGAAGACCCATTTCAATCATAGAATAAGATATGGCGTATTGCTTTTAATTTTAAGACTCTAAGTTATAAAATGCTTTTGGATCTGTGCAATCCTTCTCCAAGATTCTCCATAGAGTCTACAACCCCAATGTTCACACCTGTATAGGAGAACAAGAGTGATGAGAGTTTCAAAGAAGAATTTATTTTTCTCCTACATCATAAGGTGTGTTCTTGCAATTGTTTCAAAGACCAAAATAAGTTTTCCACCCTCCATTGATCATTTTTTGGATGTTGTAGCTCCAATTAAGCTTGTGATGGATATCAATCCCAAGGTATGTGTAGGAAGTCACTTCCTCAAGTTGCTATTATCATACAAAAAATGAGTGTAAGTAACCTTATTAGATTTTAACAACATAGCTTTGGTTTTGTTGGTATTGACCGTCATGCACATACTAGAGCAGATATCCCAGAGAATTATAAATTTCTTATCAAGATCAAAGAGACATATTTCCATAAGAACAATAACTTTTTAACTTATCAATATATATACCAAAAAAGGCAAGCGAAATGATAAATATTTTATATTTTATTGGATTAAGAATAATGAATTGCTTTGAAATTGATTATGAGGAAATGTCCTTATGTACATAAGTAATATGAAAAAAACATCTATTTAGAATGTGAACCCTTTAAATATGAAAAAAACATCTATTTAGATAAGTAATATTCAAGCCATCACAAATGGCTTATTCCTAATAAAATCAAGAGTTTTAGAGGATTTTTGGGTCTTATAGGATATTATAAGAAATTTGGTAAGAATTATGCATGAATTGTAGGCCCACTCATATCTCTCTTGAATAAAAAAACATTTATATGGAATGAAGAGGATACCTTAGTATTCCCACTCCTGAATATGTTATGTCTTCTACACCAATATTGGAAACACCTAATTTAGTAAAAGATTCATAATCGAATTGGATGTGTATGGGAAAGAAATGGGAGCAATATATTCCAAATGACTACATCGACATCAACCTCCATAAAAATATCCAATGTTTTTTATTTCTAAATTTCATCTGAGGCTGACAATCTTAACCATTAACACCTGTAAGAAAAGAAGATGTCTAAAAATTCGACGATTTGAATTAGATGGCATTTTTTTCTAGAGTCCGACATTTTTTATTTTGCAAAATCAAAATGTAACTATGTTTTAATCCCAATTTTGATGGTATAAATGGATTCGACACCCTTAAAAACCCCTAGGACACCCAAAGTTCCAAAAATTGACAATTGTGAACCTTGATTTTTAAAAATTCCGACCAAATTTTATCAAAATCATGTCGAAAAATAGCTTATTTCGATTCAAATCATAGAAATTTTAAACTGTGCATTAAAAAAACCAACTTTCCCTTTTTTTTATTATCAAAAATATGATTAGAAAGGCTAATCACGTGAGCCCTAGTGTTATCATTGGTATTAGCATTGGCTGAATCAATCGAGTGGATTTTGAAAATTTAACAAAAAACACAACCATGCCCAGTAAAATTCCTAAATGTGTTGCATATCTATGAAATAAAGGTTTCAAAGAAGCCTTACATCAAGCTGCCAACAACTAATAATAATAATAATATTAGTAATGGTAATTGTAATGGATTGATTTATTCCCATCAGGCATTGTCATGCATTCTTTGATTAACAGAGTATTCCATCTTGTGAAAATTCCCTTGTAAAAATAAATAATAATGATAATAGTAATGGTAATGGTAATGGATTGATTTATTCACATCTGGCCATGTTGTGCATTCTTTGATTAACAGAGTATTCTATCTTGTGTAAACGCCTTTGTAAAAATTAAAAATAGAAACTAGTGGATGAGTAGATGGCTATTATTATATATTTTTGTATCGAGAGTAGTAAGTCGCTATAGAGTTGAGTAGGGGATATGTATTTCACCTAGGTATAAGGATATTCATCAACCCAGGTTTATATTATTTCTTGGAGGAAGGCATTTTACATGTTGTTAAAGAATCTAGAGCTTGTGATAAAATTTTGGTAGCATTAAATTCTACTTCGATAGCTTTATTCCAAAATTAGATTATGCTTCCCATTTTGAAAATTTCAAGCCTATTTCAATCTACAATTTCCTTTATAAGAGCATACCAAAGTAATTTATTTCTTTATAAATGTTTAATGTCAACTATGATATATGTTTAATTTCAATGTTTCATTATATTATTTGAGAATTATGAAATTTGAGAACTATTGAAATTAGCATTTGCACCGAGAGGTGCAAAGGAACGCCAAGAGCGTAAAAATATTGAGTATTTCCACAACTGAACCTTTATGAGTTATCTTAGGAGATTGGAAATTACATTTTGATAATACTTTTGTGGGTACTACTGACCCAACTTACAATTAATGATCAACTTTCTGACTAAACACATCCATGACATCCTGATCGGAGGATCAACAAATCACTCTCCCTCCGCTCTCTCCCTGCCCCTCTCTCTCCCATCTCCCT
>LPNX010418122.1:151236-195208 GCA_001517045.1 Pseudotsuga menziesii
TCTTAATCACCCTCTCCTAGAGTTACCACTCATAGTCTCTCTCTCTCTCTCTTTCTCTCTCCTTGCATCCTATACCTCTCCTTATCTTTAATTTCCCTAATTATCCCTAGACCCTATCCTCTTTCTCCACCCCAATCTCTATATTTTTCTTTCCCCACCCCAATTCTAATAAATTTGAATTACCAATTAAACATAGTCTACATGTAAATACATATAAATAATATATAATGATATGAATTGATTTTGAATTGGTGAGTTTTAACAGAAAATTTTAACTAATTTAAAATTATTAATATTAAAAAAAATAATAATTAAAATGTGATGTGAATTGATTTAAAATTCTAAATATTTTTTCATGTGGAATTTCTTCTTCGACATGGTGATCCAAGTTTATACATCACCGATTCCCCACAACTACAAGATTGAAATTTACAGATTTAATGATTCAAGATATTTAACATAAAGATATAACATAAAAAAACAAGAGTATATGTAGGTAATAAAGTTATAAAAAAAATATTACTAAAAATGAAAGAGGAATGTAAAGAAAATATGAGATTTCCTCTGCAATGTCAATGCAGAAAGCTAAAAGTGAAAGAAAAATATAAAACAAATATGAGAAATCCCATATTTTCTTTATATTTTTCTTTCATTTTCGACAATCAGCATTGGGGAATTCTCTTTAGCTTTCATTCCACAATCCGGATTGCGAAAATCTAATATTTTGTTTATATTTATCTTTCACTTTCTGCGTTCTGCATTCAGCAATGGGTATTGAGTAAATCCCATATTTGCTTTATATTTTTTTTCATTTTCCATAATCCTCATTGTCCAATGTGGAATGCTAAAAGTAAAGGAGAAATATAAATAAAATATGATACTTCCCCAATAAGCAATGCCCAAGGAGGAAAGCAAAAAGTGAAAGAAAAATAGTATTTTGGGAATAATATGTGGAAGAGGCTCCATGCACTACTTCTCTTGGATTTTACTTTGTTAGTTGGAGTAAAAAAACAAAACCAAAAACATAATTGGGCATTAAAATGGATTTATTTGTTTAATTAGGGTTAATGAATTCATCCCATAGTACAATTCATTCCATAGTAACCCAACATTAAAAAGAAAAAAAAGAAAAAAACATAAATTTTAACAAAATAAATTTCATAATCTAATATCATTTGCATCATAATTACATATAATTTTCAATAAAAACCATCCTAATTAAAAAAAAAATGGGTTGATCCAATTCTCATCTTAAAATCAAAGCTTGATTTAAATATTTATTGTATTTTCAACATTATTTTAATTTACTTTTTTTTTTTTAAATTTAATGATATGAATCGTTTTTGAATTCCTCACAGTTTTAATAGCAAATTTTAACTACTTTAGTATTCTTAATATTAAAAAAAAAAAACATAATTAAAATGTGATGTGTACTAATTTACAATTCTAAATATTTTTTCATGTGGAATTTGTTGTCCTACATGTTTATCCATATGTGTTTTATATTTTTCTTTCACTTCCACAATCAGCATTGCTGAATGAGGAATGCTGAAATCCCATATTTTATTTATATTTCTATTTCACTTTCTACTTTGGGCATTCAGGAAATCCCATATTAATCAGCAATGCGGATTGCTTAAATCCCATATTTGTTTTATAGTTTTTTTTTCACTTTCCACAATCGCCATTGGGGAATGCGGAATGTTAAAAGTGAAGGACAAATATAAATAAAATATGATATTTGCGCAATCCACAATGCCCAAGGAGAAAAAGAGAAAGTGAAAGAAAAATACTATTTTAGGAAATAATATGTGGAAGAGGCTCCATGTACTACTTCTCTTGAATTGTACTTTGTTGGAGTAAAAAACAAACCAAAAACCTAAATGGGCATTAAAATGGATTTATTTGTTTAATTAGATTTAATGAATTCATTCCATATTAATTCAACATAAAAAAGAAAAACAACATAAATTTTAACAAAATAGTTTCATAATCTAATATCATTTGCATCATAACTACATATAATTTTTAATAAAAATCATCCTAATTAAAAAAAAAAAATGGGTTTATCCAATTCCCATCTTAAAAGTAAAGTTTGATTTAAATCTTTATTGTATTTTCAACATTATTTTAATCTACTTATTTTTTTTAATTTTAATGATATGAATTGATCTTGAATTCATCACACTTTTAATAGAAAATTTTAACTAATTTAGAATTTTTAATATAAAAAAATCATAATTAAATTGTGATGTGAACTAATTTACAATTCTAAATATTTTTTCATGTGGAATTTCTTGTCCTATATGTTTATCCAAATTTATACATCACCAATTGCCCACAACTAAAGGATTCAAATCTACAGATTTAATGATTTGAAAGATTTAGCATAAAAATATAACCTTAAAAAAAAGAATATATGTATTTAAGAAATTTATAAAAAAAAACAATAATTGCTAAAAATGAAAGAGAAATATAAACAAAATATGGGATTTTTGCAATCTGCATTCCCTGAGAGAGAAAGCAGAAAGTGAAAGAAAAATATAAAGCAAATATGGTATTTTCTCAATCCTCAATAGGGATTGTTGATTGCAGAAATCTCATATTTTCTTTATATTTCTCTTTCACTTTCTCCATTGCAAAAACTGAAAATTGCATTTTTGTATTATGAGTTAAATGAAAGATATAACCTAAAAAGGAATAAGAGTATATGTATGGTATAAGGTTATAAAAAAACAATATTATTAAAAATGATAGAGAAATATAAAGAAAATATGAGATTTCCATAATGTGTAATCTGCAATGCCCAAAGCTGAAAGTGAAAGAAAAATATAAAGCAAATATGAGATTTTCGCAATCGGCCAATTGTGCATTGGGGAAATCCCATATTTGATTTATATTTTCCTTTCATTTTCCTAAAAATCCAATATTTTATTTATATTTCTTTTTCACTTTAGGCTTTCTATATTCCTGAAATCTCATATTTGCTTTATATTTTGTTGAAATATTAAAATATCTATTTTAATACATAAGAGTATATGTATTTAATAAGAGTATATGTATTTACTAAATTTATAAAAAAAAACAATATTACGAAAAATGAATTTCCTTCTGCAAGTGCACTTCCACAATGCCCATTGGGTATTGCTCGATCCATAGAGTTTTATAGTTTTCTATCTCTATACATAAATATTTTCTTTGATTAAAATTAAAATAATACAATTTTTTTATTATTTCTATAAGTAAATTATTTTAAAGAAAATAAATTATTTCCATGTATATATTTTTCATTTTTAGTAGTAGTGTTTTTAAAAATATGATATTTCAAGCTTTAAAAAATAACAAATAGCAAGACTTAAAGCAAAACCAAAAACCTATTGGGCATTAAACTGGATTTTTTTGTTTAATCAAATTTAATGAATTCATCCCATAATACAATTTTCATTCCATTAGTAAACAACATTAAAAAGAAAAACAACATAAATTTTAACAAAATAAATGTCATAATCTAATAGCTTTTGCATCATAACTACATATAATTTTCAATAAAAATATTCCTAATAAAAAAAAATTGGTTGATTCAATTTTCATCTCAAAATCAAAGTTTGATTTAAATCTTTATTATATTTCCAACAATATTTTAATCTACTTTTTTTTTTAAATTTTAATGATATTAATTGATTTTGAATTAGTGAGCATTTTAGTTTTAATAGAAAATTTTAACTAATTTAGAATTCTTAAATAATAATAATAATAAATCATAATTAAAATGTGTGAACTTATATAGAATTTTTTTCATGTGGAATTTCTTCTCCAACATGGTTATCTAAATTTATACATGACGGATTCCCCACAACTACACTATTAAAATTTACAAATTTAATGATTTGAAAGATTTAACATAAATATATAACCTAAAAGAAAAAGAGTATATGTATTTAATAAAGTTACTAACCTAAACAAATATTACTAAAAATGGAGGAGAAATATAAAGAAAATATGGGATTTCTGCAAAAAGCGAAAAGTGAAATAAAAATATAAAGCAAATATGAAATTTTCTGCAATATTGTGGAAATCTCATATTTGTTTTATATTTTTCTTTAACTTTCCGCTTTCCCCAATGGGGATTGGAGAAATTCCATATTTTCTTTATTTATGTTTTCACTTTCTACAATTAGCATTGTGGAAAGCTGAAAGCAGAAAGTGAAAGGAAAATATATATTATTAACAATATATAAATGTGCATTAAAATAATATTTTAAAAAATTAGTTAGAAAAAAATAAATTGCATTTTTGCATTATGATTTAAATGAAAGATATAACCTAAAAAAATAAGAGTATATGTATTTAATAAAGTTATAGAAAAAACAATATTACTAAAAATGAAAGAGAAATATAAAGAAAATAAATCTCATATTTGTTTTATATTTTTTTTCACTTTTTGCAATCCACATTGGTGAAAGTGAAAGAGAAATATAATTAAAATATGGGATTTCAGAAATCCTCATTCTCGAAGGCAGAAAGCATAAAGTCAAAGAAAAATATATATTATTAACAATAAATAAATGTGTATTAAAACAAATATTTCAAAAAATTAGTTCTAAGAAAAGAAATTGCATTTTTATATTATGAGTCAAATGAAAGACATAAGCTAAAAAAAATAAGAGTATATGTATTTAATAAATATATAAAAAAATATTACTAAAAATTAAATTCGTTATGGAACTCCACTTCCGCAATGCAGGTTGCGGATTTTAAAGTTTTCCATCCTCATACAGAAATATTTTATTTGATTAACAATACAATAATACAATGTTTTTTATCCTTATAAGTAAATTGTTTTAAAGAAAATAAATTATAATACAATAATACATTAACTCTCAACTCCAATTTAAGAGGTTTCCAAGTCATTGGTGTAAAACAAAGAAAGAATATGTGTTTCCAAATTTATTATTGATGTAATTATAATAAAAATGGATAAAGTTTATAATTATAATAATAATAAAAATGGATTGAATTTTTGAAGATTATGGATTCAAGCCCTATGAATCCATATGAACAAAAGCAAGCGAGTTTCAGAAATTTTAGCGAGTCTTTGTGAGATCATTGGATATAATAACTAGAAATTTTAACCATATGCGTGCTGTAGCTACCAAAATATTCTTAAATAGTTACTATGTAAAAGAAAATATTGATAGATAAGTGACGGAAAATTTTAGCCATGGGGTGCTTCCTGCAATAGCTTGCATTTTCTCTCCGGTTGTTTTTCTTCTTCCTGCATTGGCCAAAATCTCTGCCAAATTTAGAGGCAGACCGATAAAAAAGAATGCAGAGTGAGTTTAAAAGAAGGACCGACTTGGCGGAGGAAGAAGTTACGAGGAAAGAATACAAACAAATAGAATAAAGCCTAAGTGTTTGTAAAACCTGTACCTAAACTCACCAATCACCAAAGACAAAATACGAACAGACATAATAAAACATGATCATTACTTAAACTCGCCAATCACCAAGGGACACATGTTGAAATGTTAGTGTCCACGGAGACGAGGAATATTTTAAGAATGTGTCTCCATAGGGAAAACGCCTTCAGCGTAATTAATGAAATAATTATAATATTTTATATAATAACTAAATTGGCGCCAAATTGGATGCAAATGTAGGTCACTGATGATGACAAAAAAAGAGAGGAAGCAAAACTAGGAGCTAAATGAAAGTCAAACCTGTCACAAATCTAGAAGCAAAATTGGACGCAAACCTTGGTGTAAATTAGAAGCCAATTGTGGTGCTTTTGAAGAAGGCAAACTAGAAATAAAGCTAGAAGCCAACCAGGAAGCAAAACTAGAATCTAAATGGGAAGCTAAGTTTGGCATTCATTGGAAAGAAAAATAAGAAGAAACCCTAGGCACTAAACAAGAAGCAAAATGTTGCACTATTGTGGAAGAAAAAATGGATGCTAAACTAGGAGCTAAATTGGTTTCCAAATATTGCACCATTGTGGAAGCCATACATGGTGATAAAGTGGGCAAAAAAAAGGATGCAAAAGTTGGAATTAAAAAGGATGCAAGACTTGGAATTAAAGAGGAATCCAAACATGGTGCTACTTTGGTTGCAAAATTGGATGCAAAGGTGGATGCAAAACATGGCACAAAATAGGACGAAAAACATGGTGCCACACAAGAAGCAAAACTTGGCATTGATGTGCAAGAAAAACATGGTGAAATATCAAAAGAAAATCATAGCATAATGTGGTAGCAAACATAGATGTAATATTGGATGCTAATATGGACCCCAACTAAATGCTAATTTGGAATAAAAGATATAAGTCGAAATGTATGCTAACATGGCAAGAATTCAAGCATTCAAAGTAGAGAAAAACCTAGCATAACCGGTCCCAATTGGACGCTAAAAAGAGATAAATAGGATGCTAAACTTGGTGATAATCTAGTTTCGAAATGGGAGGATAAACCTGGTGCTATTTGGGGCATTATTTTGGACAATAATTATGGGACACAACTTTAGACACTTAAAAAATTGTATGTGAGATGTTAAGTTTAGAGTCTGCTTGGTCCACATAACTGAGAAAAAACTTACCATGACAAATAACGCTCATTTTCCTATTTATTTTTAGTGTGCATTAGTAATAATAAAAAATAAATATTTGAAATGAGACTTTGTTAGATGTAAACTAAATTTACATAGGGAAACTATGTCCTCCCAACTAATTTATTGTGTACAAGTTTAGCATCAACATATGTAGCTTCTTAGAACTCTTAATTAAACCCAAATTTTTCATCATCTACATTTTATACTATGAATTCATTAAATGAAAATAAGGCGTTCAACTACAGATACCTACCTATATTAATCATCAAAAGAAATATGCAAGTTATAACCATCTTATACAGCCAATATCCCATTCACAGAAAATTGTAAGTTGATTGAAATAATGTAAACTAAAATGCATTGATAGCATAAGGTTCATTGCATCGTTTTAATTGAAAACCTTGAAATCAATTCTATGCATTTATAACCAAAGATAGACTCGACCTCATGCAATTACTCCACTTTTAGAACTGCAAGAACACTTCAATCAAGGGGCCAAGGGAATTCATCTATGGGATCATGTCACTTCCACTCAAATTGAATCAATTTCGGCAACATAATGTCTCGTTTTATCTACTTAATGGGTCCTTTAGTTTCACTCCCATGCAGAGAATCTTTGTCCCATCCCAATATGTTGGTTTGGGGAAAAACTGAATCTTAGCAGCCAGGGAGAAATGAGAAATGTAAAGTTCAAGTTAAGTTCGATGTCGCTATGGCACTTCGTTCCTCCTATAATTTTCCACTCTTTAGTGTTCAGACATAATAAAGGATGGCAGGGTGAAAGGCAGCTGGACTATGATCATGATCCATCGCTATTAAATAAGTGTCATTCCTGACTGATATACCCAATAACTCTAGTAGGATCATGCTCGACCGAGGCTTCTCAATCGGTCCCAGTAATGATACGAACAAGGATAACCGAAGGAGCCCCCGGTAAAGCCATGAACAGGCCTTGGAGGACCTTTTCTGTAATACGAGAATGAGAGTCTCCTACTCACTCGTTTATTGACCGGATGATCGAGAATGAATTTGGTCCTTACATATATAGTATGTGCCCATATTATTCACTCTAGGATATTTAAGGGGAAGTGGAACTCAACAATTGGATTAGGAGAACCTAAGGACCCATCCTTCCATGGGGAACCACTTGATCGATAGTAACATGCGAACGAGAATGCGACTACCGGGGATATTTTAGAGGCAGAGAGAAACTCGGCACGGACAACCCATATCTCCCTACCCTCGCTGCTTAGAACTGATGAAACATGGGTTTCCCAATTACTCCTCTGAAGGGAACGCATAATCGATATTAACGTATATGATGCAAGTAGCTAATTCCTACTTATATTTATCCAATCATTCTTCGAGAAGTGGATAAAAGGATAAAACAAAAGGAAATAAACCTTAAATCCCCATGAAGGAGAGGTTCTATCCCCAATAGACAACGTCGGATTCGGACCGATCCTACCTGAGATCTGGAGTTCAACTTATTTATTTCCCTGGTACCTGCCATATCTATGTGAAAAGGATGAATTACACTCCCTCATTTTCATAAGGGCATTTGGCTCAACCAATCTTATAAAAAACCAACCTTCTTCCCTTGGGCTTATTTTATATATATATATATATATCATTTCAGACGATCCTGGTCGAAGCTAACGTTGTTCCTAAACCATTTTGGTTAATAAATTATATTCCACGGCCAAAAATAAGGAAGTAATCATAGAAAAAAATGAATTGCAATTTTCCCCACCTTTTGGAAAGAGCTCTCAGCCCCTCACTAAAGTCGAGTTGGATCTGCATTTTTTCCTCTCAGCAGACCTGCACAACAACATTGGACAAATGGTGCAGGAGATTGATGATAGACACACAGTCCTTGGCAACACTTATAAGGGATTGACACAAAGACAAATGCAAGATGTGGCAGAAAAAGAATATATCCTAGTAGATGTCGAAGTTCTATACACAGATGTTGCAGCGGGCCCTTTAGACGCCCATCCTCCTGCCACTGTGCACAATAAAGTTAAAAAGTTTAAACATAATATGAAATCCTACATGACAAAAACCATAATTGGAAGCATATTTGCAAAGAATGCCAACACAACATTAGATTTAACTCAATAAGAAACTACAGGAAGCTGACCAGAGGATAAAGATGAAGACAATTAAGTTCTCCAAGTTGGTTGATTCTAGTTTTCAATTAAGGAGCATCTCCATAATTGGAAGCATATTTGCAAAGAATGCCAACACAACATTAGATTTAACTCAATAAGAAACTACAGGAAGCTGACCAGAGGATAAAGATGAAGACAATTAAGTTCTCCAAGTTGGTTGATTCTAGTTTTCAATTAAGGAGCATCTTACAGAGTGTATTGGATATCCTAGACAAAGAAAATGTTTTCAAGACATTAGAGACACAGCTGGTTGATAGGAAGAATACTCTAAAAGACTTACCAGCTAGTTCCCAACCAACTAGTACCAACTAGTATTACGGAGATGACCGAATTGGGCCAAGCAGATCACCACAGCCCATGGTGAGAAACAACAACTAATCCGTAAAGTATCTCATCTTCAGGAAATGGCACAGAATAAGAACACTTATTTATTATTATATTTAAAAGACATAGCAACTAAAGCAATTCAGGCAGCTAAAAAGTGAATCCCTAGTCGTCGCGTAGATTACTCAGGAGGCAGTCCTGACGTACCTGAAGCATTTGCAGAATATTGAATCTTTCTACCCCTGAAATTCCTTCCTTATTCAAAATTGGATACAAAGGTGGATGCAAAACATGGAGTAAATTGGATACAAAGGTGGATGCAAAACATGGAGTACAGGAAGAAAAATTTGGCATTGATGTGCAAAGAAAACATCGTGCAAAATCAAAAGAAAATTATAATGCTAATGTGGTAGCAAACATAGATGCAATACTGGATGTTAATATGGACGTCAACTTGGTGCTAATTTGGAAGTAAACATAGAAGTCAAATTGCAGGCTAACATGCCAAGAATTCAGACATTCAACGCAGAGAAAAACCTAGCATAATAGATCCCAATTGAACGCTAAAGAGAAAGATAAATATGACGCTAAACTTGGTGATAATCATTTCCTTTCTTTGACAAAGTGGTTTATCAGCACCAGTAGACCCAATAGCTTAAGAACCAGCGGGATAAGAACAATAAGCACTAGTTTACTAAGTTTATCTTGTTTAACCAACAGGAGTTTCTAAATGGGAGGATAAACCTAGTGCTATTTGGGGTGCTATTTTGGACAATAATTATGGGACGCAATTTTAGACACCTTAAAAATGGTCTGCGACAACCTAAACTTAAAGTAAGCTTGATCCACTTAACTAAGAAAAAATTTACTAAAGAGACGCTCATTGCAATTTTGTTTTAGTGTGCATGAGTAATAATAAAAATTAGATATTTAAGATGAGACTTTGTTAGATATAAACTAACTTTACCTAGACAAATTAGGCCCTCCCAACTAATTTATTATATACAAGTTTAACATGAATTTGACATAGCTTATTGAAGCTCTTATTAAACCCAAATTTCTCATCAACCACATTTTATACTATGAATTTCATTAAATGTAAATAAGCAACAAAATAAATATCCATATTTATTTCATCATTCTTTTACAAAATCAACATGTAAACGTTATATAAAAGCCAAACTCTGAGTTGTAATTCCCAAAATTATTTCCATCCTCATACTAAATAAGTGCCTATCATTCTTTGATGACAAGCATGCATTTTTAGCCATAAGGATGTCTAAAACCATGCCTACAATATAAAATATAAAATTTAGAAGTCATAATAAATAAGTGTCTATCATTCTTTGATTATAATCATGCATTTTTAGCCATAAGCGTGTCTAACACCATGCCCACATAGTTGGGAAATATAATATTTACAAGGCATATTAAGATAACCATGCCCACATAGTTGGGAAATATAATATTTAGAAGGCATATTAAGATAAATATCATAGGATGCAACTTTATTAGGATTTGTTACAACCTTGTAAAACCTTTTACTATGGGCAACCTAAACAAAACAAATGGAAGCTCCTTACCCTTTCTCTGACATCATTTTCACTACCCCTATTTTGACATAATTTTCATTATTATTAAAAATGCAAACAGTAAGCTCTTGTAATTAACAAAATGTCATGGATCACTCCACACCATGTAATCTCATAATTAAATCATGAGGATAAAAGTTCCATGACTACCATTCCAACTTTACCTCGAAGCAAAATATTTAAGAAAAATGGTTAAAAAAATAGATTTCTACTTGTTGACTTTTTCTTTTATTAAAATAAAGGATAATATTGTGCAATTTTTTCTTAATTACCCTTATTAAGAAAGATAAATATTTGATGTGAATATTTAATATCATCTTTTATTAGCATAAGGGATAATATTGTGTGATGTTTTTTTAATTACACTTATTAAGAAAGAAATATAAATATTTCATGTAAATATTTAATAATAATATAAATGAAAGAAATTTTTAAAAATAATGTACTAATTAATAAATGCAATAATGTAATAAGTAATATTTAGGAGTATATTTTAGAGTGTAAACAACTCACGTTTGTGTTCTTAAGAGTTTATTAGTTGTAACTTTAAGAGTAATAATAACTAGTTTTGTAGTGTAGATATTGGAGCTTTTGAGTAAGACTTTAGCATTGGGTTCGTGTATAAATACAGTGCCTTTATGAATAAAGAAAAATGAGAAGTATTTGTGTTAACTTCTTTATGTTGTATTGTTGTGTCTTTAATCTTGTAATAGAATTGGCGTTGAACTAGGTGTGACTCCTCCATGAGGCTTCCTATGAAAACAAGAACATATTGGGATGTGATCTTTGTAGAGATAGAAGTATATTAGATTAGATTTCCATAGGGTGGTGTAGACTATTTGTACAATGGAAATTTTGTTTAGCTGTTTGTGGGTAGATCATTAAAGGCATTATCACAAGTTTTGTTTGCCAATGCATTTATCAAATCCATTTATGAGATCTTGTTTGTATATATAAAGGAGATTTTGTTTGTATATATAAAGGAGATAGAGGGTTTGTTTTACTCTTGGATTCTAAAGAGAAGAAGACAATGCACTTACTGTAGAAAAACATTTTGCTAGGAGCATGCAAATCAACTAGCGATCGAATTTTATTGCAATAATTTGTCTACAAAAATATATGAAAGACCAAGGAACATAGTTCTTCCAAAGGATCCTCAACAACATAATAAAAAAAATGCTTTTTCCACCCATTTATTTGCTAGAGTCAGAGATCAAAGGGTGTTTCTAAGGTAGACTTGGCATGGTGAAGTATTAAATGGAATCCAAGTTCCTGTTATAAAAAGGGAGTTATATTATTTCATCTCTTTATATCTTTTCATTAAAAAGAAGATATTTTGTCAATTGTTGAAATCAATGGGGTTATGAGACACCACATGTGGGGATCATTGTCCACTAGTTCAAGGAAGATCCACAATTTGGAAGTCTGATATCACACCTTTACAAGGAGGAAATTTCTAGTCCTAATAGTGTCCACTAATGTTGGGAAACTTGATTCACAATTAGGAGGCTATATCTTTCCGGGACAAAAAAACAACATGATGGAGTTCGATGCAAGATTTCTAAATGGTGGAGAAGAAAAAATGATCAAGAAGATGATTTCAAATTATGCATTGTCACATTAAAAGAGGGTGTTGGAGAATAATGCTCCAATTAAAAGATATAATAAGCTAACATTTAGAGATCTGATTTAGAGTGTAGATAAGTCATGTTTATGTGATGTCAAGAATTTATTAATTGCACATTTGACATTAAAAATAGGTAGTTTATTAGTGTGTAAAGATTAGAGCTTTCAAATAAGACTCTACCACTATGTTTGTGTATAAATATATGTTTCTATGAATAAATAAATTAAAAAGTATTTTTATAAAGATCACTGAACTTATATTACTTATATCTCAATTTTACCACCAAAACCACTCATTATAACCATTTTGATAGAAATATATATCTTCTTACATAAATTTATATAAAAAAAATTAAACAATATGTTTACTAATACCCTTAGAACCTTTTACATGTATAACTCAATGACTTGCAATGTAAGACTCTTCAAAGTAAAGAAGAAAACATAGAAAATATACCTTAACATATAAAATGATTTGCAATGTGTTAAAAATAGAAAATTAACACACATATAATTGATACAAAGGAAAATTAATAAAAAATTAAGTTGAAGATGAGCAGCTGAAACCTTCCTATCATCGCTTAAACAATCCAAAAGTTTGTTTGGAAAATGATTTAATCTAACAAAATCCTCCTTAGAGAAACATAGCAATTGAGTGATGGTCACAAAGACAAGTTACTCCCACCCTCCACGTGTGACTGAAAGTTGGACACGACATTATCACAGTTATTATATTCCCTTTGGTGGACGCCTGTAAAGGTACCCCTCGATCTCTGTTTCAAATTTTACAACACATTTCGACATGCGGTTGGATCGTTACGTTAAAGAAAGGAATTCAAGTGGCTAATGTGTCGACTATGAACATGTTCAAATCATTATATCTGATGTTGCCTGGAAATACAGATAATGCGTTAGGTGACGCGAGCCTTTCACGCATTTTTTTTAAGGATGGGTTTACCTCAACTTTTGGATGCCTTTACTATCAGATACGAAACTAGCAATTGCCCCAAAGAAGGTGGAACATACGCCCATAAGTTGTTCTTGGTTCGTAAAATGGTTAGAATTTTTTTTTTTTTAAACAAAAAAAAAAAGTGTACGGACATAATTTTAAACATCTTGTAGATCCGACATTGTAACTATCATAATGATTTTAGTTACAAGGTATAAAGGATCTATTAATCTTGCTTGATGGCTCATTTTGATTACTTGAAATGGTTGGCATGCCAATCTTATCAATTACAAGAGAGCTAATATGACATGGATAGTTGGATTTGTTTTTTTAGTGATACCATGAGCATTAGATTTTGATATAAAATTTATGGTATACTATACATAAAGAAATGGTCATGCTTACATAAACAAGTGTACACAACATAATTTGAGCCCAAAATCCGATGGCTTCCATGTCTGAAATTCAACAATTCCCTGTCGGTTATTCGACAACCTAATTGTTTTTTTGTCGTCGGTGGCATAACATCGGATATTTAACAACATGCCAATACCCGTCGATTTTTCAACGGACTAAGCTGAAAGCTTTCACCACTAAGTCGTCGAGTGACCAACTTTCGTTCGTCGAAAATATGACTTCTCCTCGTCAAATATCTAACGAGATCTCTTGTCGGAGCTATGGCCACCTTATTGGTTTGTTGACGGGATCTCTTCTCAAAGGTATGGCTGCCTCGTCGGTTTGTGCGACGGGCTCTCTTGTCAGAGGTATGGCCGCCTCGTCGGTTTTTTTGACGGGATCTCTTGTCGAAGGTATGGATGCCTCGTCGGTTTGTCCGACAGGCTCTCTTGTCGGAGGTATGGCCCCCTCGTCGATTTGTTCGACGGGATCTCTTGTCGGAGATATGGACAACATCGTCGATTGTCTGATGGGATCTCTTGTCAGAGGTATGGCAACCTTGTTGAATGGTTTCTCTCGTCGGATCTTTGGCAACCTCGTCGGACGTGGCCACATGACGTCGGAAATCCGGTGGGAAATTGTATAGTTTAAAAAAAATTTAGAGGTTGCGCCTCTATCAACAGATGTGGCTCGTGGGAACAATCCTCCTCAACCAATTTTTCTATTTGTTATCATCATGTGCGTTGGCATCATTATCCTCGTAGAAAACTCTAATGGTGGATCAAAGGCTATAGTTTTGTCAAATTCATAGCACACATCCACAACATGAGTAGTTGACTTGATAACATTTTCAATTAAAAAATCACCGACACGGCATTTAGACCACCAACCATTTGAAACTAGAATCCCACTTCCTCCTTCCAAATTGATGCACGAGGTTCCAACAACTTTGGATTCTCTAACAGTGATGTTAGATTATTTTGATATCCATGTAAGACTTGCAACATTTTTTCCATGAGTTCTTCATTAGACTTCATATTTTCCAATGAACAACTCTTGAGACTGGAATTATTAAGTGTTGGTCTCTCAACAAGTAGTCTGAAAGTACTTATCATTGACAACACATCGGGCTAGAAAAATGCACAACTTTTATAGCACTGTAAGATCCCAAACAAAATCTGAGTGAACTCTTAGCCCACTATGGGCCTAGATCTAAGTCAACCTTTCAGCCACTGCATATGCTTTAGCATGGGATCTTTTCTAAACACTTTGAGTGATTCTACATGATCGCTTATTTCATGAGTTCCATAGCATTTCAAAATTTAATTTACGAGTTGAATCTCATGTTCATATGTGATTTACATGTGCCAAGTATACGGTAGACTCAAACTTACAACTTGTACTTGTAAATCCAAACCAATAGATATATATATATATATCAATGAGTTCATTTTACAAACAACAAAAATAATATTTTAAAGATCTAATATACAACATTAAAGTATGGCGTAAAGATGACCACAAATACGGAGTTAATGATGTTGTAGCTAACCTCCCTTTTGAACACAAGTAAATATTTTCATAGGTTTCTTGAGTTCTTCTCCCCTTCAACTGAATCATTCTGCTTTTCATATCCAGGTTCATTAAAGTAAGGCTTAGCATTTAGTACTAGTCCTTGAATGGAAACAAGGATTTGTAGAACGTTTGATGATGTTGGGTTCCAGACTTCATTTCCTTTTCCTATCCAGGTGTTGAAAAGACTGAGGCAGAATTTCCTGCTCTCATACAGATTTGGATTCAACCTTAGTCCACCAGAATTGTAGTATACCAACTGCAAATTAATTAAAAACCAATATAAACCCACTGAGATATTTCCATATTGAATATCAAAACAAAACTTAGATAACATTTTCAGTTTCAAATCATACAGTTGTAATAATGTGCTTACAGGTGGTCCATCAGGATACTAGAATGGAAAATGAATATCAAAGAAAAAAATCCAATTCTGATATGGAGTCCTAGCTGCTCCGACAACCACAACCCTCCGTAAAAGGGATAAGAAAAGAATGCCTTTCCATAACTGTACCTGTCATGTTTCATTCTGATAATAGTGATCAATTGTGTCCTTTACACTGTCAAAATTTTTGAACTTACATGACATGTGACTACTAGAACTAGGAAATCTATGCACAATATCTTCTTTTGTATGTTTTATATCAATTTTACTATCTATCAGCTCAACTAAATCAAAATCCACTGTTTCTTAGCTTACTTCTTTAGCTAAATCAAAATCTATTGTTTCCTAGCTTGCTTCTTCAACACTACTCTAGATGGATGGATCATCTTTGTCTCCACCAACAACCAAGCTCTCTTGAGGTCCAAACTACGAAACAACAAATAAAAATGTAACCTTTAGGTAATCATACTTCCAAAGTAAATTAATACTATTCATTCAAAGTTAGTAGACCAAGTAGGAAAAATATCCAAGTATGAAGCTTTCTTGGGCCAAGCAATGGAGTCAAAAGAGTAACAAACACACAGATCTCCCCTCAATTTTTCTTTCTTCTCAGATGTCATAGAAAATGTTTGTTCAAACGTGAATTCTACACATTGCAGAAAGTGATTATATTGGGTTCCATTGAGTGGATTTTCATTTTTTTGCAAGAGATTGTATTCATATACTTGTTTAGCATCACAAAGTGACTAGTTTGATCAAGAAAACTCCACATCATTGGAAGAGTGGGATGTTACTTGTCAACCTTGATACTAATGCATATCATCCAAGATGACAGATAAAGCATTGTGACAATCATTAAACTCGGCCTTAAACCTCCCCTTGTCTGCTACCCCGGTGCATCACTCAAATAAAATCCAAATTTAAGCATTTCAGCTGATAATATATATACAAGAATTCAATTCCGAAGATGAGTGCTTCTAATGACCTAAAGATCATAATATATTAGTTAAAACAACTTTGGTTTTAATATGTGAGATTACAAAAGCAATCAATTTTCATGGGTGAAACTGCCCTCAAAGAATGAACCACTAATTATAAAATTACAAGTATTTTCTCTAGGCAAAGCTACCATGAAACCATGTTTTTTTAGAATCACCCAGGACTTGTACCAAGCCAAAAATGTTTCTTCATATTTAATAGAAAAATGAACATCGACAAGAGTGGCCCAACTTACAACCATCGTCACCACTAAACATTAATCCCATTGACAGTAAAATACTTTTTTTAGGAAAAGATACCATGACATAGTGTATTTTTTTGGTCAGAATCACCCAAGACTTGTACTAGGCCGAAAGGGTTTCTTCTATTTAATAGAAAGTGAGGATCAGCAGAAAGACCATTGGTGAGTGGCCCAACATTCCACCATCTCTACCACTGAATAGTGATCCCATTGGTAGTAAATTACTTTTTGTATGGATATGATTGTTAATTACTTAGCCCAGATTGGAAAAAAAGTATCAAGTAAAAATAGGATGCAAATAAGAGAATCAAATCTGAATGCAGTTATAACATCAACACTGAACAGTGGTCCCATTGGTAGTAAATTACTTTTTGTATGGATATGATTGTCAATTACTCGACCCAGACTGGCACAAAGTACTAAGATGTCGAAAAAATATCAAGTAAAAATAGGATGCAAATAAGAGAATCAAATGCCTTCTGAATGTAGCTATATGTTATAGTAAGTTTAGTCTAATTTAAGTGTCTCGAATACTGAAAGCTCTGTCGGCCTTCTATAATGTTGGAGACTCGTGTGCTATTATAAATATCCTAAGCTGAAATATGCCTATTAGTCTTAGATTATCCATAATTCCTATAGTTGGTGTTATTACTGCAAATTGATTTTTATGCTTCAAATGCTAGCTAATTTATGAAATAGTTATATTTGAAGAGAAGATTTTAAATTTGAGTATCATTTTGGGGAAGTATGAATCTCCTTAGGAAGTCGGGAGAACTCTCCGATAAGTTATATCATATGTTGATTTGATTCCACTGATATCTGCATTCTAGTAGCATGACAACCAAGTGATATAATTTAGACCCATTCCAATATGTCATGAATGTAAACAACCAAATATTAGTATTTTTTTTCTTGAAAGTGTTGCTTTGAAAAGCTAGAGGACACTCAAGCACATTCCTTCAGGGGGATTAGAACCCTAGTGAGAGACTGGAGAATCCACTGCCCTCACGATTAAACCATAATCTCATTGGCAAATATTATAATTGAATACAAGTAGCAAATGAATCTTATACATAACCAAAATAAAGTTTGCAAGCACTCTACGCGGAAGGACAAATTGACTAGAAATTAAAATGTGGTGCTAAAAAATGCAGAATTACAAAGGAATGCCTAGAATCCATCAATTGGATGCATTGTGTTAGATGTTTATTTGTCAGTGTGATGCATGTTACTAGAAATCTGACAAAGAGGTTCATTCTTCTTTCTGTTTCAATTCACAATCTTGTTTCAGTTCCTGTCTCGACACTACATTAGTACATTATTAATTGGTTTTATATGCATAACATATGCAGATGAGGGTTCATGTTCCTTATGTCCTGACACCGTCTAGCCTGGTTTCTCACTCTGTCCAGTTTCCATTTCTCATTTCTATATGGAGAAGTAGTTCAAGAGATCATTTTTTCTTTATACCAACTTGGAGTTTTAAGATGTATAGCCTTATCGATAATTAACAAGGTGGGCCTAAAATATTTCAGTGATTTTCCCATAATCAACAGTATGGCTTTGTAAGAAATCATAATCTACATTTATATTCAAATCCTTGAAGGACTTTAATGCCTGGGAAACCTTTGATAATAGAAACTTTGGTAACTGAAAATTTCCAAAGCAAACAATGCTTGGTGATGTAAGATTTACCTCTCGAACAACACAAATATCCTTCAATTTGCTCTACTATATGAGGCATGGTAGTTTTCAATATGAATTCCAAAAAATATGTGCAAGAATAAATCACATCAACAATATCATCCAGACTGTGTTTTCCAGTTGTCTCTATTTCTCATATATGTCACGAGTGCCCTTTTTTGAACTAGGATCTAATAGTTTGTCCCATTTTATTCTACGAAGTTGAACCTCCAACAATCTATGCTGCAGTTGTGTTACAATAATCTTTCAGTCCAAGTTAACCTATATCCATCTCTATGAAGACAAATAGTATCAAACATTTCCATATCTAATAAGATATATGCATGTGCTGCAACAGGGTAAAACAAACCAATGAAGGAGAAATAATATCATTGTTGTGATTCAATTTCTGATGAAACATGGGTTTCCCAATTACTCCTCTGAAGGGAACGCATAATCGATATTAACGTATATGATGCAAGTAGCTAATTCCTACTTATATTTATCCAATCATTCTTCGAGAAGTGGATAAAAGGATAAAACAAAAGGAAATAAACCTTAAATCCCCATGAAGGAGAGGTTCTATCCCCAATAGACAACGTCGGATTCGGACCGATCCTACCTGAGATCTGGAGTTCAACTTATTTATTTCCCTGGTACCTGCCATATCTATGTGAAAAAGATGAATTACACTCCCTCATATTCATAAGGGCATTTGGCTCAACCAATCTTATAAAAAACCGACCTTCTTCCCTTGGGCTTATTTTATGGATATATATCATTTCAGACGATCCTGGTCGAAGCTAGCGTTGTTCCTAAACCATTTTTGGTTAATAACTTATATTCCACGGCCAAAAATAAGGAAGTAATCGTAGCAGAAAATGAATTGCAATTCTACCCACCTTTTGGAAAGAGCTCTCAGCCCCTCAGTAAAGTCGAGTTGGATCTACATTTTTTCCTCTCAGTAGACCTGCACAGCAACATTGGACAAATGGTGCAGGAGCTTGATGATAGACACACAGTCCTTGGAAACACTTACAAGGGATTGACACAAAGACACATGCAGGATGTGGCAAAAAAAGAATATATCCTAGTAGAGGTCGAAGATCTATACACAGATGTTGCAGTGGGCCCTTCAGACGCCCATTCTCCTGCCACTGCGCACAATAAAGTTAAAAAGTTTAAACATAAAATGAAATCCTACACGACAAAAACCATAATTGGAAGCATATTTGCAAAGAATGCCAACACAGTGTTAGATATAACTCAATAAGAAACTTATACAGGAAGCTGACCAGACATTTCAGAGGATAAAAATGGAGACAATTAAGTTCTCCAAGTTGGTTGATTCTAGTTTTCAATTATGGAGCATCTTACAAGGTGTATTGGATATCCTAGACAAAGAAAATGTCTTCAAGACATTAGAGACACAGCTGGTTGATGGGAAGAATACTCTAAAAGACTTACCAGCTAGTTCCCAATCAAATAGTATTACAGAGATGACCGAATTGGGCCAAGCAGATCACCACAGCCCGTGGTGAGCAACAACAACTAATCCGCAAAGTATCTCATCTTCAGGAAATGGCACAGAATAAGAACACTTATTTATTATTATATTCAAAAGACATAGCAACTAAAGCAATTCAGGCAGCTAAAAATTGAGTCCCTAGTCGTCGCGTAGATTACTCAGGAGTCAGTCCTGATGTACCTGAAGCATTTGCGGAATATTGAATCTTTTTACCCCTTGAAATTCCTTCCTTATTCAAAATTGGATACAAAGGTGGATGCAAAACATGGAGTAAAATAGGACGAAAAACATGGTGCCTCACAAGAAGAAAAACTTGGCATTGATGTGCAAGGAAAACATGGTGCAAAATCAAAAAAATTATAGCACTAAAATGGTAGCAAACATAGATGCAATACTGGATGTTAATATGGACGTAGACTTGGTGCTAATTTGGAAGCAAACATGGAAGTCAAATTGCATGCTAACATGGCGAGAATTCAGACCTTCAAAGCAGAGAGAAACCTAGCATAAGAGATCCCAATTAAACGCTAAAGAGAAAGATAAATATGACGCTAAACTTGGTGATAATTTAGTTTCTAAATGGGAGGATAAACCTACTGTTATTTGGGGTGCTATTTTGGACAATAATTATGGGACGCAATTTTAGACACTTTAAAAATTGTCTAAGATGCTAAGCTTAAAGTAAGCTTGATCCACTTAATTGAGAAAAAATTTACTAAGGAGACGCTCATTGCCTGTTTTGTTTTAGTGTGCATGAGTAATAATAAAAAATAGATATTTAAGATGAGACTTAGTTAGATATAAACTAAATTTACCTAAACAAACTAGGCTATACAAGTTTAGCATGAATTTGACATAGCTTATTGGAGCTTTTATTAAACCCAAATTTCTCATCATCCACATTTTATACTGAGAATTTCATTAAATGAAAATAAGCAACAAAATAAATATCCATATTTATTTCATCATTCTTTTACAAAATCAACATGTAAACGTTATATAAAATCCAAACTGTGAGTTGTAACTTCCCAAAATTATTTCCATCCTCATACTAAATAAGTGCCTATCATTCTTTGATTACAAGAATGCATTTTTAGCCATAAGGATGTCTAAAACCATGCCTACAATATAAAATATAAAATTTAGAAGTCATAATGAATAAGTGCCTATCATTCTTTGATTATAATCATGCATTTTTAGCCATAAGCGTGTCTAACACCATGCCCACGTAGTTGGGAAATAATAACCATGCATTTTTAGTCATAAGCGTGTCTAACACCATGCCCACATAGTTGGGAAATAATAATCATGCATTCTTAACCATAAGCGTGTCCAACACCATGCCCACATAGTTGGGAAATATAATATTTAAAAGGCATATTAAGATAAATATCATAGGATGCAACTTTATTAGGACTTGTTACAACCTTGTAAAACCTTTTACTATGGGAAAACCTAAACAAATGCAAGTTCCTTACGCTTTCTCTAACATCATTTTCACTGCCCCTACTTTGACATAATTTTCATTATTATTAAAAATGCAAACAGTAAGCTCTTGTAATTAACAAAATGTCATAGATCACTCCACACCATGTAGAGGATAAAAGTTCCATGACTAACATTCCAACTATACCTCCAAACAAAATATTTAAGAAAAATGCTAAAAAAAAATAGATTTCTACTTGCTGACTTTTTCTTTTATTAAAATAAAGGATAATATTGTGCAATGTTTTCTTAATTACCCATATTAAGAAAGATAAATATTTGATGTGAATATTTAATATCATCTTTTATTAAAATAAGGGATAATATTGTGAGATGCTTTTTTAATTACACTTATTAAGAAAGAAATATAAATATTTCATAATAATATAAATGAAAAAAATGTTAGAAAATAAGTACTAATTAATAAATGCAATAATGTAATAAGTAATATTTAGGAATATATTTTAGAGTGTAAACAACTCACGTTTGTGTTCTCAAGAGCTTATTACTTGTAACTTTAAGAGTAATAATAACTAATTTTGTAGTGTAGATATTGGAGCCTTTGAGTAAGATTTTAGCATTGGGTTTATGTATAAATATGTGCCTTTATGAATAAAGAAAAATGAGAAGTATTTGTGTTAACTTTTTTATGTTATATTGTTGTGTCTTTAAATCTTGTAATGGTGTTGAACTAGGTGTGACTCCTTCATGAGGGTTCCTATGAGAACAAGAACATATTGGGATGTGATCCTTGGGATGTGATCCTTGTATAGATAGAAGTATATTAGATTAGATTTCCATAGGGTGGTGTAGATTATTTCTACAATGGAAATTTTGTTTAGTTGTTTGTGGGTAGATCATTAAAGGCATTATCACAAGTTTTGTTTGCCAATGCATTGATCAAAACCATTTATGAGATCTTGTTTGTATATATAGAGGAGATAGAGGGTTTGTTTTACTGTTGGATTCTAAAGAGAATAAGATAATGCACTTACTGTAGAAAAACGTTTTGCTAGGAGCATGAAAATTGACTAGCAATTGAATTTTATTGCAATAATTTGTCTACAAAAATATATGAAAGACCAAGGGATGTAGTTATTCCAAAGGATCCTCAACAACATAATAAAAAAATGCTTGTTTCACCCATTTATTTGCTAGAGTCTGAGATCAAAGGGTGTTTCTAAGGTAGACTTGGCATGGTGAAGTATTAAATGGAATCCAAGTTCCTGTTATAAAAAGGGAGTTATATTATTTCATCTCTTTATATCTTTTCATTAAAATAAGATATTTTGTCAATTGTTGAAATCAATGGGGTTATGAGACACCGCATGTGGGGATCATTGTCCACTAGTTCAAGGAAGATCCACAATTTGGAAGTCCGATATCACACCTTTACAAGGAGTACATTTCTAGTCCTAACGGTGTCCACTAATGTTGGGAAACTTGAATCACAATTAGGAGGCTATATCTTTCGAGGACTAAAACACAACATAATGGAGTTCGATGCAAGATTTCTAAATGGTGGAGAAGAAAAAATGATCAAGATGATGATTTCAAATTATGCATTGTCACATTAAAAGGGGTTGTTGGAGAATAATGCTCCAATTAAAAGATATAATAAGCTAACATTCAGAGGTCTGATTTAGAGTGTAGATAAGTCATGTTTATGTAATGTCAAGAATTTATTAATTGCACATTTGAAATTAAAAATAGCTAGTTTATTAGTGTAAAGATTAGAGCTTTCAAACAAGACTCTACCACTATGTTTGTGTATAAATATATGTTTTTATGAAAAAAAAATTAAAAAGAATTTTCATTAAGATCACTTCTTATATTACTTATATATATATTTTACCACCAAAACCACTCATTATAACCATTTTGACAGAATATCTTACATAAATTTATATAAAAAAAATTAAACAATATGTTTATTGATGTACCCTTCGAACCTTTTCATGTATAACTCAATGACTTGCAATGTAAGACTCTTTAAAGTAAAGAAGAAAACATAGAAAATATACCTTAACATATAAAACGATTTGCAATGTGTTAAAAATAGAAAATTAACACACATATAATTGATAAAAAATTAAGTTGAAGATGAGCAGCAGAAACCTTCCAAGTTTCCTATCATCGATTAAACAATCCAAAAGTTTGTTTGGAAAATGATTTAATCTAACAAAATCCTCCTTAGAGAAAGATACCAATTGATTGATGGCCACAAAGACAAGTTACTCCCACCCTCCACGTGTGACTGAAAGTTGGACACGACATTATCACAGTTATTATAATCCCTTTGGTGGACGCCTGTAAAGGTGCCCCTCGATCTCTGTTTCAAATTTTACAACACATTTCGACATGCGGTTGGATCGTTACGTTAAAGAAAGGAATTCAAGTGGCTAATGTGTCGACTATGAACATGTTCAAATCGTTATATCTGATGTCGCCTGGAAATACAGATAATGCGTTATGTGACGCGAGCCTTTCACGCATTTTTGTAAGGATGGGTTTACCTCAACTTTTGGATGCCTTTACTATCAGATACTAAACTAGTAATTGCCCCAAGAAGGTGGAACATACGCCCATAAGTTGTTCGGGGAAGGTAAAATGGTTAGAAAAATAAAAAATAAAAAAACGAAAAAAAGTGTATGCACATAATTTTAAACATCTTGTAGACTCGACATTGTAACTATCATAATGATTTTACTTACAAGGTATAAAGGATCTATTAATCTTGCTTGATGGCTCATTTTGATCACTTGAAATGGTTGGCATGCCAATCTTATCAATTACAAGAGAGCTAAGATGACATGGATAGTTGTATTTGTTTTTTTAGTGATACCATGAGCATTAAATTTTTTATATAAAATTTATGGTATACTATACATAAAGAAATGGTCATGCTTACATAAACAGGTGTACACAACAAAATTTGAGCCCAAAATCCGACGACTTCCATGTCTGAAATTCGACAATTGCCTGTCGGTTATTCGACAACCTAATTTTTTTGTCGTCGGTGGCATAACATCGGATATTCGACGACATGCCAATACCCGTCAATTTTTCAACAGACTAAGCCGAAAGCTTTCACCACTACGTCGTCGACTGACCAACTTTCGCTCGTCGAAAATCTGACTTCTCCTCGTCGAATATCTGACTTCTCCTCGTCGAATATCTGACGGGATCTTTTGTCGGAGGTATGGCCGCCTTACTGGTTTGTCCAACGGGATTTCTTCTCAAAGGTATGGCCGCCTCGTTGGTTTGTCCGACGGGCTCTCTTGTCAGAGGTATGGCCGCCTCGTCGGTTTTTCTGATGGGCTCTCTTGTTGGAGGTATGGACGCCTCGTTAGTTTTTTCGACGGGCTCTCTTGTTGGAGGTATGGCCCCCTCCTCGGTTTGTCCAACAGGCTCTCTTGTCGGAGGTATGGCCCCCTTGTCGATTTTTTTGACGCGCTCTCTTGTCAAAGGTATGGACAACATCATCGGTTGTCCGATGGGATCTCTTATCGGAGGTATGGCAACATTGTCGAATGGTTTCTCTTGTTAGATATTTGGAAACCTCGTCAGACGTGGCCACATGGCATCAAAAATCCGGCGGTAAATTGTATAGTTTAAAAAAAATTAGAGGTCGCGCCTCTATCAACAGATGTGGCTCATGGGAACAACCCTCCTCAACCAACTTTTATAATTTGTTTTCATCATGTGCATTGGTGTCATTATCCTCATAGAAAAACTCTAATGGTGGATCAAAGGCTATAGTTTTGTCAAATTCATGGCACACATCCACAACATGAGTAGTTGACTTGATAAAATTTTCAATTAAAAAATCACCAGCACGACATTTAGACCACCAACCATTTGATACTAGAATCCAACTTCCTCCTTCCAAATTGATGCACGAGGCTCCAACAACTTTGGATTCTCTAACAGTGATGTTAGATTATTTTGATATCCATGTAAGACTTGCAACATTTTTTCCATGAGTTCTTGATTAGACTTCATATTTCCCAATGAACAACTCTTGAGACTGGAATTATTAAGTGTTGGTCTCTAAACAAGTAGTCTGAAAGTACTTATCATCGACAACCCATCGGGCTAGAAAAATGCACAACTCTTGTAGCACTGTAAGATCCCAAACAAAATCTGAGTGAACTCTTAGCCCACTATGGGTCTAGATCTAAGTCAACCTTTCAGTCGCTGCATATGTTTTAGCGTGGGATCTTTTCTAAACTCTTTGAATGATTCTACCTGAACGCTTATTTCATGAGTTCCATAGCATTTCAAAATTTAGTTTACGAGTTGAATCTCATGTTCATATGTGATTTACATGTGCCAAGTATATGGTAGACTCAAACTTACAACTTGTACTTATAAATCCAAACTGATATATATATCAATGAGTTCATTTTACTAACAACAAAAATAATATTTTAAAGATCTAATATACAACATTAAATTATGGCGTAAAGATGACCACAAATACAAAGTTAATGATGTAGCTAACCTCCCTTTTGAACACAGGTAAATATTTTCATAGGTTTCCTAAGTTCTTCTCCCCTTCAACTGAACCATTTTGCTTTTCATATCTAGGTTCATTAAAGCAAGGCTTAGCATTTAGTACTAGTCCTTGAATGGAAACAAGGATTTGTAGAACGTTTGATGATGTTGGGTTCCATACTTCATTTCCTTTTCCTGTCTAGGTGTTGAAAAGACTGATGCAGAATTTCCCACTCTCATACAAATTTGGATTCAACCTTAGTCCACTAGAATTGTAGTATACTAACTGCAAATTAATTAAAAACCAATATAAACCCATTAGATATTTCCATATTGAATATCAAAACAAAACTTAGATAACCATTTCAGTTTCAAATCATACATTTGTAATAATGTGCTTACAGGTGGTCCATCGGGATACTGGAATGGAAAATGAATATCAAAGAAGAAAATCCCATTCTGATATGGAGTCCTAGCTGCTCTGACAACCACGACCCTTCATAAAAGGGATAAGAAAAGAATGCCTTTCCATAAATGTACCTGTCATGTTTCATTCTGATAGTAGTGATCAATTTTTTTTAACAGAAACTAAGAAGGTTTTTTATAAAACAGGTTGTGCACAACCATTCATTACAGAGAATTAAGCGGGAACAGAGAGTTCTTGTAGTTCAAAAATGATACATACAAAACTGATCCAAAGAGATGTCCAAAAAACTACACATGGGGAATTTGCAAAACAAATGGTGCCTGGGGTAGTGTATACCCTTATAAACTAGATGCAAAGCAAAAGACAGTAAAACATATTAACATATTTAGAAGAGAACCGATTAAGGATTGCCTCTGGGCTTCATGGGTTGAACCACTAATTCCTCCTCCATGGGGTGCGTTGCAACTGTAGGGGTTTCGTTCACCTTACTTCCTTGGTTCATGTTGATCAGGCGCTGGAGATCTTCTTGAATTCTATCAACCTTACCCATTATCTCCCTAAGATTTCTCTCGTTGTCATCGATCCTTACATCATGATTGCTAATTTGTAGAGAGGTATAACTCACCACTTCCCCCATGCTCTTGACCTCCTATGCTATTTCCTTATTATCCATTATTCCTATCGCTATCATCTCGTAAAGATGTCTGAGATTATTTTTTACGTCTGTAATGCGATCCTTTTCGTTAGCCTGAGACATCCTGCTGATTCCTGGAGAGAGATCGATACAGATGAAGTTACTATGCAAAGCACAGATTGAGCCTACTAACAAACAAGCCTGATTCTCGGCAAAGAGGCCACTAAGGATATACTTTATCACTTTAAGCTCCTACTAGAGGGAGGCACCCTCCTTGCTTCGACAGGATAAAGTGCCCATTACGCCTTCCTTCCACCCTGAACAATGACAGCCCAAAATCATGTTTTTCTCAGCAGTGAGAGACTGAGATTTGGAGGAGAGACTGGAGCCAGAATCAATGTTTGCAAACCACAGCGAAGAGCCTGTAAGGGTGCTATAAGAGCAAGAGGAGAAGGCTGCGAGGGCAAGCCTTTCCTTCACAAAAGTCCTGGTGAGAGGGAGAGCTTCCCACAGAATTTCCTGCAAACACCCTTCACCTATGCCTGCAATGACATCCAAGAGAATGCACTCCGGAGGAATCTCATGATAGACAGAGCCGAGAGATGGATAGAAATGAGCTTACAGGCTGCTTCAAGGAGAAGACATAATGAGATGATCGAAAAGACTTGGAGTGTGCGATGAGGAGGGGCAATTAACTCGGGGGTGGTGAGCCATAAATTCGAAGTTGCCCGAAAGAGGATGCTGTCACATACCCCAATTTTGTAAAATTATGTAAATTGTTTTATTATATTCCTGAGACATTATGTTAAATTTAATGCTAATTAGGGATTGATGACTCAGCAGAGTCAACAGAAATGGAGTGTAATTCAGAATATTTTATTATTAATAAATAAATTGTGGAGACAACAGCATGGGAGAACTGTTAAAAAGAGGTTACTAGTCAAACTGGTGGATGGAACTAGGTGGAAAGGCAAAAGACAAGTGACAGCATCCTCAAACACTTCCTAAGTTGCAGGTGGCAACATCCCTATATTTGGGGTCATGATTCCCCAAGAAAGTGGAATCAGAGCAGGTGGCTCATTAAATGACAGTTAACCCAACAAAGACCTAGGCAATCTTTTAAAAATACTCAATGAAAAGAGCTGAGGCTGCTCAGATATTTCCAGAGAGAATTCATTCAGGTGAATGTTATTCAAAAAATCCATTGAGGAAAAGGGAAATACAGTAAGGAAGTTGTTTTAGGAGGATTGCTGCAGTAACTTGATTTCATTACAGCTTTTTGGGCTAAGAGAACTGACTGATAGTTCTGAGTTAATACTGAGTTTGAGGATTGGTATCTGACTTTGCTGCACCTAGTTCCAGCAAGGGATACCAGAGCAAGCTCGGGGGTCCTGAGAAGTCCCTGTCTGAGTGCTCTCCAGGAGTTGGTATGGAGGAACGGCCTCCCATTGTTGTTGTTGTCCATAGCTTAAATAGGTTCTGTCACTTATTTCTTTATGTTTACTGAGTATGAATGGACGCATGTTATGTTTATTTTATATGTCTGAGGGGTTAATTAGTTTAGCAAAGTTAGTATCTCAGAATATCAGTAGTTAAATATCTTAAAAGTTATTGTGTTTTTCCACATCTGAGATCACCAGACCGTACTCCAGCACAGTACCTCAGTATGGTGAAGTAATATCCTTCTGAACCGAGTTTCTTATTTAGTTACTTCCAGAAACTACTAATGTCTTACAAATTTATATGTTATTTTCTCATAGTCTTAAAACTACCTCCTAGTACTGTATTTTGTTTGTTTCAGTAAATTCTACTGTAAAGGAAAGATAGTAGAAGTTAGATTAGAATTTTATACTATTACTATATAGTTTCCTTCTTGGTATTCGGATACTTTCACCTCTAAAAGTTAACTCAAAGCAAGAACAAGTTACAGAACTAATATTCTTTTATTTAGAATATAAACATGTTAATGTTTGTATTTACAGCACATTTGTAAGTAAACATTTTAACTAAGAGAATAAACTAATTACAGCAGAATGTAGATAGTATAATGAACTACAAAAGAATCAAATATAAATACTATTTCCAAATATTATAAAGTAAAGTAAGGAATTAATATAAAAGCTGCAGAAATGTCAGAAAGATAATATAAACATTATAATAATAATAAGGTATTCTATTACATCTTTCTATTTAGTTTAAAGTAGAATTCTTATTACTATAATATTCTCCAGAATCGAACTTACTGTCTGAACTGCAAGTAATTAACATTTCCTAATCATAAGCTTTTAAGGGTATAAACTGTGTAGCAGTAAATATTTCTCCTCATTCTTAAGGAGGTCAAATTTTAAACCGGTTACAGAACCCTTAATGAAAAATACTTTTAAAAACAATAATTAAACCTAATACATTTTTGCAGGAAGAACGACAGCATAATGCTATTTTCTTATGCTATAAGATAAACAAGGTTATACATAAGGAGAACTTAGTATTGCAATAAAGGCAAGAACATTACTTTGTATTTAGTAAGTACCATGTGTTAATACAAACAGTTTATGGTAAATTATTTATGTATTATAAGAACTTTGTTATTCTTAACATAGAGAGTATTCTGGTACCCTGTAAGTAAATCTTGAAATATATATACTGTAAAAATTGAACTACTTATTATCTAAGTTATAAGTGAAAATTTACCGACAGTATCAAGATAATTAAATAATAAAATATATAAAACCCTATATTATTATCAGGGTACAAACTTTATATCATTTACAATTTCCTTATTAATAAAAAGACTAAATTATAAACTGATAATAACACATAATTTTCAGTATACAATCAAATGTTTATCTATACAGAAAGAAAATATATAAGTACAGGATGCTTGGAAGTTGAGCTTAATTGTTTTAAACCTCATCAGTAACCCTAATGTGACAGATGTCTTCTTAACTTAAACTTTATTAAAAGAAGCAAAAACAGTATTTTATCCTTCACCGCCATCTAGGGTTAAACCCTATAAGTCCCATTAATTTTACAAGTAAGTTAATCATTGGTAAAACTAACAGTATTCTACTTACAGTTATGTTTAGAAGAATAGAAACTAAACACAATAAGCATTCGAAACTTCTATAACGTAAGCAAGGAAAGACTACAGGAGAAATTGCAGCAACTAATTACGGGTATAATAACCCAGGGTAAACACCCAAACCTTTACAATATACACAAGTGTATTGACTGCAAAATAAAGGGCAGTGCAGTAGTAATACTCATGGCAGTAACAAAACTTACACGAAGGCTTATAGCCGTTCTTGTTCTTCTTATATAAACATACAAAAATTACAAACAAGGTTTTACACTCACAGTCGAAGCCGAAGAGCTCTGCATGAGAGCTAGGGTGTAAGCCCTGACACATAACATTAAAAACAAACAAATAAAAACCTTGAAGGTCAAATAGGGTCGTAACGACCAAACCATCACATTCCTTTCAAGACTCACACAAGGTGAACAAGCCGTGGAGAGACCAGGGCTTACCATGTCCGTAGTGCCGTAACCCTCATTCAATTGTTTGCCGAGAAGGATAGCTGGTATATCTGCATTATCCAATGAACAACCGACTGTTAGCTATGGCTTTGACATTAAAGAAAAGAATTAACAGTAATAATAACTTCAATAATGAAGGGAATGGATTTATTTAAATTACCTGAGCAGAGGGCCATCTTTCTCAGTGATGCCGTGAGCAGTGTAAGCCAAAAAACTGCAACCCGATGGAAAAGGAGCAGCATTCAACAATCTCAACCTCAAACAGTTCAGGAATCCCAACTCAACGATGGCAGGACAAACCCTAACTGTATTATCTCTTCTATGCAAATATCATACAGTTGTAAGCAGTGTAAGCCACGCTACCTTGAAGGGAGATTCATGGTCAATGGAGCAAGGAGAGGTAAGGTTTATAACTGCTCAGAGCTCGAGTTAACAATGGAGGTATTATGGAGGTAGGCAATAAGTCATTTCACCCTCTAATCCCTGCACACAGTGCAATGGATGAGTTAATAAAAACCTGGAATGGCAGGAGCCTGATAGCAGACCAAACGACGTCCGAATGGACAGGAGGGTTCGCAGAGCGGCCAAAGGCTGAGGGCGAAGGAGAAATGATAAAGGTAGGGTTAAGTCAACTGCTTATATCACGCCAATGCATGGCCGAGGAGCGACCTCGTATGCTTTTAATAATATCCATGCAGTGGGTATCATTCCTATAGTTCCACGACCAAATCCCTTGACTGCTTTTCAAACCAAATTATAGCATGGAGATCCCATAAAGTTGATACACCATAGTATCACCTGCATTATATTACAACCATGTAACTTTAGATTCTTATTCATCAAACCTCGCACTATAGATCTTGCATTATATAATCTCATATATATATATATATATATATATATAAGTATCGAGAGTTGTTAAGTGGCGAGAGGTTATAAGGCTTTGGATTATGGTTGGCGTATTTGCTTTTAACCCAAACTATAATGCCTTTTATCCTAGTCTTCAAATGAAGATAAACCACATAACATTTCTTTAAAGACTATATTTGGTGGTAAATTACTATATGTTACTCATCAATTTGATTTTGGTTAGCTCTAGTTCTTATTATTAATACTAGTTTATAAGTTAGCAACTCTTTTTAATAGTCTTAGAATAGTCATGATAATAATTGAACTTTATCACATTCTAAGCTCAAAAGAAATTATGAGAAATTCTATAAGTAAATATGTGATAAGCAACTAGGATATACAATAACCCTCTTGTTAATAGTATCGTCTTCGAATACTCACAAAGGGGCTGGCTGTGATAAGTTTAGGAATGATCCTAAAAGTAATTTGGATTTATCCAAGTGTCGATAATAGAAATAGAATAGTATTTTAGAACAGTGTAATCTCTTGATTTATTAAGGGAAGTTTTACATTAAAACAATAAACTTGTACATGCTTAAAGTCAAATGAGTATAGATTGACATTTGTAATATCTTGTCATGTGCAACTAAAGTCACAAATCTGAATGTGTTGAAATATGAACTGAGTATGCTACAGCAACCATGAAGATAAATGCATATATGTACTTAACTTAGAATTTTATCACATATAAATGGGAAATCTTTTACAGAGAGAATTTACCAACATAATGTTTAAACCTAAAACTTTTGAAATTATACTTCTTTTTGATGATTAGAATGATACTAGTTTTCAGTGAATTATTCATCGTATCAAAGATAAGTTTAGTATATGATAAATCGATGGTAAGGAAAAATAAACCTGGTGTGTCATCATGAATATATCTATAACAGTGAATAGTTGGAATTTACCTCAACAAAACTTTGATCTGTGTTTAGCCACTATCTTTATTCTTCTACTTTTTATTTTACAAACTACTGGTACTTGAAAACTTTAGAATTCTTTTACAGTAGCAGCCAATCTCCTTACCTGTCATCTGTAAGAACAAAAGGAACTTTATGCATTAGCTCAACGCTAAGTAAGCCCCGTATTTTCATGACAACCCACCTTGTGGTCACAGACAAAAAACAATCAGTAACTGACAATAATCTCATCTTTAAAGTTAAGTATAATAAAAGATTGTTCAGTTACAATTCTAGTAACATAAGCTAATCAAACAATTAATGACTGCATTTAATGAGATTATATGCTATTTTTAAATTTTTAAATTTTTCGAAAAATTTGGGGTTTTGACATGTGGTATCAGAGCATGGTTCAAACACTAGGCCTTGATGCGGCCCAATTAGTTTCCGCAGAACAGTAAAAATAATGTACTAACTTGTATTTTGTTTCATGTAAAAAGCAGAAAAATTTCTTTTTCTGAATCTAACAGGCAGGTATGGAGAAGCTAGGAGAATATGCTGAGGAGGAATCTCCAAACACTGAGCTAAGACAGATGACTAGAGAACCTGTGATAGAGGAGGTAACTGTTCACTCCTCAGAATTGATGCAAACTGTAAAGAGTTTAAAGACTGAAATAGAATCAGTCAAGAAGGACAATGAAAGGATTCTGAAAACTCAAGAGGAGTTAAATCGAATTTTGATGGAAAAATTTCAGACTGAAGGGGGAAGCAAAAGATCTAAATCTAAAGAAGCTAGCCATCAAAAAGGTTCTAAAAATATGAAACTAGCTAAACCTGATAGCAGTTCATCATCTGAAGGAAGTAAGGAACAACAAAGCTATTACACTACTAGTGACAGTAGTGAGGCTGAGTTATATAAAAGAAAGAAAAAGTACAGGCCTTATGAAGAGATTTCTAGGGAGTTCAATAAAATAAAACCCCCAACTTTCAATGGAGAAACTGAAAAAGGAGAAGAGGCAGAATCCTGGTTATCCGAGATGAGAAAATACTTTCAGATATATAACTATTCAAATCAACTGAAGGTGAGAATGGCCATCTATAACCTTTCTGGAAAGGCAGATATATGGTGGCAAGATTTGAAAAGGGTCAAGGGGATCAAAGAAAAAGAGGTCAATTGGAGTACCTTTAAAAGGTACTTCAAGAAGAATTTTATGTCTGAACAATACTATGAAGAAAGGGCGAAAGAATTTTATGAGTTAAAGTTAGGATCCATGACTATGAAGGACTTAAACAGTAAGTTCTTAAGTCTGTTAAGGTATGTTCCGTATCTAGTTGATGAGAAACCTAAGGTGCAGTGGTTTCTCAACTGCTTGCCATATCATATAAAGGACAGAATCGAATATGATAACCCCAAAACTCTGAAAGAAGCCATGCGAAAGGCTAACTTCTATTTTGAACAGAACAAAAAGAAAGAAGGAATAACCAACTGGAAGGATAAAAAGAACAGTAATCAGCCTGAGTTCAAGAAAAAAGAGTTTGTACCCCAGAAAAATTTTAGGAATAACAAGAACAGAAACCATTCTAATGGTAAGAACTTCCAAGGAAGCAAAAATGGTGCTTCCAATAATTCCAATAACTTCAAGGGCAGCAAGGAGGCTTCTAACAATCATGGAAATTTCACTAAGAATTTCAAACGGAAGGAGCCTGTTAAGTGCTGGGAGTGCAATGGCCCACACTATGCTTCAGTTTGCCCAAATCAGAAGAAGTCAAACAACAATATTCATACAATACAATATGAAATGACTGTTGGAGACTTTGCAAGGACTATGCCCCGAATTAATGCAGCGTTGGAGAACCGCCAAGTTGATTATCAAACTTCCATGGTGGAAGTAGAAGGTATGATTAACAAAACCCCTGTAACTATTTTAATAGATCCAGGTGGTAGCCTTAGTTATATTTCACCGCAGATAGTAGAAAAGTGTAATCTGACTGTTGAAAAGTTTGATAACTCTTGGTTAGTTCAACTAGCCACTGGGGCAAAAAGGAAGGTAATCTGTTATGTTAAGGAATGTGCTTTAGATATGAATGATTTTAAAACTACTGTTAAATTAAATGTTTTGCCACTTGGCTCGTATGACATACTTATTGGTATGGATTGGTTAGAACAACATAGGGTAGTTTTAAACTGTTTTGATAAAAAATTTACGTGTGTAAATAATAATGAACCACCAGTAACAGTTTAGGGTGTTCCTAGGAAAACTGTGATTAGGCAGATTTCTACCTTACAACTCAAAAGAGCAGTCAGGACAGGGTGTAAACCCTATGCTGTAACTATTACGGATGAGGTGAGTAAATTTGAAATAGATAAAATAAAAATAGAGGACATTCCTATGTTAAACGAATTTATTGATGTTTTTCCGGAGGAAATTCCAGGATTACCTCCTAGGAGGGAACTGGATTTCACAATTGAGCTGGTACCAGGTGTTGTACCAAGATTGAAAGCTCTGTATCGTATGAATATTCTGGAGCTTAATGAATTAAAATCACAATTAAAGGAATTAATAGATAAGAAATACATTCGACCTAGTGTGTCCCCTTGGGGAGCACCAGTAATCTTTGTTAAAAAGAAAGACGGATTATGCGACTTTGCATAGATTACCGTCAACTAAATAAAATGACAATTAAAAATAGATATCCGTTGCCCCTCATAGATGATCTATTTGATCAACTGCATGGAGCTATGGTGTTCTCTAAGATAGACCTGAGATCAGGCTATCATCAGGTGAGAATTAAGGAAGAGGACATATTCAAGACAACTTTCAGAATAAGGTATGGGCATTACAAATTTGTCGTAATGCCATTTGGGCTTACTAATGCCCCAGTCGTCTTTATGTGTCTAATGAATAACATAATGCATAAATACTTGGATAAATTTGTTGTCGTATTCATCGATGAAATCTTAATCTATTCTAAAAATGAAGAGGAACATAAAGAACATTTACAGATAGTCTTACAAGAACTGCGAGAGCAACAGCTCTTTGCGAAGTTCAGTAAGTGTGATTTCTTCAAGGATGAAATCCAGTACTTAGGTCAAGTGGTGACTAAGGAAGGGATTTCATTTGATCCTGAAAAGATCCGGGCAATCGAAGATTGGCCAGTACCAAAAGACATAACAGATGTTAGGTCTTTCATGGGAATTACCGGTTATTACCGGAGATTCATTGAGGGCTTTTCAAAAATAGCTAATCCAATCACTTCCTTGCAAAAGAAAGGCAAGAAATTTGATTGGAACATAAAATGTGAGGAAAGTTTTAAGAAATTAAAAACTTTATTAACAACTGCGCCTATTCTAAGAATAGCAGATCCTAATAGGATTTCGTGGTTTGCACCGATGCTTGTAATGATGGTTTAGGCGGAGTGCTGACTCAGGATGGGCATATCATTTCCTATGAGTCCAGGAAGCTAAAGATTCATGAAAATAATTATGCCACTTATGATTTAGAACTAGCTACTGTTATTCATGCCTTAAAAATGTGGCGACACCACTTAATAGACAGAAAGTTTACTTTAATGACTGATAATAAGGGTCTAAAATACCTTTTAGATCAGCCTAACTTAAATGCAAGGAAAGCAAGATGGTTAGCCTTCTTAAGTGAATACGATTTCGAAATTCAGCATATAAAAGGAAAGGAAAATAAGGTGGCTGATGCTTTGAGCAGAAATGCAAAGCTGAATTTCACAACAGCAATCAGTGCTTATATTTCTGATTTAAATGAACAGCTGACTGAAGGGATAAAATTGGATGAAATTTATCAAAAATTACAAGGTACAGCTAAAGAAGAACCTACAGAAAGTTTAATAAAGGGTTATAGTCTAAATAAAGATGGATTTATATTGCTTAAGGACAGACTGTATGTGCCTAATGTGCCTAAGGTTAAATTGTTGATTCTGGATGAACTTCATAAAACCCCTTACTCAGGGCATCCAGGCTACCAAAAGACTGTCACCATGTTGAGAAAAGATTATTTCTGGCCTAATATGAAAACTGAAGTAGCTGAGTATATAGATAGATGTTTGGACTGTCAACAAGTGAAAACAGAACATCAACATCCAGCTGGGTTACTGCAACCTTTGCCTATTCCTAGTTAGAATTGGGAAATAATCAGCTTAGATTTCATTACTAGATTACCCAGAAATCAAAATCAAAATGATTCAATTATGGTGGTAGTAGATAAATTAAGTAAAGCAGCACATTTTATTCCTGTTAAAACCAGTTACAAGGCTGCAAACATAGCTGACATTTTTCTAAAGCAGATTTTTCTGCTACATGGTGTATCGAAGGTTATTATTTCAGACAGGGATCCTAAATTCACAGGGAATTTCTGGAAATCCTTGTTTAAGGGATTAAACACAACACTGAATTTCAGCACTTCTTTCCATTCTCAGACGGATGGACAGATGAAAGAGTTAATCAGGTGTTGGAAGACCTGTTAAGAATATACGTTAAGGATCAACCAGGTAAGTGGGAGGATTACTTGCATTTAGCAGAATTTGCATACAATAACAACTATCAATCATCAGCTAAGTTCAGTCCTTTTGAAATTCTGTATGGACGTAAATGTAACACTCCTATCTCCTAGAATAATCCAGTAGATAGATTAGTGTTAGGAGCCGAATTATTAAAAGAAATGGAATAGATTGTGAAACAAGTGCAGGAGAATTTGAAGATTGCCCAGGATCGGCAAAAGAGCCAAGCAGATTTGAAAAGAACTCCTAAAGAGTTCCAGGTGGGTGAGCATGTGTTCATAAAGGTAAGACCAAAGAAGAGCTCCCTAAGATTGGGGAGTTGTGCAAAATTAGCGCCACGTTACTGTGGTCCGTTTGAAATTTTATCTAGAATTGGTCAAGTTGCATATGAGTTAGCGTTACCACATAATTTGAAAGTGCACAATGTTTTTCATATTTCTGTTCTGAAAAAGTATGTTCATGATGCTACTCATGTGATTGATTGGAACGTTGTATAGGTAGAACCAGAAGGGGAAGTTCTAGTGGAACCGGACTATATCCTCGGGAGGAGGGAAATTACTCTACGGAACCGCACAATTGGACAACTGAAGGTGCAATGGAAGCACCTTAGTCCTGAAGAAGCTACCTGGGAACCAGAAAGTAAGATGCAGGAAGCATACTCAAATCTGTTCCAGGAGGTTGCAGAGGATGAGGAATAAGTAACATCGAGGACGATGTTACATTTTAAGGGGGTGTGTATGTCACATACCCCAATTTTGTAAAATTATGTAAATTGTTTTATTATATTCCCGAGACATTATGTTAAATTTAATGCTAAGTAGGGATTGATGACTCAGTAGAGTCAATATAAATGGAGTGTAATTCAGAATATTTTATTATTAATAAATAAATTGTGGAGACAACAGCATGGGAGAGCTATTAAAAAGAGATTACTGGTCAAACTGGTGGATGGAACTAGGTGGAAAGGCAAAAGACAAGTGGCAGCATCCTCAAACACTTCCTAAGTTGCAGGTGGCAACTTCCCTATATTTGGGGTCATGATTCCCCAAGAAAGTGGAATCAGAGCAGGTGGCTCATTAAATGATAGTTAATCCAACAAAGACCTAGGCAATCTTTTAAAAATATTCAATGAAGAGCGTTGAGGCTGCTCAGATACTTCCAGAGAGAATTCATTCAGGTGAATGTTATTCAGGAAATCCATCGAGGAAAAGGGAAATACAGTAAGGAAGTTGTTTTAGGAGGATTGATGCAGTAACTTGATTTCATTACAGCTTTTTGGGCTGAGAGAACTGACTGATAGTTCTGAGTTAATACTGAGTTTGAGGACTGGTATCTGACTTTGCTGCACCTAGTTCCATCCAGGGAGACCAGAGCAAGCTCAGGGGTCCTGAGAAGTCGTTGTCTGAGCGCTCTCCAGGAGTTGGTAGGGAGGAACGGCCTCCCATTGCTGTTGTTGTCCATAGCTTAAATAGGTTCTGTCACTTATTTCTTTATGTTTACTGAGTACGAATAGACGCATGTTATGTTTATTTTATATGTCTGAGGAGTTAATTAGTTTATTGAAGTTAGTATCTCAGAATATCAATAGTTAAATATGTTAAAAGTTACTGTGTTTTTCCACATCTGGGATCACCAGACCGTACTCTAGCACAGTACCTCGGTATGGTGAACTAATATCCTTCTGAACCGAGTTTCTTATTTAGTTACTTCCAGAAACTACTAATGTCTTACAAATTTATAGGTTATTTTCTCATAGTCTTAAAACTACCTCCTAGTACTGTATTTTGTTTGTTTCAGTAAATTCTACTATAAAGGAAAGACAGTAGAAGTTAGATTAGAATTTTATACTATTACTATATAGTTTCCTTCTTGGTATTCGGATACTTTCACCTCTAAAAGTTAAATCAAAGCAAGAACAAGTTATAGAACTAATATTCTTTTATTTAGAATATAAACATGTTAATGTTTGTATTTACAGCACATTTGTAAGTAAACATTTTAACTAAGAGAATAAACTAATTACAGCAGAATGTAGATAGTATAGGGCTGATGCACAATTATGGACTCCTTTAAGGACACTTTAGATGCCACATAATACTGGAATAAACGAAAAACTCTGATTTTAGGTGACAATTAGGGGTACTTCCCTAACTTATTTGAAGATGAAGTAAAAAGAGAAAAGATAGGTAATTGAATCAAATTTCATAATATATAGGGTTTATGCAGAGAAAATGTGTGCAAATGATTATAAAATTAGTTTATGTGAAAGTGGGTTTTCAAATTTTCAGCACATCTTAACATATATGTTTGTGCGGGTGCAACAATATATGAGGTAAATGATGTCCATTTGGGATAAAATATTGCAGACATATAAAGGACATATGGTCCTAGTGCAACACTATTTATTCGGAATTTTTCATGAATTATTTTTTTTATTATTAATTATTGAAGTCAGAAAAGCTTGAAATTAAAACCTTATGTGTGGGTGCAACACTTTAGGGGCAAAAATTAATGAAATCCTTGATTTCTTAATATAAGATCACAGAGCTTGATCTCGTCTAGTGCACCATATAGTTTTTATGGGAAATGGTGATGGAAATCAAAAGTTATATAACAAACAATCGATGTATGTATTCTCCAAAACTAATGTGTGTCATTTAGAAAAATAATTATAAATAAATAAAGCATAGTTTTGAAGGAAAAATTTATATATTCAGAATTTTCATTTCGTACTCTACAATATCGTACATTTTCATAAAAAAATATTGTGTATGTCATATCAAAACACGGGATCTAATCTGAGCATATTGATAGAGTTCTAAAAGACAAGCAATAGCCCTGGTTGATTTTTCCTAGCCAATAGGTTCGGTATTCTGAAGCTGCTTCCAAACCTAATGCCAAACCTTAATCCCGTCAATTATTTAAATTTTCAAATAACGCATATGCGATATAGCTTATCCATATCGCATATGCAATATATCGCATATGCGATATATCACATGTGCATTATATCGCATATGCGTTAATAGAACATATGAGAAATGTATTGACCATGGGGAGACATATCAAATATTAGTGAGATCTATTAAGCAGATTACCATCACATTACATGTTAAATCATCTAATCATCCTTAGTGAACCCATAAAGTAAAATATGCATATAAAAGTCAGAATCCATTTAGTTCAACCACTACTTTTGTGTGTTGGTAAGTAATTGAATAACCTATGTTTTCTTTCTAAATATTGTGCATCTATATCGATTTAATGACTTTCTTGGTATTACGAATTCATGGAGGTGCATGGGGTAAAGGTATACCTTCCTTCTCAATGATTTGTTGCTTCAAAGATGCAATCAACATCAAACCCTCCTTAGTTGTTTCTACCCATCCACTTAGTGCTTATATTATTGAGAAATAAAGTTCCAATATTGAAAGTATCAAAACATGAATTCTTTGATCTACTCTCGCACTAAGGATCTAATGTGTCAATATGTTGATTTGATGGTTTATTTCCTTCTATCCATGAGTTGTACCATTGCATTTACTCTATTTGGATAACAAACGACAAAGTATATATATTCTCAAAAGTTCTCTTAGTTGTTCATTTTATAAACATTGCTAAGTTTTATGAGAAATATTTAGTGGATGGGGGACAAATTTGGGGGTAGAGCATTACTCCATTGTTCCCAAAAATCATCCCTATTATGATGAATTTCACCTGAATGCTAGTTTGATTTTGCCTCCCAATTTTGATTCCAAAGAAAAAACATGTATTTAATATTCGAGTGTAGAACAAAAAATACATTATGTAGTTGCTAAGGAACATTGATCTACGGTTCATGGCTTGATAGATATAATAGAAAATATCATAGGTGAGGCTAGGAGAGCCTCACCTCTCAATGGAGAAACCCAAAAGAACACTCAGACCTAAAACCACACCCATAACCCAAACAGAAAGAGAGAGACACAAGACTTGCACAAGAAAAGTTATCTTCATTAGGAGGCCAGGTGCCTTTCTATAACCATTACAAAGGGACCTCATTGATGAGGCCAAAACAAGCATAATAAATGCTACTCATTATTTAAACTAATATATCTACATAATACATTGCCCAATATGTAATGGGGAGTGTGGGCCTCACATACAGCCCATTCCTCCAGATTTAAGTGGAAAGCCTCCCTTCTTTCCTGCCTCCCTGTTGATGTTGGAAGCCATGCTTGCAAAGAGGAGAAGCCAAAAACTAGAAGAGGTGCCGAGCTTTGTTGAAACTTGATGATAATGATGATGTAGATGGTGTAATATGTGAGCACATAGGGATGCCTGTACATTTGTTGGTTTACATCTTGTTGTAAATACACTAGAGGGAGAGATCTGTATTGTTTTAGATCTGTGAACTTCCTCTCTTTCAAGATGCGAGCATGTGGGGATGTCCATACAGTCGTTATTCATCATCTTGTTGTAAATAAAATGGAAGGAGAAATATGTATTATTTTAGATCTGTGAACCTCCTCTCTTGCTGGTGGAGATTTGCACCGTTGGGGATAGGAGAACTGTGTATCCACTCACAAATGGATTGATATTGAAACCCTCACAAGGGTGTGATACGGATTAATACAAAAATCTTGAAGCTACCTTGAACCCTAGGAAGGCCTTTTGTGCAAACAAAACTATGTCGTGTATGGACTTGGGCGAATAGAAAATATGGAGCAAAACTAAGTAAAGTGTTGTAGAGTACTACAAAAATGTAACTGAAAGAGAACTAATACTGTGGCAAAGTAAAACTGAAATAATATAAAACCAGAGTTGATCTAAAAAACTACTTGCACCAGTGAGTTGATCTATGTGCGTTATATCGCATATGCATTATATCGCATATGCGTTATGGATTATTCATATCGCATATGCGATACATAGAATTACATTTAGACCTAATTTATGTTTTATGGCTTCTAGATTCACAATGTCACTAGCTACTTCGAAGTTGTATGGGTGGTGGGTTCCCACTATAGATTACTTCATCGAAGTTATTTAATGTTGCTAGCATAATTGAACTAGGTAAATTCTAATGGTGCTATATAGGTAAATTTAAACTAATTTGTTTTTGTCCTAATGCATCATTGTTCACCACCCTCATCCTCATCATCATCACCACCCTCATCCTCATCATCATCATCATCACCCTCATCCTCATCTTCATCATCATCATCATCATCATCATATATTCATCCTCCTCCTCCTCCTACTCATGATCATCATTGTTCATCATCATCGTCATCACCATCACCCTCATCAGCTTCATCATCATCATCATCACCCTCATCCTCATCTTCATCATCATCATCATCACCATCACCCTCATCAGCTTCATCATCATCATCATCACCCTCATCCTCATCTTCATCATCATCATCATCACCCTCATCATCATCAGCGTCATCATGTTCATCATCATCATCATCATCATCATCAGATGCCATCGTGCCCTCATCCTCATCCTCCTCCTCCTCCTCCTCCTCCTCATCATCATCATCATCATCCTCCTCATCATCAACATCACCCTCATCCTCATCAACTTCATCATAATTATCATCTTCATCATCCTCATCATCATCATCGTCAACCTCATCATCATCATCACCCTCATCCTCATCATCATCATCATCATCCTCATCCTAATCATGATCATCATGGTCATCATCATCATCATCATCATCACCCTCATCCTCATCACCATCATCATCATCATCCTCATCATCACCCTTATCATCATCATCATACTCATCATCCTCCTCATCATCACCATCATCCTCATCATCATCTTCATCGTCACCCTCATCCTCATCCTCATCGTCACCCTCATCAGCATTGTTCATCACCCTCATCCTCACCGTCATCATCATCTTCATTGACAGCCTCATCCTCATCATCATCATCATATTCATCATCCTCCTCATCATCACCATCAACCTCATCATCATCTTCATCGTCACCCTCATCCTCCTCCTCATCATCACCCTCATCCTCATCATCATCAACCTCGATCCTCGTCATCATCGTTCATCACCCTCATCCTCATCATCTTCATCATCATGATCATCATCATCATCATCATCATCATCATCATCATTGTCATCATCATCATGGTCATCATCGTCATCATTGTCATGCTCAACATCATCAGCATCCTCATCCTCATCATCATCATAATCCTCATCCTCATCCTCATCATCATCACATTCATCACCCTCATCCTCCTCCTCCTCCTCCTCCTCCTCATCATCATCATCATTGTCATCATCATCATGGTCATCATCTTCATCGACACCCTCATCCTCAACATCATCAGCATCCTCATCAACATCATCATCATAATCCTCATCCTCATCATCATCACGTTCATGACCCTCATCATCATCATCATCATCATCATCATGGTCATCATCACCCCCATCCTCATCGTCGTCCTCATCCTCATCCTCATCCTCATCATCATCATCCTCATCCTCATAATCATCATCATCGTCATCACCTTCATCCTCATCAGCTTCATCATGGTCATCATCACCATCCTCCTCCTCCTCTTCATCACCCTCCTCCTCCTCCTCATAATCATACTGATCATCCTCCTCATCATCACCATCATCCTCAACATCATCTTCATCATCACCCTCATCCTCATCATCATCAACCTCGATCCTCATCATCATTTTTCATCACCCTCATCCTCATCCTCATCATCATCGTTCATCACCCTCATCCTCATCATCATCATCATGGTCATCATCATCATCATCATCATCATCATCATCATGGTCATCATCATCATCATCGTCATCTATCATCTTCATCGACAGCCTCATCCTCAACATCATCAGCATCATCATCATCATCATCATCATAAACATCATCCTCATCATCATCATCATTCATCACCCTCATCCTCATCATCATCATCATGGTCATCGTCATCATGGTCATCATC
>LPNX010418154.1:0-15565 GCA_001517045.1 Pseudotsuga menziesii
CGCTGAAGGTAGACATGAAAAATATGCTAATCAAAGAGAGGAGCGCGAAGGTCACAGAGCTCAAGAAGCTATAGTAGGAAGTGAAAGCTCTTCGTGACCAAGAAGAAAATGAAATGATGAGATCACATAACACCAGTCAGAGGTAGAGCGAGCTACAGGCCTTCTTTAGCCTATACAACAAAAGCTCCACACTGTTACTCAGTGATTGGGGGAGGGACCATCGGAAGATGTCAGTTTTGACCGTGTGGAACAATTGGCCATGTAGGAAAAGGAAGTAACAGAGACAGTTGCAATCATGAAATTTTTTTTGAAGGAGTTTCAGGACAAGGTTGGTCCTGTGGTGCATCCTGCAGCAGAAGTTTGGATGTTGTGAACACTTAATTTTTGCTAGGACATCAATTTTTACTTAGTGGCTTGGGACGAGCCACATGTGAGTGTTGGGGGCCTGTTGTTCTAGGAAAAGTGCATAATGAATAATTTGATGCACATTCCCAAGAGGAAAAATGAGCACGTGATGAAGGAGAAAAGCAGGTAAAGGATGGAAAAGAAGCATATAGCAGAGGAAGTTGCGGCGAGGATCGTTGCGACAAGGAAAGGAAAATCTGAGACGGTGGAAAAGGAAGGTAGAAGAGTTAAAGAAAAATAGGTGAAAGTCAAGGAATACTATAGAAGGATGAACCAACCGAATACCAAGGACAGTTTTGCGGCTAGTTATGACTAGTACAGATAGGATGAAAGATGTTTCCGTGGCTAGTTAAGGCTGTGGTTAATGTCATGCAGGAATTTTGTGGCTAGGTATTGGTTGGAATTAATGTAATTGAAGATATTTTGTAGCTACTTACATCTATAATAACTGAGTTGTACTCATTCGACCCTACGCAGTCTTGTAAATACTATAAATAGGAGGAAACCGCTCTATATAACAGTTCGATCAGTTAAGTTCAGTAATTTAGACTCAGTTTAGTAGTTCAGAGTTCATTGTTGGCTCAAAAGAGGATTCTAGTAGAAGGCTATAGAGCTGTAAATATGTAGCTAGGTGCATAGATAGTAGAGTAGAAGAGTCGATCGAGGCTATGTGCAGATAGTAGGAGTAGATAGAAGCAATAAACCAGAGATCATGAGAGCAAAAATATTTGAGCAAAAGACATATCTTAAGAAAAGTCTGCAAGTAGCAAACTGTAAAGTTCTATAAACATTGCTCATGCTAGATGAAGAGCACCTTCGTGGTTTTTCCCTGATGGGTTTCCACGTTACTTCCTATGTCGAATGAATGAATGTTGTTGAATATTGAAGGCTTATGTGAATGTTTGCTTAATTTATATTGTTACATTTACCGTTCAATGCATGTCACAATATTACCAATCAGTGAATGAATGAATGTTTAATGAAAATTTTCCATGTTATCTATGATTTCATGGTTAATATGCTAAGTTACAATACAATTTGCACATTGTTCAGTATTCTCAAGGAATCAGTTGTGCTGCATAGTTGCGCTAGTTGTTAAGTGGTTAAAAAAAGGTTGTGCCACATGTCAGTTTTGGCACACAGTTGTACCTCTATCCCATAGTACAAGACTCCATCCCTCCATCTCTGTCGAGCACCTTGGCTGTGCACCAAGGGACTATAATCCCTCTCCAACTGTGAAAACATGGTTCTGGCAGTTACACATTAAGATATCTCAGGTGAGACTGCACCTACCTTGCAGGTGTTGCTGACTGAGCATGCTCTGTCAAGACGATGTACTTTGGTGTTTTGCTGGTATTGTGTTGTTGTTGAACCTCGGGTTGAGATACAAGGGAATATTAGGCCAACAATCAAGAACAAACCATCATCCAGAGAGAGTTGAAAATCAAATTCTCAAGAAGAATGAAAAAATCTATGAATTAGCCTAGGATGTTTGTCACTTTATTTTTGTGTTTCTGCTATCATTTACGTTGACAATCTACTTATTATGATGCACTATTCATTCATTATAAATTTCTAACTAGCTCCAGAGATGATTTTAAGGAACCGTACTTATTTAAAAGTGTATAAATATTGGCGAATCTTACCAATTCTTAAAACACCAACTATAAAATGTTTGGTGATATTTTCAAAAAATATTTTAATTTCCAAGGGTTTTATATCATTTATATAATAATTTGGCAATTTTTAGGGTGAAAAATTTTTACCCCATCAAAATTGGGCGAAAGAGGGATTCAAAAATTGCAAAATGGCGAATCTTTTTTTCATGAAAACCCCCTAAAAATAGCCCATGGGCTAAATTTCGCCCCTAAAATTATCCTTGATTAGCTCACCATCTACAATTAGAAATACAAAGTCATGTGTTGGGAAATCATTAAGATCTAGTCTTGTGATTTAGATTAAGGATTTTAGTTTCTTGAATAGGGGTACCATATGCAATATCCTAGCAATGGCTAATTCACATATTACCATAATCTATTGATATTCAATTGATTTATTTTTTTTATATAATTGTGACTTCCTAAGAAAATTCTATTATATTGGGAAACTACCAATAATTAAGCATATCCTATCTCCTAAGTATACAAATGTAATTTATATTTTCTACTCAACATGCACTTAGCTACTTCAACGCAAATGTCGCAGTAGCAAGATATTGATAATGCCCATGATAATCATAAAACTCCTTACTCATGCCCCACCTCACTTCTTCGTGAAACCCTAGCTCCCTCACTCCTTGTTATTTATTTAAATCCCATTTCCACCCAATGGCACAACCCAAGTTGCACATAGATATCTCAAATGTGTTTTGTAATTAAGTCAATTAGCAAGCTACAAACCTAACTTTCTAGGAATTTATTTCCTTCAAAAAAATACTTAGGAGGATAATTGCTATTTAATTTATTTCACTTATATAGATAATGCTATAATTTTAATTTATTGCGAATATTCTTTTATTAATAAAATTAAAATAAAAGTATATTAACTAAAATATAAAAAAAACAAGAGCCACCAGGTGGCAATGTCACCGCATTTGGTAACAATTATGGTTGTTAGAGAAAGCTATAACAATAACAAATATTGTTATTAGACAAAATCTATAAACACAAATACATTGTTTAGTAAAGGCTATCCTAACATGAATGCAATCGCTTGTTATTTATCAGTCTGAATCATAAAGATGACATATAAATTCCAAGGAGCATAGGTCCATATGTTGAAGCAAACATTGTAGAATTTTCTACACATTGTAGGAGAGTATTGTGGTTTCGCTTGATATTTATCAATCTGAATCATAAAGGAGACATATATATTTCATTGAGGATGGGTCCATAAATCAACACCATAAATTTGTGCTATGATTGTATTTCATGGAGCATAGGTCCATAAGTTTACATTAGTTAAACATACATACATGTATAACACTTGGAATGACATTGCGTTGTGGTCACATGTTGGAACTAAAATTAAGCTCCCAATATTCAATGGGAATGGGCTGGAAGACAAAGAAAAGCATTGGTTTCTTGGTGACATCATATAGATTGTACGACAAATCCATGATGAGGAAATAAAAAAAGCGCAAATGATTAGGACTCTACGAGGTTGAGCGCTAGGCTGGTATATGAATTTTTCCATAGTACCAGTAGGAGTGGTCCCAAAAAAACTGAATGAAATTTGACTCAAATTGGTTGATGAATTTAACAAACTGAAGTATGAATCACAATGTATCACTAAGATCAAGGAGATGAAGCAACTCTCGACAAAGTCTGTTTTGGATTTTGATGAGAGATTTAAGAAGTTAATGGCCAAGGTCAGTTTTCAAATGTCAGATGTGCAACACAAGGAATCGTTCATCGCCTCCTTGTTGCCACACATTCAAACAACTTTGATGAAAAAAAAATCTGTGTTGCAGACATAGGCTCTGTAGATATCCATGAAGTTAGAAGATTTGTAGCTAGCCAATCTTACAGTGCAGCTCCAAGACATCAAAAGAGGAAAATAATTTCAAGAAGAACTATGGTGTACTAGGTGCAGAATATATGGGAACCATATGGATAATTTCCTGGCGCTTGTGAATTATGTCGCAGGAGGTGCCCCAAACCCATTAAACAACCAAGGAATTTGTTGGTGCAGAGTATGCCAAACTAGAGGTCATAAGTTTGAGGAATGTATGTACCTAAAACATATTTTAAGTGCACCTAGTAGTCTGTATTGTATGTTTTGTGGATCGGTATGACATGATGAAAGGGATTGCAGATCCTTCCAACTAATCCAGGAAAAAATGATAGATACCTACCTAATGAAGAATGAGGAACAAATGCAAGTTGAACAAGAACAACCTCAATATCGGGTCTGCGTAGTTTCAACCATGATATCCTCAACCGCAATACCATCCAAACCAATATCCTCAACAAAAACAGTACCCTCCACAAAGGGAGGGCGGGGACTTTAGAGGTCATTTTTCCCGAGATTGTCAAAGTCCTGCAAAAACTTGTACATATTGTAAAGCATTTGATCACACTGTAGAACAACGTCTGTAGCTTATTGTGAAATGGAAGGATAGAATAGTTGTTAACCCCAACTTGGTGCAGAATAAGAATCCAAACCCCAATCCAAATATCCAAATGATTTATGTTGATCCAAGACAACCCAACCTTGTTGTAGTTATAAGAGGAGGTTCTGAGATGGGAGAAGACCAAATTACATGACAAGGACACCCATAGGTGCTACCTGTGGCCTAAAATAAAGCTCTGCTAGATGTACAATAGGAGAAGGAGGTATTCTTGGAGGCGTGACAATATTTTTTTGATGCCAATCAATAGTTGACATCAAGACAAGTGCGAGCTATGCCCAAAATATTTGAACAACTAATCAGAAGGTTGCCCGCTAAAAAGGTTCTTAATTTCAAAGATGTTTTCGAAATTTTTTTAGCAATAATCCATGACAAATATGATTTCGTAGATTTTTCATCACTCATAGAAGATAACACAATAGAGATAATCCCTAAAAAAAAGTCAACCAAGTCAGAAGCAAACAAAAGATAGGACAAGAATTGTGAATGACTGTGGAGATAGGAGATTATGATATTGATTATATCATACTCAAATTGGGATCAGATGTCAATATATTGACATGACAGACATGGGAAAGTATGAACAAGCTGCGACTAGACTCGTCTCCTATTCAACTATGTCTTTCCAACCAGTCAAAGGTGCTACCAATTGGTAAACTATTCCAAGTTCCCTTGGACATTGAAGGCCTGAGAACATATGCTGACTTCGAGGTCATTAAAATTGTTGATGACACAAATCCCTACCCTATTCTTATATGGATTGATTGGTCTATTAATAACCAAACAATCATAAACTTCAAGAAAAAGATCCTGTCTTTTGAGGATTCTAAAATGAGAGTGGTTACACCCATTTATCCCCTTGAAGAACAACTAAATGTTGAGCCAGTGCATAGCGAAGGGAGAGAGAAGTATTTGGACTAGCTATATAATGTCATGTCTTCAACAAAATATTATATTAATGCCACAACTGATGGAAACCTGAGTTGGTGCAGTGTCATCTTATGCACTTCCAACTCGGGAGAAGCCCTAGAAAATTGGTAGAATAGGATGCACAAAGTATCATTGCGCAAATGTGAAAGGATCACAAAAGTCAGTTGAAGAGTAGGAATCAAAGCAATCCCACTGCCTACGTATGAAGGATTATCTAACTTGGAATCCTTCTTGGAATAATTTGAAGAAAAGGTCACAGAATCACAACAATTGTCCGCTTTGGACTATGTGCTAAAAGTTACGCCCGCTTGATGGTGGTGTACACAAACAATATATCTTCGATTGGATGCAATCTAGAATACTGGTGGAGATCATATTTGGAAATGAAATCAGCTACACTGATCAGAAATAAACATGATTGTCAGATCCAGGTATTGAGCAATGTTGCACGACTTGCCAAGCATATCCACCACAGGAATGGGCTCACTGATTCATCCACACCTTGGAAATGTTGCCAAGAAGTTGGTACACTTTAGAGGAGCTATAATGAGGAACTAGCGACTCGCCAGTGGAAAAGTTTAACTCTAAACTTTACCCAAACATTTGAATTTACAAGTAAACAACCAACAATTGATGTACACCACGGGTACTAAGGGGGACAATTTTTTAAGAGACACCCGTTGCATCCATGGACCTCCATCAATGTAGCATTACTATGCATAACTAAACCACACGCGATAATATCATGCAAAATCTATTGGATAGTGACCCATCCGTCATAATCTTCTTGTGTCAGAAGGAATGTACGAAGTGGAAATAGATTGCACGTGTGAAGATGCATGACACCCTATTAGAAAGGGCATAAAAAAACTGACAATGAGCTTTGTGGCGTACCAACCTAATGCTTAACAATAACTACTAATTCAGTGACAAGACAGTAGTGGAATAATGAAAAATTCTTGGATCTAAGAACTAGGGTATGCCTATGTGACAAAAAGGACAGATTCTTCTCGAAAATTTTGAATTATATGCAGTATGCCTATCATTAGTTAGGGTATTTATTACACCTCATTACCTTGACTTCGACCTTGGCATACTAAGAAAAAACACTACTATTGTGACAAACTCCGAGAAATGAGTTGGTGATGTTATAGTATGGTCATTTATGTCTAAAGAACAAGCACAGTTGAATTTGAGCCTGTAGTACCCACCCCGATAATGGAAGATACTACTAGATATATCACAACCCCAATGATCCATCCTAATGAGAAAACCACCTCGAGAGTCAAGTAGAAGACTGCTAAACCGATCTGGAAGGATAGACGAAGCCCATCAGTGCCTCAGTAGGAACAACACACTAGCACCAGAAAGCAAAAGGAAAAATGAGTAACACCCTCGGAGGCAATCATGCCCTCAGCTGAATTTGAGACAAGAAAATTATTGCCACCATATGTTTAACCCCGATGCAGAAATGTAACCAGAGTTTTCATCCTGAACAAAGGAAAGGCTCCACTACGGGTGTCGTTAGTACCAGAGGGTGTGAAGGTGGTAAAATATATTTTACCCAAAGTACAAAGGCTATATTATGGTGACCATGACACCAAGACGCAACTAGCTTTAGATCTTGAATGTTATACAAAAATGGTGCAAGACACACCGGAGGTGCCTCACATATATGTTATACAGGAATGGTATGAAAAGATGGAGAAGTACGACATATTATCATCTTTATGCATGCCACATTTTTGGCGCAGTACCCAAGTTAACACATGTGTTAAGTAGTTATTACTACTTTTCCATGACGGGGTTCTTTGTCTAGGAAAATACATACATGTGACTATCGATCTCATTGTTGCTATTGTAGGCCTACCATCTACTAGAATGAACCCAACACCACTACTCAAAAAGGATCAAGAGGCAGCCCTAGCTAAGAAAATGAAGGAAAATTTTGGCCTACAAAGACATAAACGAGCATTGGAGATTAATACCATTAATGACCTCACTGTTATCTTTGGCATGAAAGTATTAACATCTAAGTTGCTCCACAAACCGTGTCTAGATAAGTGTTCGACAGGAGAAATTGCGCTTGGAGACGTCTACGTGGAAGGAGTTCAACTCAATTGGTGTTAATTCTTGTTGAAAAAGATTATTCAAGATGCCACTGATGCATAAGAATGGGGCTAGGCATTCCACTACTCTTGGTTGTTAATCCTAATCTCATTCATTGCATGGTCCAAACCAGAAGGATACCAGGGTGTTGACCAGGAAGTTCCCTATCAAGGGGCGAGGTACTAGAACCTGTGGTTTAAGAAGGAGCACCCAGAATGGCAACATGAGAGAAATATTGAATTTTTTATGCATGCAGAGGCTATACGCCATCAGGTAAGAAGCATGTCCAAGCTAGATGTTTCCACTATCCAACAGTTCCATTCCATTGTTAATATTGCAGTGGGACCACACAATGTTTACTATAGCCATGACAACGACCTCAAGAGCTAAATATACAAGCTAACTTTATCATAACTAAGGATGAGGTCCAAGAAATTGTTAATCAATGGTTGGAAGTGTGGCATATTCAAGTACTTGAAGAATCAATCCAACGACAAGATTACCCGGACCAAGAAGAGGAGGAAAGTGAAGAAGAAGACCACACAAGGAGTGGGCGCTTTGATGAAAGTCACACCCCCTCATCACTTATAGACCTAGTATTCGACCGTGATGAGGGGGTACCTCATGCAAAACAATCTGAGGAGGGGGGACCTCAAGCAGACCAAGATGAGGAGGAGGAACCTCAAAAGCAGCAAGTGTAGCCAAGAAGACCAAAGAAGAAGATGAAAGATGACTAAATTGAAAACAATGTTAGTTTGGACAATGATGATATGCAATTGATGACTGACACAATTACTGAATCTATACAATCTAGTTTCATGTCTATAGGTGAACGACAAGAGGAACTTTCAAGTACATTCATTGACCTCCTTATGGTTCTCTATAAAGCAGTGGAAGAAGTTAATATCATTATTGATGGTCCAAGTACCACAGTGGACTCCCAAGCCCCATCTCAAACATTCTGAATGGAGCAAACTATGGTATCTATACCAACCCTGCCAATAATGCTACAGGTCTATAAGACTATTGTTAAGTGTGGAACCTTGGAATATAATATTTATTTTTAGGATGCTAAATAACTCATTATATATTTTTCATCTATGCATATGAATGAAGTCTATGCTGTCCAGAATGTTGTTAATACCAAAATGAGGCTACGAGACTGTCACCTTGATACACAAGTAAAGGCTACCCATAACGATCACAGAAGATTGCAAAGTGAAATCCAAGAGGTTTAACAAAAGAAATGGGAGGAGGATGGTAACTACCAAAGAATTAGTGAAGCAGTCACTTTCTCATGTAGCATCTTAGCAAAAGAAGGAATAACACCGAAAATGGACCCGGATGCCAAAATAGCACAGTTAGCAGAATTAGTAATAGACCTTAAGAAAAAAGTAGTGTATTTAAAAGAGAAAAGGGCACCCATCACACCTTCAGAAGTATCGGCACAAAGAAGAGTCGCATCCATAGTGAATGCAAATGAAATCGAAAATTCCAAACACGCATGTGCCAAGGCGGTAGACCAAGTCTCTTACGCTTGGGAAACTTTAATGGATGATGACCAATCGAAGACTATTGCAGGTGACCTCACTACACTAGAGTCAAGCATTGCTCATATACAGAATGAGATAAAACAAATGCCCTTGGATTAGAAAAAGGTCAATACCATAGAGATGCATATCATACAACAACAAACCAATGTGATACACACACGACAACAACAATGCAACGAAAAGATAACAGAGCTACAGGAAGAAGCAGAAAGAGTCACAGGGATAATTCATCTTGTGCACCAAAAGGTCCGTGATCTTGCAGCCTCAGTGGAAAGAAACAAGCTAGAACATGTTAGTTCCGACTTGGTGGAGCACATGAAGAAGGTCGAAGAAGATGTGCATGCATAAAAGGATAAGTTGGTGAAAATCATTTAGGATTTTTAGAACCAAGTTTGTGCAAGTCATTTTATGGAGCAATAGCTTGCATGGCTCAAGATGCGCCATAGGTGAGTGTTGGGGGCCTGCATGGGGGTTTCACTAGCAAGGAAATATTATATCACGTCCATTCATATTGGGGGTTTAAATACTCCAAAAATCCTAAAAATATATATTGCCTCATATTAAGCGGTCAAGGTTTTTTTTTAATTTGACATAGTGATATAAATATTGGGGGTTATTTTATTTGAGTGGGATGAGGAATAAAATTCAAACCATGGGATAATCATGGCCAAATAAATCACAAACAAATGACAATGCTAATCTAAAACCTCAAACTCAAATTCAATTACAATGACAATGTGAAGTAGTTGTAATAAGTACTTACGGAGGGAGTCTCCAATTTTAAATCTGTGCCTTTCCACCCAATGGTTGTACCTGACATCGGCCGATCGAGATCCAGATCTATTTCCTAGGGGCACTTCCTAGCCTTTCTTCCCACCTACTCTGTACATAGTATGTTTTAACCAAATATTGCTTGAAAAATAAGGCATAGAGTGTAATGTCCCGGTTTTGACCTCGTTACATTAGATGTATATGATGTATATATTGTAATGATCATGGTGTGGAGCTAAAGGCCAAGGCCCCACCATTGATCGGTAATGCTATGTTTTGGATTCAAATTGTCACCGATGGTATATCGGGGCATGTGGAATATATTATGATGGTCATCATGTAAAATATGCATCTACAATTAATTGAAATAAACACAACCAACTACGGTTGCGGCAACTAAATCGAAAGGGGCATGATTTTCACAAGGATAAGGATATGGGGAAAACCCAAAATGCCTATGAGAAGACCCATCAAGCTGTCAACTACCTATCTTGTCTTTTTCCCCAATCATTTATTTCTGCCAGAATGTGGTTGAGTTAGTTATTGCATGGAATGGGAAGAGTATGGGCAAAGAAATTAGAATTGGGAAGAGAACCATTTTTTGAAAAATGTGTTCTGACTTCCTTGGCAAGGAAAATGCCCAAAAACGTATGCCATTTTTCCATGCATCCACGTTTTCCATTTTTCCTCACCATTCCCTTCACGTTGGGGATTTTGGGAGCAGCTGGAGTTTTTCCTGTTTTTTTCATTCCACGTTTTTGGTGGTTGGCTTCATTTTTCCCATGGATGGGAGGTCATTTTTGTAGTGCTGGGGATTGGGTTGTTTTCCTCACGTTTTGGGAGATGCTGGTGCATTTTCCATTCACGTTTTTGTAGCTTCATGTGTTTTTACCATGGCTGCGAAGGGCCATTCACGTTTTTGGCTGTCTCACTGACTATTGGTCTCATGCACAGACTATTTGGGGCGTTTTTCCCTGCTGTGAGTTGTGCTCAATGATAAGCTTCAAGACTATGTGTTTTCCCCCATGTTGTGAGTCGTTTTTTGCTGTTACGTTTGGGGACTGTTGTAGATGGGTTGAAGTCGTTTTTCCATGGTTTAAGCTGTAATAGTTAAATTAATTTCCAGAGTGCAATGGTTGGTCTTCGGACTGTGAGAGGATAAGAGATGTTGGCTTAGATTTGCTTGATAAACCTGGTGGCTGGAAACCACACAGACAGAGCTAGATGGCTGGCCTTCTTCTCCATCATCCCTGAATAGCACTGGAAGGGAATGCAGGGCCTGAGGGACTGTGTAGCAGAGAAGGGACTGATTCCTTGTGTTGGGTGTGGATGGGTGTCTTAGAGGTCAGGCTAGTTCTAGTGTAGGTGTTCTTGGCTCTGTCATGAGCTCACCAGCTTAGCAAATTACCTTCATCAGCTCCTTAATGGCCTGATAAACCTAACTCTGTTGGCTTGGCTGTGTGTTTTGTATATCCCTGGCTATGTGTAAGCCTGCTAGTTCCCTTATTCCTTGGAGAATCATGCCCAGCTTGGGGGTGGCAGCGTTGCTGAGAGATTGATGAGCACGCTGGCCTATGGTTGGGTGGAACGTTGCAACGACGTAGCTGGTTGTGGATCGAGTTCATCATAAGATAAGTGCTCTATCTATTTTACTTCTGCAACTGTAAATTCTGTTAATGAAAATGAAGTGAACATGTTGAAAGAATGCTTGTTGGATTGTATGATGTTTCCGATGTGTCTAATAGATAGTTGCATTTGTGCATGATAATTTCTCATATGAGCATAATTAAGCTCAATGCATATGTTCAAGCATTCTATTTCATGCAATTTTTAAGCCTGTACATGTTCATGGGCGGTTAGCCCGGCCTGATAAAGCTAGTAGTCGCTTCCTCTATGTCGGTTGGAGGCATGGGGACATGACATAGAGGCTCAATCTATGACTGCTTAGCTCACTCATTGGTTTCAACACCATGGAATCATATATTTTAGACTACCCGACACCAGTAAGTCAATGTTTGGCCAGGAAAAGTGCATAAGGAAGAATCCGACGCGCATGCGCAAGAGGAAAAATGGGCACGCAACGAAGGAGAAAATAAGGTAAAGGATGGAAAAGAAGCATAAAGTAGAGGAATTTACGATGAGGATCATTGCATTAAGGAAAGGAAGATCTGAGTTAGTGGAAGAGGCAGGTAGAAGAGTTAAAGTGGAACAGGTGAAAGTCAAGGAAGACTGCAAAAGGATGAACCGAGTGAAGACCAAGGACATTTTTGCAGCTAGTTATGACGACTACATATAGTTTGAAAGATGTTTCCACAGCTAGTTAAGGCTATGATTAATGTCATGCAATACTTTTGCAGCTAGGAATGGGTTAGAATTAATGTAATTACAAATATTTTGTACTAGCTACTTACGTCTATAATAACAGATATGTACTGAATAGACCCTGTGCGGTCTTGTAAACACTACAAATAGGAGGAACCCGCTCTGTATAAGCGTTTGATCAGTTAACTTCAATAAGTTAGATTCATTTCAGTAGTTCATATTTCATTGTTGACTCTGAAGAGGAGTCTAGTAGAAGGTTGTTGAGCCACACATCTACAGTTGAGTGCGTAGATAGTAGAGTATAAGAGTCAATTCGGGTTGTGTGTTGATTAGTAGGCGTAGATAGAAGCAATAAACTAGAGAGCATGAGAGCAAGAAGAGTTGATAAACATACATATATTAAGAATAGTATGTAAGTAACAGACTGCAAGGTGCTATAAACATTTATCATGCCAGATGAAGAGCACCTTGGTGGTTTTTCCCAGATGGGTTTCCACGTTACTTCCTATGTCGAATGAATGAATGTTTGCTTACTTTATATTGTTACAGTTACTTTTGAATGCATGTCACAATATTACCAATTAGTGAATGAATGAATGTTTAAGGAATTGTCACCATGTTAAGTATGATTTCATGGTTAATATGCTAAGTTACAATATACGCTGCACACTATTTAGTATTCTCAAGGAATTAGTTGCGTCGCATAGTTGCGTCAATTGTTAAGTGGTTAAGGACAAGGTTGTGTCACGTGTTGGTTGTGGCACATAGTTGCACCTTTGTCGCATAGTACAAGACTCCATCCCTCCATCTCTATTGAGCGCCTTGGCCACACACCAAGGGACTATAATCCCTCTCCAACTGTGTAAACATGGTTTTGAAAGTTACACATTAAGATATCTCATGTGAGACTGTGCCTTCCTTGCGGGTGTTTCCAACTAATATTACTTTTTCATCCAATGTCTTTTGGTTTCTTGTTGGTATTGTGTTTTTGTTGAACCTTGGTTTGAGACATAAGGGAATATCAGGCCAACAAATGGTTATGTTTCCAGGACCCATAACTATTTGAGCCGAGGGAAATGTTGTGGCATCCGACAAAGGAGGAAATAGAGGACTGGTTGGAGTCTAAAACGTTAGCATTTGCACAAGAGGAGAGAATTAGATCATGGTTGAGCATAGAGGATTGGTTATACTGGTACATATACTCTGACAATCACGAGATCTTCTTTGTAGAGTTTCCAATCGTGCTGTACGAGTGGTTGTCAATATTGGTGACCAGACAGACAAATTTCCAAAAAAGAGAAGTGGTTGAGTGGAGTGATTAGTTGATTCATGAGGTAACCAAGGTAAGTAACTCCATATTTAGAGCTATTGATTTTTGGGTTGACAGTATTTTGCAAGGATATATTACTAAATTTGCAGTAGAAACTATAACCTCGTATAGTGAGGTTAAAAGAAGTTTTTTCCAAGGACCACGAAGAAGGTATTTGTTATCTATGAGCACATGGATCAAGATGCTAATCTATGAGAAGGGAATCTTGCAGTTGAGTAGTACAACCACCTGAGATGGAGGCTCAATTGACAAATTGAGGTTTGGTTATGAACGTACTACTTTATTTTCTGCCCTTGTTACTATCTGAAGTCATTCTTATTAGTCAGTTGGAAAATATTTTTGCAAGGGTTAGAAGGTCCACTAATTACATTCTAGAATAGAAACTAATAGAAACTAAGTTTTAAGTATTGGGGGGGGGGGGTTTCAATGAAAAGAGTTTTGGTTAATATCTCTCGAAATTAAGGGTATTCTTTAATATCCCACAACTGCACATGCTATGTGAGAGGTTCACTAAGTGAAGTCCCCATGCTTATAGTATGCTAACAAGATTGATGAAAAAAATAGTAGAAGAGTAACACAAATTTTGGGGCTTGAAATCATCAACAATGCAAAGAGGGTATAGGTGGCGTTGACTATTAGAACAAATATTAAAGAAAATATTATCAACACCAATACAACTAGTCAAATCCACATGTAAAGAAGAAGAATGAAAAATCAAGAAAGGACATGGGAATTTCACATGATTTCCATAAAACTCCTTGGCACAATATAGGTGAATGTTATATTGAACAATGGTTATTGGATGTGCTGAAATACTCAAACTCTTATTCAAAACCAATGACATAAGATTCCATGGATATGATAAAAATACCAACAACATGGAACCCAATGTTATCATGCAAACTACAAAGGTCCATTAGAGGATTGGAGCAACCCAATAAAGGTGAATACCTTTTCCTTTAATAAATGCGGGTGAAGGGGACACCACTCCATTTCGTTATTGATAATTGAAGCTATAAGAAATTGATATCAACATTTTCAAGAATATGAAGCTATTAAAGGCACCATACACCCAATCATACACCATCACTTGGTTGAGCCAAGGATAAGACATCTGTGTTATTCAATAGTGGTTCATGTAGTATAATGTCAAGCGCTTCAAACATGAGGTATTGTGTGGCGTTTCCAAACTTAAATTTTGTGATGTTCTTGTCAATCTTGGTGTTTAATCTACAAGATACTAGAGATCCCCAACTACCACAACCTCTCTTCCAATTTCCAGCTAGTCCAAGGAGACAATTTCTCATAGTTCTTTTCGGTGTTTCATTCGCGGTATGTATTGGATTGAGATCACAAGGATGCTGAAGTTACTATGAGAATCAAACATTGAAAAAGGAAGCATACTAAAACTCAGGGTCAATATCCTACCCAAGAAGTAATGGGTCAAGATGGCACAATCATTTATGTTGTCAATGGATATCCTTTTGACAAGTGAGAAAGCGTTATAGATTTTCATGCTTAAAAAGAAGGGAAGAAAAAAATTTGGTATTTAACAAGGAACAAATGGCAATTATTTTGTGTTTTAGATTGTAGTCCTAATTACAACAGCAAATAAAATACAAAAAAGAGTGATTTCAAGATTATCACCCAACTGCCCACAATTTGAGATTATACTAGTTACTGGATAGAAAATATTTTTTGCATTAATAAAAAATACAATATATCAAGATTATCTAAACTAAAAGCCATGGAATCTTGCATCCTATGGTTATGCAATAAGAAGTGTATTTGGTTATGGAATTGGCTTTGAAACTAAGGTCTCCATTTTTATTGATAAACAAATCCATAAAGGGTCTTCATTTTGGAAGAATTCTTACCTCAAGGGGGTGCTAATGTCATTCAACTGCATTTCCAACAACTATTGAGAAACATCCACAATGCTACTCCAACCTTGGAAGATTGGAACCTCCTCTTATTTAGGGCTAATATATTATTGTCAATAGAGGAGTGTTC
>LPNX010418163.1:0-37130 GCA_001517045.1 Pseudotsuga menziesii
ACATATTCTCAGTGATAAGTACAGTACAGTCCAAGGTATGTTGGTATGATGATATGTATGCTGTAAAGTGATGATACACTCTTACATTCTATGATGACAATGATATGATACTACATGGAATGATGACATGATGTACACACTTCTATGATGATGCGAGTTATCATGTTATGATGAACATGCATGCTTATCCACTATGATGTACACTTGATGATGCACGTGTAATGATGCTCTATGATGTTCATGTACACGATGATGATTATGACTTTGATGTAAACTTGATGCATACTTCTTGATGATATTGATATGATGATGCACACTCTCCTTAATACATGTCTTCACTTGATATGATGCGGTGATGCTCTACTATACTTTATCACGGTGCATTCCTTGTGTTCAGCATAAGCAGAGCAGAGTTACTTGTTCAGTAATTGTGTATGATGAGAGGTACATGAGCAGTATGTGGCATTGATATCTGCAGCAGATTCAGAGATTGGATTGGCACAGGTTGCTTTATGAGCAAGTGGTTTGACTCAGATTGGCTAGGTTGTATGAGCAGTTGGTTTGATTCAGGTGGATAGAGTTTGGTGTGCAAACTCAGATTGACTCGGTTGGATGATTGATTGGTACAGCGTAATTGACATGTTATTGGTTTAGTTCTAGTGCAGTGATGAGCAAGTGATGAGTTTATGAATAATGATCAGATGATGAGTATTGTGATACAGTGGACAGCGATCGGTTGATGAGCAGTGATCGAGTAATGAACAGTGGCTAGTAGTGGCAGTGGTTGTGCGGTGTTATGCAGTGTGGTACAGGTTGTGTAGTGTGGTACAGAGTGTGCAGTGTAGCACAAGTGTTGAATAACAGGTCCACAGGATCAGTGCGGTTGTGGTTCAGCTATTTCTATCTACTTATCAGGGTGGCAGGACGGGGCAAGGAAAGGAGGTCGTAGCCTCCTTCCGGTAGAAGCCGGTAAACTAGGGAGTGGTTGCTTCCTTCAGGTTGTATCCTGTAAAACAGGGGGTCGTAGCCTCCTTCCAGTTGAAGCTGGAGAAATTGAAGTCTTTGTAATAAGGGGGTGTTGCCTCCTTCCAGTTATTTCTGGAAAACTATTTTAAAAAGGCTTCCGTGGTTTTCCCCCCAAGACTTGGGTTTCCACGTAAAAATCTTGTGTACTGTGTTGCTATGCTTTCTATGTGATGATGATGATATGATGATGATAACAATGCTGATGGTCATATAATGATAATGTGACAATGCATAATATTGAATAAGTTGTTGATTATAAAAGTTGAAAAAGTAATAAACATTGCACACACTGATTCACCCCCCCTCTCAGTGTCTACATACGCGACTATTTATATAAGCAACCCGCGTATGACACGTGAGTTGCTCAAAGAAAACCCGCATATGCTAATGTACGCGGGTTGCAATGCAGATAGTCACGTACAATACGCGAGTTGCAATGGAGATAGTCGCGTACACAACTCAACACTTAGAAAAATTATACTAGCAAGCTAGTTTAAGGGTAAATGCATCACAAGTCATGCCCATCGATAGTGTTTTGGCAAACTTCAATCCTAATGTCTTTTTGTGTACCAACATAAAGAATGTCAGCACTCAGACGGATAAGTGCCATTTGAGTTGATAACAGATGCCCCCTAATGTGTGAAGTCAAAGGGAAACGATGGCTAAAATACATTATAATCATTTTCTTAGAGAACTCAGAAATCCAATGGAGCAGAGGAAGTACCTGAAACAAATACATAGTAATGTCATATACAAAGTCATATCTGAGGGATGCCATGTTCAATATACTGAAACACTAGCTCCTTTACAATATTTGAGTACATCATATGATACGGGTTCAAGACCATGTATATTACAAAGGTGGATCGAAGCCAAGATATACAATAATGATGAATCTTCAAAGATCTGGAAACTATGTAAGTGAACACAACATAATCTTGCGCAGCTTAGGCCATAGATATGAACCTAAGGTCTTCATCAAAAATCCAAAAGAACCAGTACAATCCAGGCCATGTGAATAGATGTTGTTGAATTCGAACATGGATAGGATTCAACAGATTGTCAACCAATAGGTGATAATTGACAACTGAAGCAAAGGAATTCACCAATAATGAAAGTAAATCCTAAGGTACTATCGTCAAAAACTCTAGGTCTTCGTCATCAGGAAGTGTTCATGAGAAACCATACTGTGATGAGGAAGGCAATAGATCCTCCAACGGATCACAAGAGTTACTGGGAACTGGATAAAGGAAGGGATACACAAGTAATAACATATAGAACAATGATGGAATTAGGATACAAATCAGAGGCAGGGCTAAATCCTTGAACAATGAGCACGACACAGAGATGACCCAAGGTAGCTTTTAACTTTGCAAATAATACAACTAGACTTATCTGTCATGTAGGAGACATGATCAGATTCCCCAAGTATAACGGACAAGAGGAGGAGTAAGAAACTCGAAGTGATAGCTGAACTGAAAGTGAACACTGAGACATGAGTATCGGAAAAAACAGAGAGTGTTATGTTCAAGGAAGACATGTTGCCACCAACTGAGAATCAAAAGAAAACTTCTACCTTATTTTTCTTGTTAAATTTTAACGAGTCTAGGAAAGTCAACTCAAGTCTCTCTTCATTTTTTGACAAGCTTGAAGAGAAGAAAGAATAATGCTTGATAGTGTCACTGATTTGTGGATTTTATGAGCCCAACCTAGTACATGCTCACTTGGTGTTTTCACATTTAAAGAGTCTGAAAACTCCGAAGAAGACTCCAGGGGGGTCCTTTTTCGTCCAATTTAGTCTCTTGAGGCCGAAAAAGTGTAAAACATACCACAGAAGAACTCTCTTAACTTCCGTAGAAGAAAAGGTGAACATTTTTTGTACTTAGTCAGGGAGGTCCAAAAAAGTTTAAATTACCACCTACCCAACGCTCCTTCGAGAGCAGCATCTAGCTTGAGTTTTACGAGTGTGAAGGAAAGCAAGATCACTCAGAAAAATCCATTTGAGTGCGAGGAATGGGGCTTACAACAATAAACTCGATGTTTTGTTCTTGGTGTTTAACGAGCATGACAAAGACATAGAGTACATTCGGAATCTTTTTCATGTTTAGGTCCAAAGCACGAAAAAGAGAAAACTGAGCTCATACCAGGTGTTCTTTTTCCGTAAATTTAGTCCCCCAAGTCTTGAAAAGTGATAAACCTATACCTGAGAATACTCTTCTCAATTCGACAGAAAAGAGAGTGATCATTTCTCGTATTATTCCACATGGTCCAATAAAGAGATAACCTACCACCAATGTGGATGCCCATTCACATATTCTTAACGAGCTTGAATGGACAAGTTTACTCGGCAATCAAGTCTATTTTGAGGGGTTAGACCTGGGCCTAAAGAAACTCCATAAGGGTGGGGAGTCTTATAAAAGGATAGCTTGTAAATAAAGACCAAACTGAGGCTCAATTTGGCATGAAAAATAGCTAAGGAGACTCCCCTAAACCTATGACAAATGCAGCATGAGTATCAAAAGACAATAAGTGGGTTCTAATCGAAGATACTCATGTGAGGAAAGTCCTATCCACGGAAGAACAATGGCATAAACGAGGTACTAATGGTTAAAGTACCATAGTCTGTGGTCAAAGTGGTAATTCTAGGATTAAGATGGATTAGGTGTGAATGCAAAAATGCATGTGAATGACCGAAATCCTATCCTATATGAGCAAAAAAACAACTTTAAACGACCTTAGACCTGTCACATTGAATAAAAAGACATGGTATTAGTTTGATTTTTATAAAAAATATGAACTATAGGTAAAAACCCACTTTTAGAATAATATTTCTATAAATAGTTCAAAATAGAGATCAAAAACTCACCATTTGACTTTTTACCCAAAATAGACGAGTTTTACCTCTGCCTTTGATTGCTCGTTGCGGACAACTCGATGGACAATTCTCAAAACCACAAGTGCCAAGTAAAACTACACTCTGTGCTCTTTCATTTGATCCAAGCAAATTTCAATTTTTGGCTAAAATTTGATGTTTTCCATCGTCCTCAAAGCAACCACGTTGTGTACGCGGGTATGGTACATCCACAGTCGTGTACACGCGTTCTGTACGCGGGTTGCCTGAAAGCAAGTCACATACACTGCGCGAAGTAGGAAAAAGCTATGTAGGGCCAAAAAAGCAATTTTTTCTATGAATTTAATGTTTGATAAATGGCTTGTTATCAGATTGAAACATGGTGCTTGAGTGGAGGGAGAGGAGCATGAAGACATGGACCAAGAAGCGCTACGGGATGCCCCTACGGTAAATGTTTTGCGGCAAAGTGGGTTGCTTAAATTCTTTTGTACCTCACCTATGCAATCCAATGTCCATCTACTAGAGTTTATGATAAACTATTGGGATCATGATCTTGGTATGTTTGACCTACAAGGTGAGATTCTAGAGATTACCTCGAAAGATGTCTACTTTATCTCTGGTTTGTCACGACGGGGAGCTCCTGTTAACTTGGAAGGTACCGGTAGAGGTGGTGACCTTCTAAGTGTGCAAAACTACATAGATATATACTGTGTGTTTGGTACTCAAAAGAGGGGTAGCTACATCCCTATTGCTCATATTCGCAGCTTGCTACTACAGGTGTTGACGAGTACTATAGTCAGGGTTGCAGGGTCATCATCACTTCACCTTGCAACTCGAAACTAAATGAGACTTACAGTGGACTGTCTACAAGGAGCCCTATATGACTAGTGTTCGGAAGTAATCTTGATAATAAGGAAGCAGCTCTCTAACTGTAAAAGAGGCCGACAGAAAAACTTCGGTTATTCTAGCATATTGGTGCCATTTTTCTTTGAGAGGGTGCCTGGTTTGAGTCCTGCAGTACCACTACCAGTTCGTTCTCCCCGTCAACCTAGACTGAGTAGGTGGGGAGAAATATTCCTCCGCTAGGGAGGCGGTGGATCGGTTCAGAGTGTATACGATGACGACTTCTACTTATGGTCGGAGCGACAGGTACCAACACTGGAACAGTTTCCATATGCTCGAATAGATTTCTGAGGTGACACCAACCTTGTCCTCTCTCTTAGAGGAGCATGGGGAGCGTCAAGTATTTTTGTTTTCAAGTTTTTAAATTTTTATAAATTTTAGTCATAAAGATATATACATATGTATAAGAGTTTTTAATCTTTTAAAATGTTAAAATGCAGATATTGGACCAGTCCGCCCTGCTGGGCATCCACGTATGTATGTGCGTCATATGGCAGGAGAAGACCATGGTTTGATTAGGGTTCTTGAGGGAAAGTTGGTCAGACTTACCCAAAGAGTACCTACTTTACGTATTGAGCATATCCCTGCCGTTATGCAGGAGCTAGTGGTTGGTATACCACCTGTCTGGATACGCCTTATGAGACAGGTAGCTAGAGCAGTACTTGTGTACATCGACGTCGTTGAGGTTGTTGCAGCTGAGGAAGTTGAAGAAGCCCGAGAGTAGGGTGATCAGGATGATCAGGGGTACTAGGGTGGTCCAGGTGACCAGGGTGGACATGATGACCAGGGTGGTCAATCTTAGACCTAGGAGCATTTTATGGACTTCGATCCATTTTTTGTATATTTTTTTGTATATTATACAGTTATGACTGGATCTGAGGATCAAAAACTCAACCTATCTATATGGATAGATATTCACAAATATATATATATATATATATATATATATATATATATATATTGTCGGTTTTATTTACATGTGTTTTGTAATGTATCTGTTGTATATTTTTATGCAAAATGTGTTAAGTGTCAATCCAAGATATAATTAGCATACGCATCAGTTAATGAATTTTGATTTCTTGGAATATGATTGAATGTAATAAACTCAATTTCTTTCCAATAACCTAAATTGCATAAACTAACGTAGTAAAATAGGGTTCTGCACCTGATAAGCTCGATTGAGCTAGGAAACCACCAGTTGAGAGTCAAGTCAGACTTCCAGCTGAGTGATACCACGTGACATTATTGGTAGCAAGACCTAGGAAGCGCCTCCAGAGGCAACTAGATGTCTTGAGGGCAAGTAGATTATCCATGCTGCTGAAGCCAGGTTACAAGTGTGGCGACTAGTGCCATCTGCGAAACCTATGGACCACTCGGAAGACGTCTGTAACAACCAACAGATGGTATAAAAACACAAACCGACGAACTATTGTACATAAAATACATACAATAAAAATACAGGAAAAAGCGTTAAGCCTAAGCATAGTACTTTTTCAAGTAGAACCCATTTCTAGGCTCGGGCAGCTTATTCCCCTCAAAATCTGTTAATTCATATGTACATTTCTTCAACACTTTTGACACGACATAAGATCCTAACCACAGACTTGAATTTCCCTGCCCCCAAGGGTTCTTTGTCTTGATCCCAGAGCAAGACAATCTCCCCTTCAGAAAAAATCCGAGGTTTGATCGATTTATCGTATTGGTTTTTTACCCTATTTTTATGAGCCTCGTTTGCTGTCAGCGCATCTCTACGCTGCTCATCTAGATGTTCTAAATGTAATAAACGTTCTTCCAGCTCAGTCGTATCAGGTAACACATGAATAGAAATCTTTAAGGACGAGATTTCGCATTCGACCGGGGTTACTGCTTCCACTCCGTGAACGAGGGATTTCGCATTCGACCGGGGTTACTGCTTCCACTCCGTGAACGAGTTGGAAAGGAGAGAACCCTGTAGCAGTTTTCACATTGGTCCGATATGCCCGAAGTGCAAGATACAGCATGATGTGCCAATTGGAACGGGCTGCAATAATAGTGCACTTGAGAATAGTCTTCAAGGTTTTATTTACAGCCTCGACCTGACTGTTTGCTTGAGGATAGAAAGAAGATGAATGCTCGTCTAAACCCTGGCATAGTGGTCAATTCAGTCATCATACTATTTTGGAAGTGACTGCCATGGTCAGTGACAATCTCTTTAGGGATACCGAATCATGCGATAATTTGGTTGAAAACGAAAAAAGTTGCAGTTTCCCCATCAGCTTTATAGATGGGCATTGCCTCTGCCCATTTCGTGAAATAATCTACAACGACAATGATATGTTTATGCCCCCTAGACGAAACTGGGTTGCACATCACATAATCTATCCCCCACTTCATGAAGGGGCCCACTGAGATGACGGGAAATAACGGAGCAAGATGCAACCGCATCTTTCTGGTGTAAAGCTAACAAGGATGACAGTGCTTTACGGCTTCCACACAACCTTTAAAGATCGTGGGCCAGAAATAACCAGCACATAAGATCTTATGGGTCGTTGCTAACCCAGATAAATAACCCCCACACGCTCCACTATGGGCATCATTTAGGACAATCTATGCTTCTTCGTGGGTAAGACATCGACGCAAAACGGAATCTACCGCTCTACAAGATAAAGTATCTCCAATAATGAGGTAGTTTTTGGCATGTACGCATAGTTTGCGCCGTTCTTCTCGCGAGAAGGCTGCAGGGTACTTCAAAGTCTGGAGATAGACAAGTATATCTCCGTACCAAGGGTCAGAGGTGGAGATCAAAAAGATATGCTCATCTAGGAATGAATATTCTTCAATGGCTACATCTTCTTCTACCGGAAATTCTGTAATGAGCTCAGCAAAAACAAAGGATTTTGCGGATTGGAAATCTAAGTCAAACTTCTGAAGAATGACTATCCATTTATTGAATTTGCCTCCAACTATCTATCGAGACAAAACATATTGGAAAGGATTAACACCTGCCACTACCGTTGTGATCCTCAGTAAGATGTAGTGACGCAACCTCTGAACAGCATACACAGCTGCCAAGGCCAACTTCTCGACGTGGGAATACCTAAGTTCAGGGCCAGCTCAAGCACGGCTAAGATAGTAGACGACATGCTCTTGGAGCTTATCGTTCTCTTGGACTAGTACTACCCCTATGGTCGACTCAAATGCGGCCAGATACAATATAAAATCACGAGAGTAATCTGGCGAGCGCAATAACGGTGCCGACAACAAAGCTTTCTTTAATGCCTCGAATGTAAGTTGTGTGATTTCATCCCATACAAATGGGGTGTCCTGCTTCAACAAGCGCATGAAACCTTTAATAATCTTGGCATAATTTACAATAAAACATCGAAGGAAGTTGGACTTCCCTTGCAGACTTTGAAGCTACCTGATAGAACGAGGAGGAGGCAGACTTACAATGGTCTCAACTTTCAAAGGATCCACCTGAATGCCTTTGTTGGAAACAAAGAATCCGAGCAGTCTCCCTGACTCGACACAGAAAACGCACTTGTGGGGATTCAAGTGAATTTTGTAATATCTACGTCGTTCAAAAATCAAACGCAAGTGATCAGGGTGATCAATCCTCTTAGGAGAATGTGATGGCAGATCATCAAGGTAGGGTTCGACAATGGCTTTAATGTTGTGAAAGGCAAAATTCATTGCCCGCTGAAAGGTTGCCCCTGCATTTTTCAATCCAAAGGACATTTTCTTGTACGCAAAGGTACACCAAGGACAAATAAAAGTTGTTTTATGTTGGTCTTCCGATTTAATTTGGATTTGAATATACCCGAAGAAACCATCCATAAACGAAAAGACTTCACTTCCCGCACAGGCATCAATAATTTGATATATGAATGGCGTGGGGTAGTTGTCATTGGGACAGGCTATGTTTAGATCCCGAAAGTCAGTACAAACGCATATAGTCCCTTGCTTTTTGTCAACAGGAACAGGGTTGGATACCCATTCTATCAAAGCTATCGGGTAAATGAAACTGACTTTCAGCAGTTTCTCAACTTCAGCCTTAACCGCTACCGTCTTACGCAGATTAACAGGTCTCAACTTTTGTCAAATGGGTCTAGCATCAGGGTAAGTTCGAATTTCATGCTCGACTATTGATGCATCTATGTCTAGCATCTCCTCATATGACCAAGCAAGCAAATATGTCGTGGAATTCTTTAAACAAGGTTGTATAGATCACAATCTCCTCTGGAGAGCAGTTCGCACCGATGTGTACATTTTCCACAACGTTTGGGTTTGCATAGATGTTGATAGGAATCGTAGCGGAAATGTTTCCCATATTCCCCCTCAGCAAATATTCCTTCCTTTGGTAAGGGATTAATAGGTGTATCAACATCACCTGCCAGTCTCATATGGAACTCCTGGTTCTCGATCCTGTTTAACTCTGGAAGAAAATAGGATCGATGGTGAAGATCATCGCAGATCTTATCTCGTCCGCACATGGCTTCCAAAATGGCTTCATCCGAAGGCAAAACCATATCTAAGAAGTCTTTAGAATGCAAAGAATTCACTGTCCAAGCGGGAAGATAGGCTTCTTCCGGTTCCTCTGAGACTGTGAGAGAGACCGGAATGGGATCAACAGCGGTATGAACGATAGCTTGATAAGCTACTTCCGTTGCCGATAAGGGCACTTCAGGTTCATGGTGGGAAAGAAGAACCCAATGATCTGTTCTATCAACAACCGTTGCTATAGACTTCCCTACACTGGTAGAACCTAGATAATTAATCGAAGCTGGAATATCGAATGTGCCCATCAATGATGCATACATTTCAGCCCCTAAGCTCTATGAAACAGGTTTAACCTGATCAACCAATGGTACGGTGGACTCGTTAGTTTCCATGCAGCTTTTTCGAGTAAAAACTGAGTTGGTCTACAGTAACCAACTTCTCTTCGCGTGGAAACACTACTACTCGAAATACGGTCGATGCAATAGCTGACATGGCGTAAGTCCAACTTCTCCCCAAGAGCAAGTTATAATCCAAAGGTGCATCAATCACCTCTACCTCAACAAACACTGCTTTCCCTGCCAACTTAATTTCGAAAACCAGTAGGATACCATGTGGACAAAATGACCTTCCGTCGAAAGCAGTAAGTAGGGTGTTTGATGGAACCAGCTCTGTAGATCCAAGAGATTTCCATTAAGACAGGGACATGACACATGTAGAAGCACCCTCGTCGACAACTACCCTTCCAACGGTTTTTCTGCCATGGTTGACATCTATCGATAAGGCTACATGATATGGCAAGCGAATTTTGACATCAAACAAATTAAACTTCTCCATGAGGCTCGATGAGTCCATACTGCCTAAGGCTGCTAAGAGTGCATCTCGCTGGACGGGACAACTCTGTAACACCTCTAAAGTCGACATTGCACAAGAAGTCTGGGCTAAATCTTCAACTACGGAGTAGTTTGCTGCAGCCCTAGCATTGGGATTGTGCAAGATTTTCTTGAAGACACCTTTCGATATCTTGGGCATAGGTTCGGCAGGTTTCTCAATCGTGAGAGGGTTGGAAGTTTCACCTATCGATTTACCCTTCTCTGAAGCCTTTGTTTCATAGTTCTTGTTCTTAGTCTGGAGTACAGTCTGGGATCAAACCATGTTGATATAATTAGGGTCAAGAGTATTTGGGGTGCCCCTTGCTGCATTTGAAGCTGAAGCAGAATTCTATCCTTGGGGAAAAAGATCCTTTAGGACAATCGGTTGTTGCCCTTTTAACAGCTTCTGAGCTTGTTCCATAAGGGGACATTGATGGGTCAGGTGATCTTCATGGCACAACTTACATGGGAGTTTCACCTTCTTCTTTTCTTTTTTGCCCCCATTAGCATTGTTTGTGGGGTTTTTGCTTGTTTTGGTTTCCCTCACCTTTTTTCCTTTCTTCTTTTTCCCACCAGGCTGTTGATTTCTCTTCTGAGAGGATTGTGCAAAAACATTTGCATTCTAGGGTGAGGGAGCAGTCTTTGCTGCCTCCGCCATAAAATGTTTGACAGACAATTCATGGAGTTGTTTAGCCAAAGACTCTACAGTGGGGGATTTCACAGAACCAACCACACCATCGGCATGGGGTCCCGGCTTAGGTTTCTCTACATTGTGTGTTGGCCTCGGTGGATCAGGGATGGTCTCATATAAAATCCCAGACTGAAAATATATCAAATCTAACTGTTGGGCCCTGACGATAGCCTCTTCCTCATTGGTCACTCTCGAAGTAGATACATCCTTAGATATATATGGCAATAGGGATTTAAGGAACCATTCTAATAAAAACTCGGGATGAATAGTGGCTTTGATAAGGCTCTTTCGTCTTCACCACTTTTGGATGTGATCCGAAATATGAGTGGCCTTGTCCTGCCGAAAGGTAGACAACAAGTCTGTCCCGAAATCATATCAGACAGGAAGTTGGAAGTGATTAAGGAATACATTAGCCAAGTCCCAAAAACTATCAAACGCAGCAGAATGCAGTTCAATATACCATTTTGCTGCAGTACTGGTTAGAGTTCTTTGGAACAGCCTCAACTGAACTGTATCGTTGTTCAATGAATTGGAAGAGCACCACAAATGGAAAGTGGTGACATGAGCTCCTAGATCATCACCAACTTTGCCTTCGAATTTTGGGATATCCGAGGGCAGCTTGGTAGGAACGAGTGGCCAGGAGGAGTTATGTCTCACCGAGTCATTCATTAGTTTCGACAAATCTAGCAAATTTAATGTTGCCAGGAAAGGGAGCTTGGGTCTAACCGGAGCATTAAAAGTACCAGCTTGGGGATTAGAAGGACTTGCCCCCATGTTCCCATATGTGAAGGCGGGGTTGCCCCCTGCTGCCGGTTGCGAAGTGGTTGGGCTGCATTGGAAAGGATTCCATCCATAAGCTAGTGGATTGTTTATGTGCAATGCAGTGTATGAGGTTCTAGTTGCCCCAGTCGAAGCTGAGGTTTGGAACACAGGAGCAGGTATCCCTCCGCTGAAAAGCGAGAAAGGAGAACTCGTGAAAGGAGCTGAAACTGGAGTTTGAAAACCTTGACCATAAGGATTAGGGTTTTCAAACTGCACCCCTACATATGCGAGCGTTGGACCTACATATGGAGTGGATGGGGGAATGTGCCCCCCATTCCAAGGAAAACCCTGGACAAATGTCGAGGATCCTATAGGACCACTCTGAGCAATGTGTGCGAAGGAAGTAGGAACTGAAGGTACACTAGGAATCCCAATGACCATACCACCAGAAATACCTGCTAAACTTGTGGGAGCTGGTGGTTGAACCACCCGACTAGTTGGAGTTAAAGGTGTAGTAGGTATACTTGTTCTAGGGGCACCTACCAAGGGAGGTGGCACCCCTTCAGACAGAGCGCCTGAGGTGGAAGTATAAGAACTTTCTCCTGCAGTAAACATTAGTCTGCCTAGAGGGACACCAATCACGTGTGAATTGAAAGGACGAACTTGAACGATCACAAGATCGTTTAAGTCAATTAGAGGTGAATTAAAGTTCCTTGCAAACTCGTAAGCCTGCAAGTCTTCTATCTCAACTGTAGTTAAACCAAAACAGTTTGCCCTAAGTTCTAGTTCACCCGGAACTTCACTAACTCCTATCGGTTTGAAAGAACCATCCATATCTAATCTCCACCTTTGAGGGGGAGGTGGAGGTTCCAATGTGATAAGCGGAGGAAGGTTTTGCAACCTTCGTGACCTTCTGACAGATTAGTCCTCCACGATTGTAAATTTGACTCTTCACACCCTAAGGTCGGCTAAACACAGACAAACCACAGAGCAATCACTACAAAATTTCCTAAAGTCTCAACAATCACAAGGGATATAAGATATGATTTCCCGAAGAAAGCTGAGAGACAGTTTCTCGGCGTCCTTGAAGAGGTTCTTAGGCACAAGCGAAGGAATCACCCACCGCCCTCCTACACTTTCAACAAGGGTTACCTTCCAAGCCCATCCAAGGTGAACCAGAAATAGCCTTTCGGTTTACCTGTGTATAAACCCTAGATGTCAAAGAGACTAAAGGCTACCTTAACTATATCAATAGTCTGGGAGGACAGTCGCAAGCTTGATTCATACGCATGGGCAAGGTAGCAAAGCCCGAAACTCTATCTAGGACAGCATCCCCAGATGCGCAAAAACCTTGGTCTACGTTTTGACAAGGAATCGGAGGGTTATCTCCTCGGTCCAAGCCTCTACGCGGCCTCGTGTTTAACTCTCGTTTGAAAGGAGCTTCCCATATACTATCAACACAAGAAGGATTTACCTATCGATTGGCCAACTACGTCTAAATTTAAGTACTTGTGGGGAGTTTACACTTCCTATCCCACAAGTCTAGCCTAAGCTAGTAGGTGTATGACCCTATAAAACAAAACTTACAAATAAATTTTAAATTATAGCGTTCATTTTAAGGGTTGTTCTTAGTCAGAGGGTAAGTGGCGTGAATGACTATGATATTATAGCCTCGATAAGAAAAGTAAAAAAGTGTATAAAATGAATTTCAAAACAAATTATAACTACTTAAATCAAGCTTCTTTTTCTTTTTATAGATATGAACTAATGAAATTACAACTAAGTATGAGAAGACTATGACCTTTTTTTGTAATTTTTGAAATTTTATTTGAAAATACTGAAAATAAAACTACGATATGCAATTAAAATGCAAATGTTTCCAATGTTTTTTCTTCACTTTTCAAACTCTTCAAAAATTACTATGCACCTAAATGCAAAAATTCTTGAGTATGCTTGAATAATCAGACCATAAAGCAAGCAATATGAAGTCTAGCAGACTTGTAAGAACCAAATTCAACCACCTAAGGAGGAGACTTGGCAAACACCTAGCTTGGGAAGAAACAATGAATGAAATCCACTAAAATCACTAAAGGGCAAGTGATAAACTGAAACTACTTGAAAGTAGTACAGAGTACAAGGTATCTAAAATCCTGATCACTGATTCAGATACACAGCATTGAACCTATCACCCAAACAGGATAATCCACTTCAAATTGCTAAATGAAAGAAAACTCAAACAACAAAAACTCAAGGGCTTACTGAAAAGCACAAAGTATGGTGTGCAGGACTTTCAGACATACAGCAAGATGTCAGCAATAAAAGACCCCAAAGCAGAGCAAAATCCAAATAAGATAGAGACAAGCAACCCTACCCAAAAAAAATTGTTGTTAAAAGATGTACGCAACTGTCTAATAGAGCAACCCGCGTACTGACCGCGACTGTCCAATGGAGCAACCCGCGTATACAAGTTGTTGTATGCGACAGTGTAGCACAGCAACCCACGTACACAACAACAAAAAATTCAAAAAGAAAAAATAATATAGGTCTCTAAAACACTACTGCAAATCAAAGCCAAGATATAAAACCATACACTGAATCAGAGCAAAGACTGGGCAAGTATCCACAGGACTAACCCACATCGGGCTGGACTCCTCAGCGGAGTTGCCAGTTCTGTTGTTCAGGATTAAGCACCCTTGTAACCTAGGGTCTGGGGTTACCAACTTACTACTAACCTTGCAGACAATCAGCTTTACCAGAAAATAGAAAGGGAATAGGAAGAAAGTCTTGACTTACCCAATTACCGACGGTTGATCCAAGCTTGATCTTCTCCTGCTCCTCTTCTCTCCAAAGCTTCCAGGGATGCACCTCTTTCACCTGTAAAGAGCAAATTCTCCAAGTAATATCTCATGCATGTATATATAAGAGGTTAGATAAACAATATATCAAATATATAATCAAATACATTCATTAACCACAATACATGAAATAGACTCAACACAATGTTGGAAGAAGAATTCTCTTTATTAACAATCAGTGAATGAGATAAGAGTACAACCCAGCTTCTGAGACAAGGACTCCTCTGCAACCAAAGGACTCTGAGTTCTGCTGCTCCAAGACTTCTGAAGATATACCACCAGCATAACTTTGCTCTCCAATCTTTATTTTCTAATACCCTCCCCAAGGCCTCTATTTATACTTTGGGAAATAGGGTGATTTCGAAGGTTGGGGTTGTTGAAACAGTTGGGATAGTTAAGGATTAGGGCCCAACTAATCTCAATTAATCGTGTTTTATATATTTTAAGGTCAAACTAAGGTGTACGCAACTACTGATATAGGCAACCCGCGTATCACATGCGAGTTGCTCAAAGGAAACCCGCGTATGCTGATGTACGCGGGTTGCAATGCAGATAGTCGCGTACGGTACGCGAGTTGCAATGAAGATAGTCGCGTACGCAACTCAACACTTATAAAAATTATATAGCAAGTTGGTTTAAGGGCAAATGCATCCCAAGTCATGCCCATCTATAGTGTTTTGGCAAACTTCAATCCTAATATGTCTTTTTGTGTACCAACATAAAGAATGTCGACACTCAGACGGAGAAGTGCCATTTGGGTTGATAACAATATTCATTTTGGGAGTTACAAATTTTATTCCTAGCATGTGGGTTGCATACATTCATTAAGAGAGTTGTATCTTGCATGTGGTGCACTATTCTCATAAAGATTCCCTCTTGCATGTGGTGCACTATTCTCATAAAGATTCCCTCTTGCATGTGGGCATTATTTTGGGAGAGGTTCCAACATGCATGGCACATTGACACAAGGAATTAAACTACATGCATGGCACATTGAAATAAGGAATTAAACTACATGCATGGTGTAATGTGTTTAGGAGCTAAACTTCATGCATGGCACACTCACTCCATGTATGATAAATGCATTAACTTAGGAGGTTTATATGTTATTCATAGCACTCAAGTGGGATGCATCACTCAAAAAAGATTATCTTGCATGCATGGGCACATGGACCACACCATTCTCAAGGCTATCCTTAGCCTTACTTGTTGCCTCTTATTCTCTTGTTATATAAAGGTGAGGAATATGCACTAGTGAGACTAGTTAGTGAGACTAGTTAGTGTGACTCGTAGTGTGAGCTTGTGAGTTGTCTGAGTAGAATTAAGGTGATCCTTCTTTTAGTAAAATATAAAGAGATGTGATCGTGGTTACAAATCTTCAATATGTTGATTTGTATCCAAATTTCTCTTTTCTTAGATCTACAATCCATTTAGTTGTCAATTTGATCTAACCCTCTTATATACAGTGTCTACACTCTTGAATCTTCAATAATTTGTTTTGTAGTTCCGGATTTGGAGTTTCAATAGGTGAATTCCTTCATGTTTCAATTTCAAAGTAGGATTAAATTCTTCGAGTGCAAAATTTGTTATTGTGAGGTCAAATTTCTACATCTTTGACTGGGCTCCTCAAGTTGTTCTTTTGGCTGCAACAATATTCTTCATAACATAAAGCTCTCTCATTGTTCCTACTACACCTCAAATAGATGGCCTTCAACTACATCTTTTGTTGCCTCTACAACATGTACTCTTGCATCTTTATTTATTCCATCACTCAAAAGATGGGCATATGTAGGCTTAATGCCTTTGTGCTCCACACTTAAAACAAGTGCAATTAAATTCACTACCTCTAAACCAACATTTTCCAAATCATCTTCCTCTTTCACCACAACATCCTCTTCTAGCATTTTTATCACCACCTTCTTCATTCTTCTTCTCCTTTAGTTGCTCCACTTCGTTGATTTGGTTTCTCTTTCCTCTTGAGGTTGTGGTCTCTTTATTGCCTTTTATTCAACACTTAATGCAAGTCAATATGCCTCGGCCACTAACCAAATTTTTCTCATATAAATTGCATCTTTAATGGAAGACCACATGTTGTTCATATATCCAGTAGCCAACTCAAGACTTTACACGTTCTACCCCAACCTTAAAGACAATCTATAAAATTATTCTATAAACTCCTTGGCATACATTTTCCTTTGTTTTACTCTAAAATCCTATGTGACAAATGTAATTCAAAGCCAAAAACTTAATTTTCAAATTGGCCACCATCTTGCTACTCTTGGTCTTTTCTTTTCCTAGTGCTTACCAATCTAATTACAACTTATTCCACCATAAAGAAACATGTATTTTCAACTTTGGGTATGCAAATCTCACTCTTTTTAGATCCATGTTCCTTCAAACTCAAAAAATCTCTCCATCTTACCTATACAATCAATTAGTTTCCATTGCTTTATATTTCTTGAATACGCCAAGGGTATCCCTTCTAAGTTCTCCTTTAAAATTGAAAATCGCTCTTATTATCCAATCTACAAGATTTTGAGCTCATTCCAATATTAGTTCTTCTACTACTTCACACTTATTGTCATCACTATCATAATCTAATGCAGTCATTTTTATCCTCCTTTGAGAAGCTTCCATAGCATCTAACCTAATTATCATGGCTCTCAACATTCCATAGTGTCCGCATTCCTTCTGCCTCTCCTACCTCAATCCACATGTATTCCTCTACATGTCATACTTATCTTTCTTGCAACTCACTTTGTAGTTCTAGACTGTCTACCCAATACCAATGATAGTGTTGCCTCACTCCCACAACAACTCTACCGAGCGACCTCCTTGGTTGGAGTTGTCCTTGTCACAGGTTTATCCCACTCTAATGCAACTTGATGCAAGGGAAACTTGGCCTTGCTACTAGTTAACGACAAAAGCAAACTATATCCTCACTTAAACAAGATAAACAACAAGAGCACAGCACTGATATTAAACGCAACAAGCAATGTATATTGCAAATTATATGTTCAACAACACAATATATGTAATTAATGGAGTCCATAAGTCTTATCGACAACCTTGATCAACTTAGTAGTTTTTTCCTTTATTGCGACCACAACACTCCTACATTACCAAACTTGTTAGCTATGTTCCTCAATCCATAGGTTCTTATAGGCATGACAATGACAATCATACATCAATCAAGATCCAAAGCCTGGTATCATTAACATAAGCACAACAATATGGAGCCAATGCTTTCCTTAAAAGAACATACTCGTTTATAATCAAGAGTAGGCTTCAAGCCTTCCTTTTCCTCTACAGAACTATGGTAATAGTCTTCCCATCAATCAAGATCCAAAGCCTGGTATCGCTAACATAAGCACAACAATATGGAGCCAATGCTTTCCTTAAAAGAACATACTTGTTTATAATCAAGAGTAGGCCTCAAGCCTTCCTTTTCCTCTACAAAACTATGGTAATAGTCTTCCAAGGTCTACAAGCCTACAATTCCTCAATCCTTTCTTTCTAAAACCTTTACCTAAATTATTTGTCCATTATTGAACTCCACCTTAGCACATTTTGAACCATTGCAACAATTTGAACTATCACCAAACTCCAAAGCTACTCAAAATTACATTCAATGTAAATGGTTGCTCCTTTTGCCATCCCTGAGCCTCCTTGAAATACACTAATCAAAGTTGACCCTATCCATTGGGTCCACTTCTTGGCCAATTAATAATTTTCACATGGACCCTCACTAACGGTCTCCTAGCCAAAACAAAACAAAATGAAAAACAAACTAAAAGGAAAATAATTTTGGGTGACATGTGATTTCCAACTACTCATAGATGCCCATGCATCAAACATCCATGGTGAATTGAATGTGAGCATCCTACTCATGAGATTGGTAAAGAAAGAGTCAAATATGGCCTTCCAAATTGATGAAATGTTGTTGGTAATGTAATCTATGCCATTTCTTCCAAACTCTTTTTACTCCAGTGACGCAAAACTTCTCGAACATGTTGCTTGTTGGTTCACTCTACCTCCACATCTTTTGTTTTAATTCGAACTCTATTATCATTTTCCAAATGTTTGTGGGTCTATATCCTCCCTCCATGTTGTTTATTATATACACCATGTGGAAGTCGATCCTCCCTAATAGGTTTTGTCACCTCAGTTATTTTCATAACCATTAGTACTCCTGCATTCAAATCTTCTTTCAAATTATGTTGTAGTCAATCTTCTACCCACTCATGTATAGTTGTATATGACTCCATACTTGCACTTTGCTTGTCTTCCTCAAGCAAGTTCACAAAGATTATATTTCCTTCACTCAACTCCATCTCTCTCACCTTTGTTGGCTCCACAAGTTGTTCATTGGCTTCTTCAAAACATTTCACTACCTCTTTCAAACATTTTTTTATCAATTCCACAACATTACCTTGTTTCCTTCCTTCCACTCATCCTTCATATGTAGTGTAGATTTGTTGCCTGCCTTCTAAAATTGGTAAGGGTTCATTTTATCATCATGTAATACATCACAATGAAACCCCCATTGCCTTCCCAACAAGATACGACATATATCCATTGGTATCACATCATGTAAAACCTCCACATGGCACTATCGAATACTAAAACTTATTAAACATTGCTTTGAAATAGTGATTCTATATCTGTTTTCCACCAAGAAATGTGGTAGACATTGGGATGTGGTACATACATTTCAGATCTAACTTTTCAATGACCTCTATAGAAAAATAAAAAATAAAATTTGTTAATTCAATCTATAATCAAATTACAACCTTATATCTTCCTTTGTCTAGGCTCCTTGTTAAGTTGCTTGACCTACGGTAACAATGTTCTTCAATCCATGTTCTCTCATTGTTTTGTTTGCAGTTTATATAAGTGATATTCCACTACATGTTTTGTTGCATCTACAGCTTGTGCTCTTGCATCTTTAATTATTTCACTACGCAAGGCCTCAGGGCATTCATAGGATCAATGCTCTTATGCTCACTTGAAACATGCCAATTAAATTGTTGTGTCTACCCCCAACTTCTTCCAAATCCTCTCTCTTTCTCTATGGTTTCATGTCCTAGCATTGTTGTCAATGGCCTATTCATTCTTCTCACTTGGCTACTCCCTTTCCATTGTTTGGTTTATCTTTCCTCTCAAGGTTTGTTGTCTCCTTGCTAACTTTTCTTTAGTTCTCGATGCAAGTTGATACACCTCGTCTACTCACCTAAACTTCATCTAAAATTTGTTGCTTCAATCTATAATCTAATTACAACCATATCTCTTCCTTTATCTAGGCTCCTTAGCAATTTGCTTGACCTACAGTAACAATGCTCTTCAATCCATGTTCTCTCATTGTTCTTATTGCATTTTAGATGAGTGGTCTTCAACTACATGTTTTGTTGCACCTACAGTTTGTGCTCTTGCATCTTTTATTTCTTTCACCGCTCAAGGCCTCAGGGAATTCACAAGCTCAATGCTCTTATACTCACTTGAAACATGCCATTAATTTTTTGTGTCTACCCCAACTTCTTTCAAATCCTCTCTCTTTCACTATGGTTTCCTGTCCTAGCATTGTTGCCACTAGCCTATTCATTCTTCTCATTTTTCTACTCCCTTTCCACTATTTGGTTTCTCTTTCCTCTCAAGGTTTGATGTCTCCTTGCTAAATTTTCTTCAGTCCTCAATGCAAGTTGATACACCTCATCTACTCACCTAATCTTCATCTAAAATTTGTTACGTCAATCTATAATCAAATTACAACCTTATCTCTTCCTTTCTCTAGGCTCCTTATTAAGTTACTTGACATGCATTAACAATGTTCTTCAGTCCATGTTCTGTCATTGTTCTTGTTGCATTTAAGATAAATGTTCTTCAACTACATGTTTTGTTGCATCTACAACTTGTGCTCTTGCATCTTTATTTCTTTCACCACTCAAGGCCTCAGGGCATTCATAGGCTTAATGCTCGTATGCTCACTTGAAACATGCCTTTAAAATTGTTGTGTCTATCCCAACTTCTTCCAAATCCTCTCTCTTTCACTATGGTTTCTTGTACTAGCATTGTTGTCACTGGCCTATTCATTCTTCTCATTTGGCTACTACATCTCCATTGTTCGGTTTCTCTTCTCCTCTAAGAGTTTGTTGTCTCCTTGCTAACTTTTCTTTAGTCCACAATGCATATTGATACACCTCATCTACTCACCTAAACTTGATCATAGAAATCAATGTTGCAAACATCGACACAACGAAAAAATTGGCATGGTCCAAGAAACATCATTTCAAGATATCTCAGCAACACATCGATTAACATCGGCAAAAAATTGGCAAACTTAAAAAATATAAAATTTTCAGTTTTTTCAATTTTTTTAACATCTAAAGCAAAAATAACATCAAGTAAACACATTGTCACATGAATATGGAAAGAAAACCGATATATATGATGTATAAAATGTCTAGAGATACATCACACATCAAAAATGGATCGTGTCCTGAATCTTGAGTCATCAAAAATATAACAAATGTATCTCATGATCATCATCATGACTCATGAGTCATCTACAATGAAATAAAGTAAATAAACTATTGATTCCCTCTACCCCTTTTACGAGCAAAGGTTATCGTCATGGAAATTGCCCTTTATCTAGAACTAGAAGTAGGTGCCCTTGAGACTTGTGGGCCTCGTACTAGACTTTGACGTCCTCTAGAAGAAGACCATGCAAAATGATGTCCTCTAAAAACAAGAGAAGGTAATTGAAATCGATGTCCTAAAGAAGAAGAAGAAGAAGAAGGTCGAGGAGGTAGTCCTACTCCTACTACTCTACCAGTACCAGTGCTACCACTGGGTCTACCTCCCTCTAACTTTGACTGTGGCACACTCCCAAACTCATTGTGAAACTCCTCTAAATCTAGAACATCATCATCCAAAGCCTTTGTATCATCACCATGATCACTATCAATATCATGATCAACCTTTAGCCAATCAAGGGCTGCCTCCATAACAAGCTCCTGAGACTCCGCCCTCCATGCAGTAGTGGTGTCAATCCCATCCAATGAAATGATCGTCACATCAACTTTTCTTTCGTACTACTTCACCCACAACCTGAGATTGTAGTGGACGTAGACCAAATCATTAAGGCGTTGAGTATCCAACCTGTAGGAGTATCATAAATATAAAATATTAAATTGTAAATTTATAAATTATAATACATAAATTAGAAGGTAAAGTGGCATAAAATTATAAATTAGAATTTAATAATTTATAATGAATTTGAAATTCTCTAACCTGTTGTGTTTTTTGGAGTGTACTTTTTCAAATACACTCTAGTTGTGCTCATAATTGGAAGAGCTACATGTCTAGTTGAGCACCCGAATGGAGAGCCTCTGTAGAATAAGTACGCAACCGCCATAGTTCTCCCACCAAGTATCTACAACGAATTAAAGAAATACGCAACCGCCATAGTTCTCCCACCAAGTATCTACAACGAATTAAAGAAACATAAGAAACGACAATAAAATTTAAAACAAAGAATTAGAAAGAGAAAATGAAATTTGAAACTTGAAAGTTGAAACAAGGTGAAGCTTACTTGGCATTAGGTTGGTCCTGTCATTTATTGCTATATCAAACCAAATAATCCCATGGCTCTCTTATACATTTCCAACTCTTGGAAAAGCTATCTATGCTCAACTGCACCAGGCACCATCCGCTGGACACACTTGTAGAATCCAAACATACTACTCTCCGTCAAATCTAAAACCATCGGAGTAAGCAAATGCATGGTTAAGGTATAACCCTGCAGCATGAATGGGGCGATGGAGTGTGTGGTTCCATCACACATCAATCACCGCCTATATCATATGTTGTCTCTCTTGCCCTTGATCTCCCTTGTCCTCATTATAGGCACGGATGAATTCTTTGGCCCTATACATGGCCTCATATAGGTAGCCCATTGTGGGCTTTTCTCCATAAACCAAGCAGAAAACCTTTACCAAAGGTTTGGTGATGGTGCACACCTCCTTCGCCGCATTCCAAAAACTCTCATCATATGTAACTAGCCTAAATTTAGCTTGCCCCTCTGGTCTAGTGCTAAATGATAAAGTACACAAATCAGGTGAAAGGAACATCACCTGCAAGTCCCACATACAACTCATGAGAGACTGAAGTGAAATAAAGCTAGTGGTAAAGCATGTGATGGCAGAATGCACCAACTCTTTGTTACTTGTGAACCTTCTCATCAAGAAGTAGCAAGCATCGACTAATAAGTTTGTTTTCTCTTGATTTCTCCTTTACTTTCACCTTGGACCTTATAAAAGGTTGTCCACCAAGTGTGCATCTTGGCATAAAGAAAGGTGATGTTGTCGAAGGCAAAGGCATTGTGGACTATTGTGTGGAGTGGGTATCAATATCCAAACCCATCCCACTAACCCACACTCCTGCTGCGAACTCGGATCTTGAAGCAATTTGATTTCTCATGGCCTCCTTGTATTGTTTCTTTAGCCCAGTGCCTTCCATTTCCTGTGTGTCCATAGTAATGAGTTTCGGGGTTATTTGGTTGCAAGGACCCACATCATACCCTGTTATTTGTGCAAGGTGGTATTTCAGTTTACTTATCCCACCTGTCATTCTCTTCCAACATAGATTACAAGTGAGAATCTTCCAATTCTGAGTGGGTCAACGGGTGTGCCCCACTCCCAAAATGGATCCAAAGTCTTCAACATCTTGTATATGGAAAAAATGAAGTTTGAACATAAGGAAAGAAAAAAATAAATTTTTTAGCATATGTGATTGATGGAAATGTAAAAAACAACAAGAAATCAAAGATACATTGAGCATTCAAGCTTCGATTTGATGAGAGAAAATAAATGGAAATTTTTGTGAGGATTTATAAGGAGTCAGGACAAGAAAAAAATGAAAAAACATTTATCTGGCATGCATAACTGCTGCAAATATCATAAGAAGTGCAAAAAAATTGTTTAAGAGCCTTTAAAAATCAGTTATGAAGATGGAGAAGTCATTGCCAATGCAAACAAACAAGAATCCCTCTTGGAATAATTATAAAAAATGGGCAAAATTTTGTGCATACCTTCAACTATGATAACTGTGGAAAAAACTCCAAATGGCAAGGTCCAATCTTCAAATTTCCTTGATGGCGAAGGAAATGATGCCTAAAATCATCCTTAAGCAAATATGAAGTGTTCTTGGTCTCCTTAGCTCTCCTCTCAATCTCTGTAGTGTACAAATGAGCAAAAAGACAGTAAAAAAACTGACTTAAAACCCCTCCTTTTTTGTCCCTTTCTGTGTGGACCAATTTTTTGCATCGACTCACGATTTTTTGGGTGATTTCTCAGCAAAAAATCAGGCAAAAAATCACTGCATTGAAAATCTTGCAATTTCTCGGACATCGGCAATTTCTCGGCCGATGTGTCAAAAATCACGGCCTTGAAAATCTTGCAATTTCTCGAACATCAGCGATTTCTCGGTCGATGTTGGTGACATTGATACAAATCTCGTCTTGGATGGCTGGCCTCATCCCACTCACGTATCTAGCAACCGACTCAAGGCCTTTCTTGTTTTGCGTTGACCTTATAGACAATTTATAAATTTATTTGTATACTCTTTGATGAGCATCTTCTTTGTTTTAAAATTGGCAACAAATTTGATTCAAAATCAAAGGAAAATATACTTACTTTTCAACTTTGCCACCATCCTACACCAGTTCTTGATCTTTTCTCTTTGTTGTACTGGTTGATCTAACTACAACTTCTCCCACCATAAAGAGGCATGACCTTTCAATTTTGTGCATGCAAATCACACTCCTTTGGTGTCTTCTATTCATTCAAACTCAAAGAATTTCTCCATTTCACCTATCCAATCAATTAGCACATCTGGATTTAGGTTACCCAAGTATATCCATTCTAGATCCTCCTTTCAAACTGAAGATAACTCTTATTATCCAGTCTTTTGGGTTTCAAGCTCCTTCCAATATCACCTATTCTTCTACTTCACCTATGTTATCATCAATGTCATAATTTAATCTGGTTGTTGTTCTCCTCCTTTGAGAAGCGTCCATAGCATCTAACCTCATTGTTATGGCTTTCAACATTTCCATAATGTCCTCATTCCTTCTACCTCTCTGCCCCAATTGAGATTCATTCCTCCACATGCCATACTCTTCTCTCTTTCCTGCAACACACTTTGCAGATCTGGACAGCACCTTCTTGTTCATAATGTTGGAGCTACCTCTCTCCCTGAACAACTCTACCCAGCAACCTCATCAGTTGGAGTTGTCCTCACCGCAGGTTCACCCTGCTCTGATACCACTCTTGCCTGGGAATCTTGAACCTGCAGATCAGAGTACACAACAAAAAGAAACCACATCCTTACTGAACCAAGGTAAACAACGACAGGAGCACAACTCTGATGATGCCACAGGCAATTTTTACTGCAAGTTCTAGATTTCTACACACCATATAACCAACATCACAGGCTTCATTTACTGTCAACCTCATCCAAAGTATTCAGTGCACTAACAGATAATTAATCTCATCATGCGCAAGTTATCAAGAATATCAGCAACATGGTGTCTACAATTAAAGCAGTTCATAACTCTTATCAGTGTCACTTGACAGGCTCAGTAATTTGTCCTTTATCTACAACCTCAACATTCTAACATTACCAGGCTTGTTAGCTCTGTGCCTGAATCCACATGCTCTTACAGCAATGACAATGACAATCATACATGAATCAAGCTCCATGGGCTGTCATCTGCAAAATAATCACAGTGATAGGGAGTGAATGATTCCTTTAATAAAACAAACATGTTTACAACCAAGATCAGGCTTCAGGGCTTGCTTCTTTCCCCACGAGAATGTAGTAACAGTCTACCAAGGGCTACAGACCAGCAAAAATCTTAATCCTTTGTTTCTGTCAACTTCACCTAAGTTCTCTTTCCACTATCGAGCTCCACCTGAGTGCCTGCTGCAGCTATCCCCACGCTCTGAACTATAACTAAGCTCCCAAGCTACTCAAAGATGGTTCCAATGGAAACAGTTGGTCCTTCTATAGGCCCTAAGACTTCTTAAAAACCACTAATCAAAGTTGACCCTATTAGCTGGGTCCACTTCTCCACAATTACCAGTTGCCGCGTGGAGTCTCACCAACAGCTCCTGGGCAAACAAAACAAAACAAAAACAAACAAAAATGGAAATATTTTATTACCAGCTACCTCAAGATGCTCCTACACCAATAAAGTTTCCTGTATTGAACTGAAGCAAATATCAAACTACATGACAGGAGAAACTTAAAAAGATAAGACCTGATGATCAAAGAAAACTAAGATAACATTCAAACATTTATATTTGACAAAGAGAAAACAGAGAATATCTAGCTATTAGTTACAGTCTTATATCTACGAACACCGAACTTTTTAGATACTTAAAAATCCAATGCTAACAATAACAGCTTTTGGAATCTATAAATGCCATGTGTTTTCAACTAAAGCTTCAAAAGACCAGAAATTCGTCTAATTCCTCTATTGGGTCAAATCATACAAATGTTGCAGATCAGAAAACCAGAAAATCCAAATCTTAGTCTCAAAAAATTTGAATGCCCATATGGCAAACTGTTGGAGCACAGGAAGCTCTCGAAGACGTATTTGCTGCAGAATTAAAATATTTGACATTTACTACCCTCTCCATTTCTATAATACCGAATCCCGACAACCCTTTCATTTTGAATCACCAAGGTGGGCCTCCATTCTTGGCTAATCTGGAAATTTTTGTCTAAATAGTTTCAACTTTCAGATCTCAGAGCTGAAAATCACAGGAGATGGAAACCAATGTTTAGAATAGCTCTACTTGGTCATTGACTTCGAAATTTACATCTTGACCTTTCAACGGAGCTGGCTCATTTTCACAAATATGGTTTCCAAATTCCATCTGTTATTGTGAATCCATTTAAAAAAATAATTGGCTTATCACCATTGGTTATGGAAAATGATAAGTGATAAGATTCTTTCAGAGCAAAATCCAAGCATGGAGATGGTTAATAAAAAATAAGAGTAATAGTGGTTAAACTCATAGTCCAAGTGCCCATATGGCTGATGGAAAACACAAAGGAGAAAGGATGCACTTGTAATAAACATCAATCTGATATTTCAGGTAATATACTCACTAGTTGCCATATGGCAATTAGGTCTGAACAGAGATGATGCTTTCCAATTGGTAATTGGACACATGTGTACTTGGAATTAGAAATGAACAGTATCTCATACTCATAAGGCAGTAATCTAAGGTTGGAAGAGTATGTCCCGTTTGTCATTCCAGTTTGTCCTCTTAACTTTTAAGTGCATATTGCACTAATGTCTTCTAGACATGCTAAATGGAATGGAACTTATCAGAAACTCACATGGTAACTTAAAGTCTCTAATAAAGGCTGCAGGCTTGCTCCCAATCCCCAAACTGTATTTTCTCATAGTATATTAATGCCTTAGAATAAAGACCCGCGTGTAGGCTTGCTCCCTGTCCCCAAAATGTATTTTCTCTCCACTCACAACTCCCTGGGCATAAGTACCAACACCTGCACCCGCTGACATTGTTTCCCATCCCGTTCAATCTGCATGCCACCCTCTCCATATCTCATTGTTTCCTGCACACGCCCCTTCTCATACTGCTCTCTCCATTCATCCTCTCAGTGCACACCTCAAAGCTTCACACCAAATGAATTATAAATAGGCACTACTTTGGAATTTTCCCTCATCTCATAAGGCTGCTATGGCATGGTTCCTGGTTATTCCTTTCATTCTCCCTTTACTGTAAGAATGGATAAATCAAGGTGCAATTGAGAAAGGTTTTGGGGTAGTTCGGCTGACGTAGAGAATGTATCCTTAAATACCAAAATATAAGCCTATTAGTCCCTCCCAACATCTGGTGGAGTACCTTCAATTTACTACGTGGTTTAACAATGGTCAGTTTAACAAGGGTCAATAAAGCAAAAAAATTGGTAATGTTGCATTCAAGGAGATCCTAGGCATTCCCTAAGCCAAAATTCATCCATATATACTTGTAGAGCTAAGTTAGAGGAAGCCCAAAATACATCTTGATTGTATACTTATCAATTTTTGAAAAAAAATATTTAATATAGATGGAAAGGTCCATAAAATATTAGAACATCAGAAAACGTGCAAAGTATAAAGACAAAATTTAGGTATTCATCCATGGATTGCCACTCCAAATCTTCCCACTTACCATATAAAAGCTTTCTCCATTCAGCAAATAAATAACTCCCCCAAAAAAGATATAAAATATTTACATTTCATCTTTCAGGCCGGTTTTGTGCAAGTTTCAAGTGAAATTCATGTGAAACATAACTTTTCTGGAAACTGTTGTAATTTGTAAAATGTCAGGTGGGGATCAATCCTGGGGATCAAGTAAAGAGAAAGTAATGCAAAAAGACTAGCAAAAAGAGCTTTAACTGGAATATCTACAAGTAACTCATTCAAAATTCATCTTATATGTTAGAAAAAAGGTTTAGAACTCCATGGCGACTAGCAATAGACAAATCACATGTCAATGTAATAGCTTTTTGTAGATTTCTTTGACATAGGATGCCATCATTCTTCAAGTAGGAAAAGCATTTCTCAAAATGAAATATATAAAGTTATAAACCCTACTAATGTAAATATAAAATCCCTGCTATGACTAATTACAACAGATATATAAACATGACCCCAAAAAAAATGGAAAGTGGAGAAGCTCAAGCAATTCATTTAAAGTCACCTTAGATTTCCTAGCTGAAACGTTTCCAAACCACATAGTGAAGAGAAGCATACAAACTTCTTGTCAATCTACCAGATTCTTTCAAGTTCTTCAAAAAATGAAAAGATGACATTATTCTGCTGGAAGGAGCATGGTTTCGAAAAAGGATATATGCAAAAGGTATAAAATAATAACTGTGAATCCAAAAAATTTGACATAAGTACTTACATCTGGTAAGATTAACGGTGCCAATGTCAAAGCCTTGTGGACCTTCTCTGGCTTGTGTTTGTTATTTAATTGGTGTCCACAATTGCAAGTTATTAATACAGTTGCATATCCTCATGGTGAGATTTTGTTCCAGGCTAACAAACTTAGTCTCACTCTACTCTTTGTCTTACATGCTAAAGGAAACTTAAAAGCTCTGAAACATAAAAGAGTGTTTTCATGCTTCTAAAAATTTTCTAGCTATAACATTGCTGGTCAAAACAAATCTCTGCCTTCTGATTGACTGGAGCCCATAATTTGTTTCAATAAACGTTGAGGCCCTTTTCTGCTAAAGATTGGCATGACTTTGAAACAAAATAGGATATGCATTTTACTTGCCATTAGTAACCAATAGTTTGTGGAGTGTACCACATAACATCGCCACAAACATAGAAGAAAAGGATAGGCGCATTATGGTCTAAGGTTAGAAAGTAAAGGTGAAATATACACATTCGCTCCTGATTTTAGCAGGACATATGGAAGCATAATAATACAGGAGGCTTAATTGATGCCTTTATGAACAGTTCTTTGTGTTGAAGCCAAAGGCAATCACTCAGTACCTTTTCTAATGAATCTAAGCCCTTGTTGAAGAGGCAATCACTCAGTACCTTTTCTAATGAATCTAAGCCCTTCTCTTCAACAGTTTTTTAACTACAAATGGTGGATCAAATTTCTATGAAAAGTAGTTGCACAAGGTATCAGAGTAATCTTTGATAAATTTAGAATCCTTTACGCTCAGAATTCGGAAATAGCATCCATCACTTCCCCTGTATTTATATGTCTGCCCAGTGCTCGCTTTGCCACTGAGCACAGAATGATCCTTGACAAGCATAGAGCCCTGTGCATTCTGAGAATTCTTCAAAGAACTGAATGAACTGCCGCTGGGGAAGACATTGGCTACATCCCTATTGAAAGCATGAGAAATGTTTGTAATAGCAAGATACGTACCATTCTCCTTATCGAAGGAAGCAGAGTACATATAGAGAGGATATAAGCTCGAAACAGTTTCAGATAATACTGATTCCAAAGGCGTCTCCACTGTCATTTTCTCGGTTGTTTCGATTTTTAGTTTCACAATTTTAGTACGACCCTTGTGTTCAAAAGTGACAAGGTTAGAGTAATTGAAGATTTGCAAAACATGAGTTGTAAGGTTCCCTTGTGTTGATTTAACCCACCCAGAATATGAAATCGTTCTTTCACCATATGTTCTAAAGAACCCATCCAAACCCTTAAAGTTTGAAACTAGAGAAGGGCTAAAAGACGGTGCTTTATAATCCACCAACGTTCCCAGTGTCTGCACACTAATTTTGTCCAACCACAGGTGCAAATTTGCATCCACAAACCAAGTGGCAATCCCGTCCATTACACTAAGGCCAAAAGTGTGATACTTTCCATCCAGCAACTTCCCAAGAAAAGGGGTTACCTCAAGGTCGTATGCAGGCAGATCGAAAGCCCCGATGCCCACAACAGGTTCCCAGAACAAAGGGTTAATGCCCCCTGTAAACACAACAGGAAAAGGCCACACAGCACCCACAACAACCCCATCTATGAAACTAACTACTTCCCTAAAAGCCCCATTGCCACGGGGGCTGGTCAGGTTGTTGGCCTCTATGTAAGCATCTGGGGGGTTTGAGTACCAAAATTCATCATTCACATGGGCTGACACATAAATTTCAACAACAGCCCTATAGGCGTTTGATGGTACCACCAATTTCTGTGACTGAATATCAGATGTATTCTGCAACCAAAACCAATGCCCCCCATTGTCAGGTGAGGATTTTGAGATTGGGAGAATCAGATCTGCTGGTGCGGTGTATTTGGGAAATTGGGCATCGTGGTTTTCAAAAAAATGGAAACTGATGGTGACATGGTAAATACCAGTAAAAGTGCCATCAACCAAATTTTCCAACATTACAACCAGAGTCTGGGGCTTATTAAGTAATGTAGAATACCTGGTTATGTCCTTGTTGACCTCCCAAGAAATGCCTGCTTCAGTAGGTTCAGCTGTGCTTGTTCTAAGGATCTCAACGCCACTCAGCCAAACACCTGCAATTCTGTCATATTGTTCCCCTTTGCAAGCAGCCCTCCATTGGAGGACCACTTTGTCCCAGTTATTGGAGCATTTTGCAGGTGGGTTGTAGGATACTTTGACAGGAGGTTTGCCATAAGTGTTGCCGAAATCATGTTTCAGGACAAGAATAGAGCAAGGCTTGTTGGCAGTATAGTTTACCGGCCTGCTGACTTCAATGTATTCTTCTGGAGATTTATTGAATTTATGGGTCAGGAGATGTAGATCAACGCTATCTTTTCCGTCGCTGAATGGAGATTGAAACAGCAGAAAAAGAAGCGTCATATGAAAGCTGATGGCATTCAAACCCATCGTGAACTATTGAACCATTCAAAATCGTATTCCATCTTTCCATAAATATATTCTTTTATGGATTAAAATATCGAAAGATATGGGTTAAAATGAAGCTGACTATAGACATAACCACCATGTTAGAGGCCCGGAAGATTCAAGGTCTCCAAACTATAGAGAGGAGCAGGAGCAGATGGTTAGTTGTCACTCGTGTGTGATTGGAACTTGGGGTTGACCTCCAAGTATTACGAAAATCTGCACCTGGTGCTGTGTTTAGAATAGGGCATTTACTCGTTGACAGCACAATGTTGTTTATAAGCTTAGCTATGTGCCTGCAGCCGGTCAGTCGAATGGTTTGGTTTGAATGATGTGTGATCTTGGATACGCTAGAGTCCCACGTCTTTGAGTCTTTTTTAAAATTGGGATCTTGAAATCCAAGAAGTTGTAGATCGTCAATAATATGTTCCTTATAATCCATATCTTTAAATTATTTTAAATAAAATATATTAAAACATATTTATTTTAATTATTGTAGATGGTCAACAATATATTCATTATAATCAATATCTTTAAATTATTTTAAATATATATTATTTTATTTTATTTTATTTTAATTATTCAAAATAATGGGAAGTATGGTTTACGGATTTTTTTCTATTTTAATTATTCAAAAATGATCATTTAGGTTATTTTGAAATTTAAATATATATTATTTTATTTTATTTTAATTATTCAAGCACCCCATCCTTATTAGTCGTACCCTAAAGACTATGGGTACTTTCTATATCCTATCAATGAACCAAAAGCATTCCATCATAAAAATGAACCAAAAGTATGGTTTATGGATTTTTTTATTTTATTTTGTTTTAATTATTCAAAAATGACCATTTAGGTTAATTATTCAAAATAATGTGAAGATATGGGTTATGGATTATTTTATTTTTTATTTTAATTATCCAAAAATGGCTTATGTATTATTTTAATTTGAAATTTAATAAGAAATATTTTGAATCTATAAAAATAATGATTGATTGCAAAGTAGTATGGTGTTTTATATTTTAGGTTCATAAAATTAAATTTAGATAAATTTATTTTAAACATGGATCTATTAAACACATAGAGATGTAAAATTATTTAAACTATGGGTTATGGATTATTTTATTTTTTATTTTAATTATCCAAAAATGGGTTATGTATTATTTTAATTTGAAATTTAATAAGAAATATTTTGAATCTATAAAAATAATGATTGATTGCAAAGTAGTATGGTGTTTTATATTTTAGGTTCATAAAATTAAATTTAGATAAATTTATTTTAAACATGGATCTATTAAACACATAGAGATGTAAAATTAAATTATTTTAAACTATTTTATATATTTAAAAAAAAACAATTTTATTTCTATATTAAAAATAACAATTTTATTAATTTACTTTGGACGTAGTTGATAGCCAAGTGTTGCCACGTGGGAACCATGTCAGGTGCTAATCCATGCACCGACACGTGGACGGGAGCTTGGAACAGAATAGGTATGCACAAGTTAGCATTAATGGTGATCTTAATAGCCTCGTGTGAAGGGAATGATGGTTTAATGGACAAGATACATTCAAATTTGGAGGTTGGTTGGTCTGCTCCCACATGTGGTGTGGCGAATTTATATGCAGGGTCATTCATATATGGAGCCAGATCTGAATGTTTTGGTTCTCTGTTTACATTTCAAGGTTTTATCAGGTAAGAATTCTGTTTGTGGTGCCTAAAAAACAATGGCTTCTCACTAGAGAGGAAAGCCAAGGAATGCCTCAGGCAGTCAAGGGTCTGGTGGTTTTGGATGTGGAGAATACATAAATTATATATCGGCATCAGTTCATGGTCTGATAGATGACTAGGAGGCTGGTATTATCGCCCATCAGCTTGCCTCTACACGTTATGCGGGTAAAATCAACCATTATTGGGTGTTTAAGAATATGTTGGGCCTCTTGATGGAGCATGTTCAGGCTCAGTGGAGAAATTCCAAAGCTGCTACCCTAGAGGTGGGAGTAAATATGGAGCGAATCGTCGATGGTTTGAACAATCTTGAGGAAAATTTCAATTGGGGTCAAACTCTAATCGATAAGCGTTTTGAGGCGGTTGGTGCGAAGAAGCTTAGCCCTGCAAAGGAAAATGTTTCTAAAGTTGCTTTGCACAACATTTCTATGGAGCAAATGAAGCAAGTTGGTCAATGCAGCAAGCCCTCGGTCTCTAAGGCCGAAGGAATGTGGAAACCCTACCGCCTACTGAACCTGCTCGAAAGACATGTCGCCTTGAACTGGGAGACCTATTCATGCCACACAAGAAGGAGTCACTACCAGTTAATCTTTTGGTAGTTGAATCCCCCAGCTCTAAATATAAGGCTTGCCCAATCACTAAAGTCTACGCCGACTCCGCTCATGGTGCACACTCAAGCTAGAAGAGGCCCCTCTAATATGGGAAATTGTTGTGTCTTTCAGTTTTCTATGTTAGATATGTTGCTAGCCTGTAGGTCTTTTAATGTACAGATGATGAATCAAAACTCTATGTTTTTCAGTTGTTTTGTGCATGTTTTCCCTCTGTTGAGAGGGTCATTTTTTTTATTTGAACTAGATAGGACGATTAATATCTTTGTGTGGTTGGGATGGTGGTTTACTTTCTCAAGCCACCTTGAAGTTGGTTAAAAAATATCTATAATTTGGTTTTTCTTTTGATAATATTAATATATTTTACTATATAACCTTTAAAAACAATTTTATAATAATTTAAAATTACAATTTTTATAAAAATTACATAACCAAATCTTTACTATCATAAAATGAAAAAAATTAAAACCCAACTCTATATATATATTTAAGTATATTGATATGTTTGGAACTTCAATGGGCATGAGATAATAGATAGAACACTTCATATTTGGCATTTAATATGGTATTCATAATTATAAAAATTGTTTTACTAAAATTTAAAATATATGGGTTTTTTTTAGGTGTGTTTGTTTCTTACCAGATAATCAATTGAGATGTAAATATTAAATAAATTTAATAAAATAAATTCTAAATAAATAATATGTAATAGTGTTTGAAGTTTATTATATTTTATTTAATAAATAAATAGAAATTAAATTAAATATTAATAGTGAGGTTTTTCAAAGAATCAGTAGTTGTTATTTTGAAAGGTCGACGTTTCGATTTCGAATAAAAAACCATCATCAAAATAAATTAAATATATTTGATTATATTTTTAAATTTAATAAAATTTAATGAATAACTAAATTAATATTTTACATTTGAAAGTGGTAAAATAAAGGTTAAGTAATATTTGGATTTTTTATTTCTAATTTTTTTGAAATTGAATAAAGTATGTTTCATATTATTAAAAGTAGTGTAAGTTAAAAAAAAAAACTATTTTTAATTTTTCTTTTAAGAAATGAGTTATAAAGTGGTTGAGGAAATCCTTAATACTTCAAAATGTATCATAGATTTAAAATCATTTGTTTTGTTTTTTTTAATAATTTGAGTATAAGAAATTTACAATATATACAACAAAAAAAAATTTAAAAATTATAAAACTATATTTTTTACAATTTTTTCTAGAATAATTATGAAAGGAAATTAGACCTTAGTGTTGGTGTTGGATTTACTGCTTATTCTTTCGCTAGTGGATCCAAGTAATCACAATTTTGAAATCATAGATCATGGCAAAATTAAGAGAAAACATAGTCATTATGGCATTTTTCCATCATCTACTTGTTCTGCACTTAAGCCTGAGAGCTCGGTCCTTCAATTTTTCCAATGGCAATTTGTTGAATTGTCTCCTCTTTATTTCTCTTAAACCCACACACTACTTGGCATGAGACTAAGTTCCTTGATTAAACCCAAAATCATATTGAAATGTGTTCTTGATTCATTCATGAGCTGCTCCATTTTGTCCCTCTACTCTTTGACTTTGGACTTAAGCACATCTTGCCTAATGTCCTATTGTTCCATATGAGAATTGATGTGGTCAATAGATTGTTCCATACCATCCATCTAGGACTTTATCGTCCTTTACATCCTCTTGATTTCCTTTATCTCACTAAGAGCTTCCCCATCAGCCATATCTTGATTTAAAGGATGATCCATCCCTTTCCAGCACACCATGGAATGGAATAATAGTTTCCTAACCCAACTACAAAACAATCTACATCAAAAATATGAAATGAGGGTGAGAAGCACAAGCTAATCCCCTCTAGCTTGTAGTGAAATAGGGACCTATCACTGGAAACCTGAAACCACAACAAATTTATAAACTATGAATAAGTGTCTCGTAACTTACCTCTGCATACGACTTGGTGTTTATTGTTGAGTGTATTCACTATGACACAAGCACTAGTTTCTTCATCAACCTCATTCCAACACAAGGGTTCTAATGATATCCCACCTACATAGTCGCTTCCAACACAAAGTGCCATAATACAAGATACCAATGCAATGAAAGACAAGGAACAAAAGAGTTGAGGGCACATGAGGGAGAAAGGGTTCCCTTGATTGGGATAAACTTGACAAGACTCTTAGCGCATTGCTTGGTACTCAACCGCCATATGGGACGCATGCTTAGCTTGCCTCCATAAAAAAAATAAAAAAAATAATAATTAAATAACTAAAATTAAAATTAAAACAAGAATTCATATTTGACCTCATAGCTTCTAAGGAAACCATCTTCATTCCAAAGGGCCCTTATTTTGCACTAAGGCTCCTTTGTTAAGCTTGATTGCCTCATTTGCTAGTTGATCCGCGATATTATAGTTATGTCTCCTTGTATGGAGAAATTTCACTTCCTTTAAACCTTGAGGATTCTAAGATATTATGTCACAATTCTTTCCCTAAACAGTCCCCTGCCTTGTAGCTTGATTCCTTTCTTGGTTAATGACCTAAAGGGAGACCCCAAAGATTAGAACCTATTGAAATCAATGGCGTTTCACATATTCAAACCCTAAGAATAAGGCATACACTTGACTTGATTGTTTGTGTTATACCCAAGCCGCAAGAAAACTTTAATTTTTATTTTCCATCGGGGCAGATAAGACCCCCCCAACACACACACACACATTCCACCCCAGGCTTTCCTTTAGAAGCCCCATCAAAAAATATGTTGTGTCCTTGTTGTAAAAGAGCCAATTTTGAAATTCCTTTTTCTCGAGTTCTATACACCTTAAGGGATGAGTATGAGTGGGGAAAACTTGGACTGGAAGGATCTCCCAAGGAGGAAATCTCTTACCCAATTTCTTTCCTTGATTGTAAGAGGTTCTTGGTCGAGGCTTGACTCCTTTGCAAACTATTACTTCTAACAAGCTATACAACTTGACGAGAACCTGACATTGTTCTCATTTTGGGGGGGTCAATTTTAATCAGTGTTTTTACCTCAATTTCAGAAAGTGTATATATTGGTAGCACCAATTTTCATTTTCAGCCATTTTTTGTGATTTTGAAATTTCTTGGTGATAAGGAAACTATAACTTTTCATTTTGAACCCTATTTTGCAAAATTGAAATTTCTAGGTTATAAAAAAACTATAATTTTTATTTACAAATGCGTTTTTTCAAATTTTACAAAAATATATATACATTTAGGAGCTAGTTATAATGAAACAATTGTATAGATTTTCAATTTTTTATCAACTTTTAGAAACTAGTTACAATGAAATATATATATATTTCATAAGTTCAAAAAAAAACTTAAATTAATCATTTTTATAGGAAAATTTGTAAAAAAAAACAAAAACAGAAAACATTATTTATTGAATTAATTTTTTTTAAATTTTTTAAAAGAAAATTGACAACCAAAACCTAAAAACAAATTTAAAAAAAAAACTTTAAAACTATTGTTAGGTAAAACAAATTATAACCATTTTGAATTTTAAAACTTAAATTTTAAAATAAATAAATAAATAAAACATAAATTAAAAATAAAACAAAACAAAAAACTAACCCTCTCCCACCCCTCCACTCCCTCCCCCTCTGCCATCCCTCCAGTCCCTCCCCCTCCCCTCTGCCACCTCTTCATTGCCTCCCCCCTCCCCTCCGCACCCCTCACCTATCCCCACACAACCCCCTTTCGATGGCCGAGAATCACGGCAACAGGAAGGGGGTCGTGTGGGGAGAAGTGGGGGGTGTGGAGGGGACGAGAGAGGGAGTGGAGGGGTTCCAGAGGGGAGGGTGGAGGGAGTGGAGGGGTGTTCAGAATTGTGGCCGCTGGAAGGGGGTCGTGTGGGGAGAGACAAGGGGTGCGGAGGGGAGGGGGGAGGGAGTAGAGGGGTGTCGAAG
>LPNX010418163.1:37421-145977 GCA_001517045.1 Pseudotsuga menziesii
ACGTCACTGCAACGTTCCACCCAACCATAGGCCCGCGTGCTCCTCAATCTCTCAGCAACGCTGCCACCCCTGAGCCGGGCATGATTCCCCAAGGAATAAGGAACTAACATGCTTACACATAACCAAGGATAACAACACCACAAGGGTACACAGTTTAGCCAAGCCAACATAGTTGGGTTTATCAGGCGAACAACATATCATCCAAGCCAACAAAGTTGGGTTTATCAGGCCATCCAGGAGTTGGGAAAGGCTAAATGCTAAGCTGGTGAGCTCATTGAAGAGCTACAGATACCAACACCAAAACCAGCCTGGCTTCTAGAACACCCACACACACCCAACACAAGGAAATCAATCCCTTCTCTGCAACGCAGTCCCTCAGACCCTGATCTCCCTTCTAGTGCTATTCAGGGGTTGTGGAGAAGAAAGCTAGCTCAGTAGCTCTGTCTGTGTGGTTCTCAACCCATGAAGTTTATAAAGCACCTCAGGCCCTCATTCACCACTCCAATGCAGTCCAAGGACAAAACCACTGCATGCAAGCAGCCAAACAGCTATTCAAGCTTTTACAGGGGAAAAACACAATCGACCAAAATGTAGGACTCTCAGCAATTATTCAAGCGATACCACCACAAAAAGGGAAAACACAGCCAAGTAAAACGTGGGCAAACAGTAGCCCACAAACGACTATGAACCCACAACATCTGATCCTCAATGCAACCGTTGGAGAAATTGCACAGGCAGAAAATGGGGAAAGAACAACTCCCAACTATGCGTGATGGACAAAGACACAACCCACAGAACTATTGATGCCATTACAACCATGATTTAGCGATGGAAATAACATAACCATTATGCAGTCTGACAATGGTGGAAAAAGACACAAAACTCTGCGTGAACAGAGGAAAGAATCGATCCACAAGCCATCCAATCCGTGAGGCAGAGGAAAACCGAACATGTTCGCAGGACAACAATTGGGTGAGGAAGAGGAGAACCGAACCCCCCAACAACGAATTCTGGATTCTTTTAACTCAGTCTGCGGAAAGGTGAGTGAATAGCCGCGATTGGGATAGTGGACAAGCCAAAAGATGCGTCGTGGAGAGAGTGTGAGCGTAGTGGTCTTTCTGCCAGCAAAACACTGCCCCAACTAACAATGGAATAACTTAAGGTGGTGGTGAGCAAAACAGAGTGGTGACACATGGCTTTTCCCCCATGACTCAATGTTCAACATTCCCTTCCTTATCCTTTGGAATCATGCCCCTTCTCAAATTAGTTGCAGTGAACATAGCTGGTTGGGTTATTTAATTAAAATGTGTGTTTACATGATGCCACAATTTAATATATGCCGTATGTCCCGATATACCATCGGTGACCATTCCAATCCAAAACATAACATAACTAAATCAATGGTGAGGCCTTTGCCCTTAGCTCCTCACCATGATTATTTACAACATATGTATTAATGCAAACGGGGTCAAAACTGGGGTGTTACATTACCCTCCCCCTTCAATAGCACTATCCTCAGTGCTTTACAAAATTTGAACAAAATGCTACACTGGTACCGCTTCAATGTTCCGCGGGATTGAACAAAAATGGATGTGACAATCGCATGGCATCCTCCAGCTCCCACGTAGCCTCTTCAGGTCCGTAATGCTCCCATTGCACCTTTACCTGCCCTATGGCTCGGTTCCATAGCATTGTGACCTTCCTGTCGAGGATGCGCATTGGCTCGATTTGGAACTCTCCCTCGGGTTCCACCTGAATCACATCCCAATTTATCACATGGTTAGGATCATGTACATATTTCTCAAGCAAAGAAACATGAAAAACATTATGAGCTCTAGTACTAGCAGGCAATGCAAGTCTATATGCAACAGGCCCTATTCTTTCAAGCACTTCAAACGACCCACAATATCTAGGTGATAGCTTGGCACAACTTGCAAGCTTCAAGGAACTTTTCTTTGCTTTCACTCTGAGGTAAACATGATCCCCAACACTAAATTCTCTGTTCATCCTGTGCTTATCTGCATAGCTTTTCTATCTGTCCTGCACTGCTTTTAGATTCTACCTAATCTTTACAACCTCTTGCTCCATTTCCTTGACCAATTTTGGTCCAAGCACAACTCTGTTCACTGGGTTATCCCAAGTCACTAGTGTCCTACACCTTCTTCCATACAAAGCTTCATACGGACTCATCCCCAAGGATGCCTGCTGTCCATTGTTGTAAGCAAACTCTACCAAGTGTAAACAATCTTCCCACTTGGTTGGTTTGTCCATCACATACATGCGAAGCATATCTTCAAGCACCTAATTAACTCTTTCTGTCTGCCCATCTGTCTGAGGATGGTATGCAGTGCTGAAGTTTAGCTTTGTACCCAAATCTGCAAACAATCCCTTCCAGAAATTGGAAGTGAACTTGACATCTCTGTCAGAAACTATTGCCTTCGGCAATCCATGTAATTTGAAAATCTCCTTCATGAAGATCTTTGCAATGTCATCAGTCTTGTGTGTAGACTTTACTGGTATAAAATGTGCTGCTTTAGTCAACTTGTCTACTACGACCATGATGGAATCATGTTGTCTCCAAGTCATCAGCAATCCTGTAATAAAATCCATGGAAATAACTTCCCATTTCCATTCCGGGATTGGCAAAGGCTGCAACAAACCTGCTGGATGTTGATGCTCAACCTTTACCTGTTGACATGTCATGCACCTTGAAATGTATTCAGCCATGTCCTTTTTCATTCCTGGCCAAAAGTACTGCTTTCTAGCTGTAGCAATTGTCTTCTGGTACCCTGGGTGACCAGAATACGGAGCTTGATGGATTTCATCCATAACAACTCTCCTCAAATATGCTACATTCGGAATATAAATTCTGCCTTTATAAGTGAGAAGTCCATCTTCTTCCAATTTATATCCCTCATACTTCTTCTCAAGACTTTGCTGCTGCAATTTGTCTTTTACCTGCTCATACAATTCATCTCCGGCAACATGATTACCAATCTGCTGCCTCAAGTCTGATTGGCAAATACTAAGAGATGCCACATGCATTTCCTATACCTTCATGTTGATTGCATCGACTACCTTGTTTTCTTTTCTCTTTATGTGCTTGATTTCGAAATCAAACTCACATAAAAATTCCAACCATCTCGCTTGCCTAGCATTCAGAGTAGGCTGATCAAACAAATACTTTAGTCCACAGTGATCTGTTCTGAGTTCAAATCTTCTACCCATCAAGTAGTGTCTCCACATCTTGAAAGCATGTACTATGGTTGCAAGCTCTAGATCATGAGTTGCATAGTTCTTCTCATGCTCCTTCAGCTTTCTTGACTCATAACATATCACGTGGTTGTCTTGCATAAGGACTCCTCCAAGCCCTTGTCTGCATGCATCAGTACATACCACAAAATCTTTCTATGGGTCTGCAACCTTCAATACTGGTGCACTGGTGAGAAGATTCGTCAACCTCTGGAAGCTTTCTTCACACTTCGAAGTCCATTAGAACTTTACTCCCTTCTTTTGCAAAGAAGTGATGGCATGTGCAACCTTGGAAAATCCTTCAATGAATCTCATGTAGTATCCTGCAAGTCCCATAAAAGATCTTATATCCGTCACATTTCTTGGAGTAGGCCAATTCATAATGGCTTCGATCTTCTCAAGGTCTACTGATATACCCTCTTTTGAGATAATGTGATCCAAGTACTGAATTCTATCTCTGTAGAAGTCACACTTGCTCAGTTTTGCATACAACTGATGTTCCCTAAGCACTTGCAATGTCAATCTCAAATGCTCTTCATGTTCTTCCTCATTCTTGGAATAAACAAGAATGTCATCAAGGAAAACAAGAAAAAACTTGTCCAAATACTTGCTAAAGACGATGTTCATAAGACACATAAATGTAGCCGGTGCAATTATGAGACCAAATGGTACCACTACAAACTCATAAAGGGAAAAGGAGAAAAGACGACATATTCTGGAGCAAGAATTGTAGAACATTGAAATAAAGGGAAAAGGAGAGAATATGTTTGATTAGAGTGATCTTATTGGTCAGGTTAAGCCAATGCACTCCTAAACCTAAATTTCGACTTTCATCCTATGAAGGATATGAGCCAAGGAAATGGCCTTTAGATGAGAAAAAGAGATAGGGGTGCCAAGATACTTGAAGGAAGACCATTTGAGTTGTCCTATAAATCCAAAAATAAAATAGATACAATACAAGATATTGGCAGTAATGTTCCAGCTGTAAATATTACTTTTTCTTGCATTTACCAAGCCACCTAATACTTCTATAAATATATCAAGAATAGATTTAAATCATTGAGCATTAGTTACTGACAGTCCTCCAATAAAAATAGTATTTCTACAAATTGAGCGTTATTTATGTCTTTTACTCCTTTGGTAACTAGGAACCCTAAGATACTCCCTACCTTTATCTATTTATTTAACTTTTTACTAAGAGATTATACCATTAAAATATATAGAAAAGAGTATAGGGAGAAACCTTGCCGTATTCCCTTAGAGGCATGAAAAGAGGGAGTTTGCCTCCCATTTACCAAGGGGTCTAGCCACGGTCTTCTTATGAAATACTTTTTCCATTTAATGTTAAGGGTGAAAAAGCAAACTTTTCAAGCACAACAAATAAAAAAGCTGTCTTACTTTATTGAAAGCATGAGCAAGATTTAATTTTACTACCATTCCTTGATCACCTCTAGTATAACTGGAGTGTACATACTCTTGAATCAATACTAGATTATATGTAATCTGATTTTTTTTCCTTGAAGCCCCCTTGATTTTCTGAAATTAATTTGGGGAGGAGCCTGACTTTATTCGGATCGCTAAAAGTTTCGAGAGAATCTTGTGAGCAGCATTGCAAAGGGAAATTGGTATGTACCTATTCAAAGAAGAGGGTTTGGTCTCCTTTGGAATCAAAGCAATAAAGGAGGTATTAGTTTCTCCTCTGATGTTGTCCCTTCCTCTTCTCTATTTAAGCATTCTACATAGATCTTTCTTGACTGTTTTCCAACGAGCTCTACAAGAACTTATGGAAAATCCATCTGGGCCTAGGGATTTATCTAGATTGAAGCTCCATATTGCTTCCAACACTTCCCCTTATGTTATTGGGCTTTCTAGGCATTGATTTCCATCATTGATGATTAATAAGGGAATGTTCTACAACATGATACTTTTTGCACTGTGACATGAGCTGCCAATCTCTGTATACAAATATTTGAAGTGTCTGCTTGTCTACTCATTAAGGGTTGCAAAATCAAATAGTTTGTTTCCTTTGGAATCATATATTTATATATTGTGTTTCTAATCCTTCTTCTTTTAGTTTGCTTATGAAAGAAGTAGGTATTTTTACCTCTCGATTTAGCCATAAACTTCTGGATTTCAACCTCCATACCTCTTCCTCCTACTTGCATGATGAGTGTAGAGCTTGATTGAGATATTTTTCCTTTTGAATTTTTTCTACCGTGATTTTCATTTGCATGTGTTGTTGTAGTTCCTCCAATTCAATTTGGAACTAGTTTGCATTTCACTCTCTTCTTCCTCTACTGGCAATAAAATTTGGAGCTAGTTTGATGTATAAGGATTAGAAGAGGCAAGTCCCTGCTGTTGATCCTACCTTAGGTTTTTTTCTCAATTATCCTATCACTTTTCCTCCATTCTTACTTGTTTCCATCCACTATTTTTTCTATATTATTGATAGGGAGAGAGGATTTAGGGAAATTTTTGACAAAGTTCTCATACTCATGACATGAATTACACTTAAAAGGAATTTGTTCATAATCCAACTTTTGTAAGTGAGACCACCCATCCATTTATATGATTATCGCTTCTAGAAAACACTTTCCTAAGTCCACTTCTACAAAAATTCTAGCAAAAGCATACGTAGGGGATTTTAGCTTAGATATGTCAATATGCCAAACCAAAGAGTTGTCGATGTCATCTAAATCAACATCACTCAAATAGTGAAGATACAAATGAGGGAGCTTTTCCAAAACTGGAATAGTTGATGGCACATCTTTCTCCATATCAAAATCTAAGCTCCGCATGTTCAAGTAAATTCCTCATAGGCCCATGAAGTAAGGAATGCTTCTAGAAATCAAATCCCTATCTTCATTTTTTTCAAAAATGAAAACATAAAACCCTCTTCCATAAAATTGATGTTATAGTTCTCCAAAAATAAGGGGTTCAAATTTTTTTTCAATCAAATCTCAATTCCCCTGGGAGATATCAAGATACTGGTAAATTTTCCAACTAAGCCACGTTCATTGAGTTCCAAAGCTTTGTGTCGAGAAGCATAGAACAAAAGTTTCACTTTGGGAACAAAAGCTAGATTCACAAATTTGGACAACTGGGAAGAAGAAGAAAAAGATAAACTGAAAGAGGTTGTTAGACATAAAAGAGCCTCTACTTCAAACTGAGCTACCCCCCTCAAATTTGGTTTCAAGAGAGGATCCATGAACCAAACACAATAAAGCTAGGGTTTGAATAGTGTTCTCTCATGGTAGGGTTGTTGTTCATCTTTAATCCCCTTTACAAAAAATAAAGTAATTTTTTTTGTTAGAAATTAAACCAATAATATAAATAATTCAATACTTGAATTTTAAATATATTTTCTTTTTAATCCATATTTAGAAATAATAGTTACATGTATTTAAAAATATATATACAGATTGCAATCTTAGTTGTTTTAAGGAAAAAAAACAAAAACAAAACAAAAAAGTCTTTCCTCCAAAAGGTATGAAAAAATAGGATTGTCCCACATGCATATCACAAAAAAATAACATACAAAGGACTAACAAAATGCATAATCATGTAGCCATAGGCCAAGCCGCACATACATGAAGTTTTTTTTTAAAGCATTTGGCCATTAATATTATGGAGTCACTTTTAAAGTAGAAAATTGAATAATAATAGTACTTTCAAAGTTATATATATAAAATTTTGATTATAATTTACAATTAATGATGATGATCTCAAACATTTATAAATATGAATGATAAATTTGAGGCTATGGAAAAAACGATGGAAGAGGAGAAACCAATGGGTTTCTCTAAAGATCCACTTTTAAAGTAGAAAATTGAAATAATGATAGTTACTTTCAAAATTATATATATGTGAAATAATAATAGTTACTTTCAAAATTATATATATATGAATGGTAAATTTGAGGTTATGGAGAAAATAATGGAGGAAGAGGAATCGTGGGTTTTTCTGAAGATCTCTTATAAAAGGATGTGGATGGGAATTTTATATTTTCCTTACAAGAGGAATTAATTGGTGCATGGAGAGCAAAGGAGGTTGGAGGTATGTGGAATATTGGGGATTCTTTGAAATTAGAGTCAATAAAGTGTATATTTCTCGAAGATTCAATTCCTAGGGTTCACTTAACACAAACTATTGTTTCTAATAAGAATATTGGTCATGGGGATCTAAATGAACATATTTAAAGACACTTTAGTGGGGTTAAAAACTATAGGAACAATATGTGTGTGTGTGTGTGTGTGTGAGAGAGAGATGTGGAGTTGAAGCATTCAATGTTTATGAAATATTAATCAATGGAAGGGTTTCCCACAACAATGATGGCGAACTAGATCAGGTGCAACTTCACTTCAATGGTATGGCTATGGTGAATAGGATTTTATTGCAAATCATAAGCAATCATACATTAACAAATTGAGGGTTAATGGGTCAACACTAGTATCCTCAATTAATGATCCTTCTTGTTCAAAGTGGTATCTCCATGTTGAAGATGTGTCAAAGGAACCAAGTCTTGGGACTGAGCCACATGAGTATGACATAGGTTCTTTGTTGGGATGTGAGGTAAAGGCTCAAGGTTTAACAATTGAGGAACTAATATGTGAAAGTTGCGATGTGGAATTGGTAAGAGAGAGGAAGCGATGGTTGCAAAGGAGGCTAGTAGTTCCAAGGTTAGAATGAAACAAGGAAAGATCGTTGTGAGAAGTTAAAACTTAAGAAACAAAAAATGGTCTTACAAGAAGGCATAGTTCCAAGTTAAGTAATGGAGCTCCAAAAACTCACTTTCAGAGGGAATTTCTTTGAGAGATACATATTAGAGCAAACATTATTCTACTGGATAAGAAGGTTATGCAACCCTATGGTATGTTATGTTCCAGAGTATCACATACTGGGAAAAAGTTGGTTAGCCCTTACATTTAAATCCAACATTGATCCAAGGTGTATCTTGTATGGGATGTGGTATTGAGAAATAAAAAAAATGGTAATTCTGATTTGACCTTAGGTAGGAAAAACATGCAGTACGTATGGCTAAAACTTCACACTATACCACTCAAATTATGGAATTAATAATCCTTGAGAGTGATAGGGAAATTCCAAAGGAAGTTTAAAGACCTTTAAGTTAAGGAAGATAAAATATGTGGCTTGGGTTTGCATGGAAATTGATTTGGATGAAGGCCTATTAAATGGCATAGAAATCAAACAAATTCAATGGACCTAATTTTGAATCTAGATTATAATAAAATCCCACTCAATTCTTCCTATTGGAATTTATATGGACACTTAAAGGATGAATTTCCAAATCCCTTATGCAACACAAACAAAATGTCGGGTTATGGAACATAACATTATACCCTCTTCTATAATGTATCCTATTTAATAAAAAGTGAAAAGACTCCTAAAATCTTTCGTATTGTGGGCATAAAAGTTCGCTTGTAACTCGGAATTGGGTGGACTTTGGACCATTTGAAAGGTCTTGAAATTAGCTACAACTTTTCGGACAAACAGTATGGAATTAGGAAAAACACAAAACAAAAAAGTTGTATAGAATTTCAATACCTTTCCAATGGTCCAAGTTACTCCGAACTCCGAGTTACGAGTGAAACCTTATCCCCAAAGTACAAAAGATTCCTGGAATATTTTGGTCTTTTTTCAAATAGGATACATTTTGGGAAAACTAAAACCTTATGAATTAATATCAATGATATTAGCTATGGGTGTGAAGGTGGTATATTTCTAAATAATAGGAAGGAAATTTGGTATTTCGAGGTTTGTGACCATCATCGAGTCTCCTCATGAAAAAAGGGAAAATGATTACAACACTACTCCAAAGAATGGTGTGCAAGCAAATGGAGCCTAGTCTAGGGTTGAATAAGAAGCCCTTATGATGTTTAGACACAAGGAGGAGAGGATTTTATGCCTCTGTAATGTTTCAAAGGTATGTTATGTAAAATTATCCCACATATGCAATTTTCTTGGAATTTGTTTTTGGGTTCCAACCCTGCAAGATTATTTTCAAGAAACTCTTCAAGGGTTGCTTCTAGGGTTTGACATACCAAACTAGGTCCTTTTACAAAGAAGGGGCGAGTCCCTATAACTTGAGTAATCCTATTTAATTTTTTAGTGGGATTGAATCCTACATAATTGTTTTCAAGAAACTCTTTAGGGGTTGATTCTAGGGTTAGACATACCCGACTAGGTCATTTCTCAAAGAAAGGGGGGATTCGCTGTAACACGAATAGTGTCGATAGGACTATAATTTTACCTCTTGAACCATAATTGATAAATACATAAAACCATTTCATAAATCATTAGGAGACATCACCAAAGGAATCTCCGAAGCCCTGTTCATATAACTCACTTAGTTCTAAAATGAAAGGAAAAAGAAAAAAAATGCATTTTCTTCAATATTCTAAAGTCCTTGATTTTGTGTGTGAAAGGGTGGGTATCCAAAAAGGGTTATACTTAGATATAGGCGAATCAAGCAATCATCCCATGCTAGAAGGAAATTATTTATTTCCCTTACACAATAGAAAGTTGAAAGACAAATTCTAAAATAGAAGCAAAGAACGATTGCAAGGGACTTTATAGTAGGCATGAACCTTGTAGGAACAACCCTTAAATGATGATTATCTATTTTAACATTTAGGTTTTGGAGTCTCCCCATTAAAAGAGCACCCTTGAATATATAGAATGCATCCATAATCCATACCTTCTAAGTATACAAGAAACAATGTTGACATGTGAAAAGTTAATAATAATTTTAACTTATATTCTAAAATATTAGAAATTTGTTGTTTGTGATGTAGTCAACAAATTGTGAAGGTTGGTGAAAAGTTACAATATGTCCCTCAACCTTCAAAATTCTAGCCTCCTCGACATAGGAATTTGAACAAAGTTATTTTCCTTGGAACTATGGAAACTCTTTTCAGTTTTGAATATTTATGGCCCACATAACAATAAAAGGGAATATTGGGAGGAAGTATTTGGATTACAACATCTTAATAATGAGAATGTGGTAGTTGGAGCTTTGATTTCTCATGATGATGATCACAACTTTGGGATTGAAATATTGATACCAAAATAAAGCTTCAATGTGGGTTCCTTATATTGGACATTTTATGATTGTGTAAGATGAATAATTTGAGAATGTGGTAGTTGGAAGTGGTTTGAATTTCATCCTGCATCATGGGAAAGTTTGGGTGAATCCTAATGAATGGATCAATTAGAATATTTCTTCATGCATAAATTATGAAAAGGTCAATCTAGTGGACCCTAATCGAATTGAGTTAACACCCACTTAGAGGAACTATAGATCAAGGCTTGAAGGAATATCTAAAATAAATAATTAATTATTTCTCTCTAAGTCCCTTGTTGAAATCTCTGACAAACCTAAGACATGGATTGTTTTTAGAAATGCATCCAACCACATAATATTTTTGTGTATATTGGAAAATATGCATCCAATCCTTTCTAGAAAAAAGATGGGGATTTTACTAGGTTGGTCAAAAAAGAACGAAAACTTTATGATCAAGGTATTAATGATTCAACGTTGTTAGAATTTAGTGAAAACTTACAAAAATAAGAAAAGGAAACTATTAGTTGGGAAAACAAAAATATCAAAACTCCCAATGCGATATATAAGAAGTGGAGGATATAATCACTACTCATTCCAATATGAAGAAGGTGGTTTCTATATATAGGAAGAGAAATCTTCAAGCCTAAGAGTAGGCCAGATGTGTTGGAAATATGGATTATAGTTGGAATTGATGTCAAAGTAGTTCATGAATGACAAAGGATAAGCAAAGGACATGATGGTAGAGTGAACTCAGTGAAAGACAAAGGAAAGACAAAAGGTGAACTCAGTATAAGTCAAAGGAAAGACAAAGGTAGTGATGACATAGAATAACTGATGGAAAATTGGCAAGAAACATTTCCTATGATGACAAAGCAGATGATGTGACATCATTATGGAGAAATATGGAAATTGGTGAAAAGAAATTGACTAAGCATGGATAAATAGTCAAAACTAGTCTAAGAGGGTCTAAAGAGAATGACCTCATTAAATCAAGGGTTAGGCTAAATGCCTACAACACATAGGGGTATTGTAGACTTGTGTTTTCTCAACCTGACCATGTTTTCAGATTGTCTTGGAAGTAGCTGAGGAAGAAGTTATGGATCTGCCAAAATAGTGTTTTAGGCAGATTGGATTAGACTAAGAAATTTGTCTAAGTGTCATAACAAAAGGTTGGAAGAATATTTTCAAATGTACTCTAGAAGATGTGTGAGCGTCAGTAAGATATAAACATGACATGATCCTGCTCCCTGGTGAACTGGCTATCCAACCATGAAATTAACTTCTCATTTGTTTCTTACACAAGCAAAATATCAATATGCCAAAACAAGAGAAAAATGTTAGTTTGTAGGTTGAGATTAAAATTGGCTAAGTGTTAAAGAAAAAGAAATCGTGCAAATCCGTAAAGTCATGGTGAGACCCGCATGAGATCCGACGGTTAAGGATCAGCTTCAGAAAAGATAGGAAGAAAAGGTGAAGTTCCGTAAAAGAGTATATATCAACAGTCAATATCTATCCCGCAGCAAATCGACGGTGCGGAAAAAGCGTTGCGGGAAAGCCATTACAGAAACAGAAAAGTGCATAGGAGATAAGTTCCGCAAAAGATCAATATCAGACGACTGAGAATAGATCCACAAGGAGATCGACGACAGGGAGTGATTTCCACACAAAGAAAAGAGGAAGGTGCAGAATCATGAAAAGACTGTAGGAAATGTCACAATTCTGCATTATGTATCCTACGATCCAGAAGATTGACAGTCACAAAGACTTCCGTGAAAGATTGATGGTGCGGAAAGGTTAGTGCAAAAAATGGAAGGCGGAGAAGTGTGAAAGTAACGTTTGAGATTTTTAGAACCAGCACTCCGCATCCTGCGTTCCGGAAGATCGACGATCACTAAGGATCCCACAAGAGATCAATGGTGCGGAAATATTAGTGCAGAAGTAGAAATATCGAAATGACATTATGGAAAACTCACAAACCTACGTTCCACTATCTGCATCTTATCGAATATTAATGGTCACAAAGAATTCCGTAGGAGATCAACGATGCAGAACGATTGTGGTGGAAAGCATAGTGTGGAAAGAATCCCATAATCAAATCAACGACTCAGGGTGATTTCAGAAATAGAGACTACGGAAGAACGCGATTGAGAGGTTAAATTGTAAATTAATTAACAAGAGTTTATGGAATGTCCGTAGGGAGCCTGCAGACGAGAATATAGCATGAGGAATCCTATAAGGAAGAAAGAGAAGCTCGCAGAGGACACGAGGAAGCTCGCTTCATGTAAATGGAAGGTAAGCTAGCGTAAGGAAATCTACAGGGAGACCGTAGAGGAAGAGAGCTCACAGGTCTGAAGATGGTTTGTCAATTAAGTAATTGATTAAAGAAGTTTAAACTAATAAACAAAATTAAGAATGAGGAACAAAGAAATGACAGAGCATGTTGGTTTGGAAAAGGTGTGTTTGTCCATATTGAAGAGGCATGAATAAATTTGAAAAGGTATGTTGTTGTATTGATATTGAGAAGAAGTATTTAAGAAGAAGATTGGAGTAGAAGAAAGGTGTCTATGTCATTGAGATCTTTGCATTGGTCATATAAGACAAAGACTAAAGAAGAGTAACACGAGACCTTTTTTTAAGAAGTTATGGAAGTTTAATAATATCAAATCAGGGTGGCAAGGTGGTGCTAGGGTAGGATACATGCCTGAAAGGAGGTCTTAGCCTACTTCCAGTAGTGTATGGAGAATTAGGGTATTGGTGTATCCTTGTTTATAGGTGTAGACAGAATCCAGGGTGTGGGTGCATCCTTCAGTAGTGGCTGAGAAACTTGGGGATTGTGGTCTCCAACAAGTGGGTGCTTGCAAATAACTATTGTATATTGTAAAAACAAAGTTTTGCAGATAATAGAAACATGTTGGTGGTTTACCTTATTGGGTTCCACATTAAAACATTGTGTCCAAATTTGTTTTTACATTTCCTAAAATAAAAGAAATTGTGTTTATTTTTTGTCATTGATTCACCCCCACCCCTCTCATTGACAAGACCTGATCCATCAAGATGGATGTAGAAGAGTAGGGAAATTTGGCTAGCTCAAGGTGACAAAAACAAAAACAAAAAAATATTCCAAAACTATGCAAAAGGCAGGAAGAATATAATTGATATCTAGGAAATGCTCATAGAATACAATAATAGGAAAATTACTTTTCCAGATGTAGTGCAGGGGTTAACTATTTCAAGAATCTATATAACAACTTGAAGAGGTAAAATATCATAGAGATCATACAAAATTTAGAATTTTTTCCTAAATTCATTGAGAATGATTAGAATGAGAAAATAAAGGTTGAAGTCTCTAAAAAGGAACTAAAAGATGTTATATTTTCTTTCTAGAAGAAAAAGAGTCCTATGTAACACTATGAATAAGGGAAATTTCTATACTAGCTTTCTTAGAAGATTGTTCCTTCTCACTTGGATCATGAGAAGATAATGGGAAGTTTTCTTTCCTTTCAATCTCTAGTCACGACCATGAAAAAATATGTATCTCGATAGCAACCTTCAATATTTGTCGAAATTTGAATCCATCCTAGAAGTTCCTCTCTTGACCTCCTTCTTTAGACATATGGCTTTGGCCCTGGTAGATCAAGGATTGATTGGCTAATTTATGGGGATATGGAAATTTGCACACTCACTAGACTCTTAGATGAAAAATAATTGCTAGGATCTTATCAAAGGCAGGCTCCCACACTTTTTTTGGAAGAGGAATTTATGCCTTCCTTTTCGAGAACAAAGATAATTGAGATATAATCTTTAGAAGTGGCTCATACTTATTTGGATCTTGTGGAATGTACTTGAACAAGTGGACACCAAAATATTTGTTTGGAAATGGATGTCCGATTAGCCTTCCTGGTGTGTATGATACTTTTGCACCTTCTCCTCCATTTCTAGAACGAAGACTCTCTTTGGAGCATCGAGAACATGTTGAAAAATACAAAAAAATTAAACCCAAGAGAAATATGTTTGCATGCACAATCATATGTGTAGAAATAGATCTGGAAAAAGGGATTTCCAAGGCCATATTTCTCACCCTGGACGCTTGGAAAAACTTCCAAAAATTGGACTCTTGAGTAACTTTTGTTCAAATGAAAAGTGTGCCATGATTATGGTCACTTTGCGAAAACTGCAAAAACAATAGAGCCACAAACCAACAAAGGATAAATAAGGATAACCGTGGAAAGATTGAAAAGACGCAGGATCCAAGCCTTTTAATCACTCAACACCCACCTCATCTACTTTGAATTCCTTTATTTTGAACAAGGCCGCCCCTATTTAGATCAAATCATCCACCACCATTATGGTCCTTCTCAACCCTCTCCACCCAGATCTATCTCTATACCTCATTCTCCATAAACCTTAGCTAACCAATTTGAAATTCTATCTCAAAATGAATCCATATTCTTTATCTATGTCGTTGCCAATGGAATCAAAAATCCATTTTCAACCTTTCCACTCTAATTCCCCATAGTCGTATATCCTCTTTACAACACCTCTTTATCATATAAACAAATCAAGACCATAATACTTCAGATGATCAACAATTTAGTGGTGTCATTTCTTTAGGAGTCATGTAGTTCTATATTGATGATGATTGGGTATTCATATTGAGTTAAGTCACCACAAACCCACCCTATCTTATTTCAACTCATATTTCCCTTGTTGGGTATGCCCACTCTTTTCATACTTAATTATCGTTCTTCATGTCCTCATGCATTGATTACAAGGGGGTGTTGAAATAATGTTAATTTTTACATGTGGTCATTTATGGTTAAGCACCCTCATTCATTATATCACTAGGGTATGGCTTAAAATTCAACCTAGTCAACACTATTTTTCATTACTTTAGGTGACTAAGGTTTTCCTAAGCATTTATATGGGCCCATAACCCCCTCATGTAAGGAGACATCCCACCTGATGAATTAGTACATATACACAACTCATGCCTCATTTGTAACATCCTATTAATCCATCTTGTGATTGACTCTTTAGCCTATGGAAAACATATCTATCTTGTTCATGGGCTCTCTCTCTCTCTCTCACCCCTATTTATATGATCTACTCTTGGTTAGTGTTGTTATACAACTAAATACTTTATTTGGCTTATGGTTTTTTAAAGTTGTCATAGTAAATCTATGTTTTTTTTTAAGTTGCCAAGAAATATCCAAGACTTCAACAATATTCTTTTAATCATTAAGTTGAATTTCACTTACGTTATTGCTTGCTAACATATGATATAAAACAAGGAGTTTAGCGGCAGTGGACTATTATATGTTACTCAACAACTCAAATTACTTACATGCATATGTAGTGGACTATTACATTTTTTTATCATATGACTAATATTGTTTCATTTCAGTTTTTTTTTTGGTTTGTGGTATGGAGATTCTCAATTACTTGTGGACTATTATTGGTGGTATGGAGTTTCCCAAAAGCTTGTCAACAGGCTATTCTCCTTGTTGATATATGTCTAATTGCATTTCATCTCCGCCTAGTTACTTACTGATATTGTGACAAGGAAGAATTCTTAACAATTGGATCATTTGACTTCAGAAAGGAGTTGGGAGGTTCAAATTCTGGTCCATGTTTTACAACAGTGGTGGATTGTTCTCCCTATTTTCCTGTTAGTTTGTGGTATGGATCTTTTCAATAACTTGTGGACTATTCTTGATGGTATGGAGCTTCTCAATAGCTTGTAAATGAGTTATTCTTTTTATTGAAATATGGCTAATTGCATTTCATCTCTGCTCAATTACAAATTGATTTTATGAGAATAAAGTATTATTAACAATTGGATCATTTCAGTTCAGGAAGGAGTTGGGAGGCTCAAAATCTGGTACATTTTTTTTATAATAGTGGTGGACTATTATCCATGTTATTGGTTGCATTTCCAAACCTTGTTCTTATATTTATTTAATTAGAATACAATTAGTTTCATCTTGCATATTTCATGTCATGCATTGCATTCTTGCATTCACCCATATACATTCACATTCATGCATTTTAAATTAATTAATTCATATTGGATTGTACATATTAGAGCACATAACCGAACATCTTACTTTACATGCAAGAGTTGGGTTATAACTAGATGGATTATTATTTCAATGGTGGGAGAGAAACTAATTGGGTATTTTATCAAGCAAGTCCATGTAGTTAACAAGATCAAAAGACAACATCAACAAAAACTGTTACTAGTTTTTGCAAACTAGTATATGCTAAAAACACATACTAAGACTTAGGGAAATATTAGTAGCAGTTCGAATGGAAATCAAAACAAAATAAGCTAAACCTAGTAAATAAAAGTAAGAAAAATATAAACTGCACAAAGCATGTGCATGGAAAATAAATCTAATCTAACATTTCTTTATCAAACAAAATTTAGTAAGAGAAAGAATGAATTTTCTTTTATTGTGTAAAAAATGGGTTTTTACAATAGATCCAAAGAATATCTCAAAATAGTGTAGGTAGGGGCCCTTGCATTTTTCTGAAGTAGAAGGTGCTTGGTCTCTAAGCAATTTGGTGCTCTCCAACCACATGTCACAAAGTAGGAAAATCTCCACAAGAGGGGGTTTCAAGGGTTTCGATAGAAATATATGTAGAGTGATGGTAAAAACACGTATGAAGAGAATGTGTGTGCCAAATGAGGGACCTTCACCATTAATGAGGGACCTTGTACGGTAACCAACCCTATTTCATGCTGGGTGTACCACTACGGATCCAACCCTTTTTCATACTAGATGTAGCTCTCAACAGTGCTAGTCCTTTTTCATATTAGATGAAAATCACATACATCTTCATGTATAACCAACCTTGTTTCATGTTGGATATGAAGACAGGTTCATATAGTTTCAACATTGTGACTATTACACCATCCCCAGGATGTGTCTTGAATAGTCACACATAGTCCTCGAAGACCTTCACTATTACCTCATTTCTAAGATAAGTCTCTGATAGTGATCAGAGGTCTTAACTATGTCTCTACTCATGTGGGCATACAGATTCATGTACCATGACTTACCCAGTGAGATACAGAGCCATGTGCCATGGATAACTAGCATAAAAAATATGTATAGCATAACTTACCAGAATTGGATCCAGGTAGCACTGCATGAATCACAAGTTTCCACCCAGAACTCAAGAGTTCATATCAAATCACCTCCATAGTTCACAGGTGTCCACATCAAATTTCTCACCCACAAATGTTTACCTAGAACTCAGATGTTCCCAAAATCATTGTCATAGTTCATAGGTGTAGAATCGATTGTCCTCAGATGTGTAACTAGAACTTAGGTGTACAGAATCACTGTCATTGTTCATAGGTGTTCACCATAGGACTACATAGATATTCCGACATATCCAACATTGTTTCATGTTGGATATGAAGACAAAATGTCTTTCTTAGACCACATATACATCTTTCGGTAGAGCCAAACCTATTTCATGTTGGATATGAAGACAAAAAGTCTTTCACATACCACATACCAGTGTGCACTAGCCTCCATCCTTTTCAGGATATTTGGGAGATCTCCTCACTCCTTCTCAGAGTGATCAGGAGAATGCATGAAGCATGTGTTAGCCTCTTCATCCCAACTCAGGATGTCCAACAGATATCCTCACTTCTTTCAAAGTGATCAGGATAATGCATTGGTCTCTCCATCCTATCTCAGGATGTTAGAGATATATACTCACTCCCTGTTAGAGTGATCAGGAGAATGCATGGTATAATCATCCTACCCTCTTAGTGAGGGATATAATAATGGAACCAATATCCCTATTCCATCATAGAATTTCAGGGAGTAAAGTTAATCTTCCCTCTAACTGAGGGATTCAATCATGGGACCAATATCCTCATTCCTTCTCGGAGTGGTCGGGAGAAAATAATGAAATATCAATAAGGGATTCAACATAACATTGATCTCCCCACTCCTTCATGGAGTTACAGTCCCATCTTGAACCTACACACATTTCAAATAGCAAAGAAATCAAATATATCAGGGTAAACATTTTTGTCTTGCCCTATTCTAGATATGACAAAATAATAACAAATCATATCATCGAGATCATATACCTAGGAGAGAGTACTAAGAATCTAGTTTCCCCACCCCATCTCAGGGCGTCCGAAAATACTCCCTCTGTGCTTGAGCATTTTTTCTCCCTCTGCATCTGAGCATCCTGCTCCCTCTGTAGTCGATTATCCTCCTCCCACTCCATGGAGTCCATATATATGATGTAAGTATCAATCCTGGAGATGACCAGATACATCAAATATCCTTCAACTATCTTGTATGGATCAATACATTAATGCCATTAGTGTAGCCACAATCATCATGCTTGATCTGCTCAGGATCTCAATTGTGATCCTCCTTGACTTAGGAACACTTCATTAGGTTTCACACCATCATATGCAATAGGCCAAGATCCTCATCTTGAGGGATAACTCCCTCTATCTCCTCATAAATCGAGTGAATAAATTTTGTCTTCCAGAATCCATCTACCATGACTCTAATTGGAAAGTAACTACTTTCCATAAACGTCAAAGAGACAAACATCTGTAGTAGAGAGACCAACATCTGTAGAATCCTTCCACTTCCAATCACCAAATATCTTCATGAGATCATCTAGGCCTGAGGGTCATGTGCCCAAGTATGTACTCGGTCTTTAACTGTCTGTTGTCATGAATTCCACTTAAATGTTTCGACCGAAAGTCATCCTTCTTTCTGGGATGAGAGTCACACCTCTAGAGGCTTTCTACTATCGATCCATCTTCATATCAATGGGATCACTTGTCCTTCAAACCAAGTTTCATCATCCTCTTCTTGTAGGCCATAACATTGCCTACAAGTGAAATCATGTTAGATGGTTAGCAATATTGCATAATCAAATTTATTCCATGCAATAACAATAGTTCATCCAGGTATGTAGGCATATTTAGCTAATGCTTCAACACAAAATACACATGGCTATTATCTGGATTCTTGCAGTCTCCATTATAACTTTCCATCAAGAGTGTGCACTACTATAAGCATGTTAGAAGGAGATGTCATCCAAGAGGGGTCCATGAAGTGTTGTACAACATTACAAGATAAATAATAACACATACAACATGAGCCTACTATACATCAATAAAAGAACCATATTACATGCTCAACAACTTATAGGAATATAGATATGCATAAAACATATTTAAAAACAACATATCTAATCTACCAGAGCATGAAAAATTAAAAAACCTATATTTTATTGTTTTGTGGGTGGGATCCCACTGACTCCTTTGAGAGTCCACTGGTCTTCATTGGGAGTCCATCACCACCTGGATCTTCATATCGTCACCTTAACATAGGAAGTACTTAGAATAAGAACTCTTTTCAACGATATTCTGTACTTTTTTTCAGGATCACCATTCCTTGACTTCTTATGTGGATTATCTTCATCTACATCAGTAGTTAAGTCTTCATGCTTCCTCTTCTTTGAATCACAGTCTCGGATGTAGTGTCCAATTTTATTGCATCTGTAGCAACGAGCATGTGAAAGATCTTTCTTCTACTTTTTATTTGGAGAAGGAATTGACCTTCCACACTTGCCTTTCTTGCTATGAACCATAAGGGATTGAATTTATTCATGTTGATCTTCTTCATCAAAATTCGAGGCTTCAAGGTTCCTTTTCTTTGGATTATAATAATCTCTAGCATAGTGTCCATATTTATTGCAATTATAACAACAAGAATGTTAGAGATACTTCTTCTTCATTTCTTCTGGAATATCCCCATCAACAATTTTAATGAGAACCTTAGACTTGGAAACCCCGTCAAGTCTATGTTCAACCTTCATGTTGATCTTCTGACTGCAACTTCAAGAACAACTTCAGAAACCCTAGCAGGAACTAGGTCACAAATGAAGTGAGGTGGATTGCAAAAATGAATCCATCGAGAGATGCACCTTATCAAGGCAAGTTGAATATGCCTCATTTTCTCCCATATATGTGGCCCAAGCAGCTCAAAACTGGAAACCCTAGTTTCCCAACTCCGACAGCGAATAGGCCAAAAATGATTTTTTTTGGATCTGAGGTTTGCTTCCACAAATAGTTGTTCCCTACCAAGGAGAGTTGGAGAAAGACGAGAATGAGCTAAAACAATGGGTTGAAGGTCTATATTTGTGGAGCCCTAGGTCTTGACCCCGATAATATTAGGTCAAAAAATGAACTTCCACCAAACTAAAATCACCCACCACAAAAAGATGCACCCTAGGAGGGCAAGCTGCTCTATGCTCCTTTCGATGTGATCTGAGGTGGGAAACAATCCAAAACATGGATCCCTAGTCTTCGGCAATGACTTCTTTTAGCACCGCTCTGATACCATGTTAGAATTTTATAGCTGCAAAAACAAGATCACTAAAAGAATACCAAAGCACAAAAACAAGATCACTAAAAGAATACTTAAGCACAAAAAAAAACAAGGTGTGGAGCTCATTTATCCACGACGATCACAAATATCATCTCCCAACCACAGAAAAATCGATGTCACCCTCGAGCTAGCCCTTCCAAGAGAGATAAATCGTTCAGATATAGAAGTACTTGCAGATCATAGTAGCATAACCCCAAGAACATAAGAGAAAATAAGAAAACCTTCTCCAAAGATGGAGAACCCTGAGAAAAACTTAGCTCCACATGCAGTAGTGAACCTCTATAGCAGAGGGCGAACCTATGTTGTAATGCTCAAGTTGTGGTATGTCAAATTAGGAAGGGCACACCTATTTATATTGATTTCTTACTGGAAAAATATAATTTTTCATTGGGGCTGACTTGCCCTGATTTGTCCCTTTTCTAGGTCGACTTGACTTGATTTGACCCTTTTTGGGCCAACTTGACTATTTTACTAGGGCCGCCTTGTCATTAAATAATAAAAAGCTTTTTTATTATTTATTTGTTTTGTTTTATTTTAGGGCCGACCTATGAGGATGATCCTCATGCACCTACTACTCCAACATCTTGCACTACCCCTCAAGCCAGAGAAAAATAGAAGCATTACATCTTTGTATTCATCATTTTATTATTGAAGCATATTCCAACAAAACTGCAATATGTTGTAAAGAAAGATAAGTATCCCATGAAACTTTGGGGAATTAGTAACTCATCTTCTTGGAGGAGATTTATTTGGATACCCATGAATGTTAGAAAAATCTAAAGCTCACTGTAGATTATCCTTCCAACCCATATTAACTTTTTCAATTATGAAAATCAACAAACAAATTTCCACATATCCATATTTTGAAAATGAAATTTGCATTAGACTTCATACAACACATCTTCGATGGAGTTGCTAATGTGGAGCTTAGATATGCCTTCAATATTTGTTGGATGTGCTCACCTTAAACACCCAATAAGATCTTCAAAATATGCAATAGGACAAAGGATTTTTTCCCCTCATGGAGTTGACATATAAGCCATTGACATTAAATAACATACACTCATAATATCATTGTAGCAAGATTGCAAATTCCAAGAAATAGACTATATACGATGCCAAGATTTTACAAATTTATATAGCACTCTAAGTGATGAAAGTCCTAAATCACTAGGTACAAAACAATTTCAACTAAGAGAGGCCCAATATCACCTCTTCACCCTCTTATGCTATTTAGTGCTAGTTATCCTCTAGCACATGGAGCTTCTCCTAATGGTAAGGTTGCTAAATATTATGAATAATGCTCCAAAGAGAAAGATACTTTAGCAAAACAAAGGGAGTTTTAATATGGAAATGAAAGTGAGAGATGGCTAAGGAAAATGCTAGTGACTAAAATCCATTGGGAATATGGGGTCATAAATTAACGATCATGCTAAATATGCATGTAGTGAAGAGGGATATACAATTGCATAATCCATTCTTCTTACTAAAACATCCAAAGGGATAGATCGAGTGGTTATATGAATCACTTTCTACATTAAGGATGCATTTGCATTGGGGCAATATATTACATAGTCCTTCTATGTAGTACAATAGGAAGGAAATATGGAAGTCACAACTATGAAATGCAAAAGGAAAGACACTTCCTACTTAATAAATTCAATTAAGAAACACATTACTATACAAGAATTGATCCTAGTATACGTCCATCACAATGATATCCTCCTATGAAATTATTTCAGCTTCAAGGCTCGAATAAAGATCATCATTACATTCCCCAAGCACCAAAATATATATAAGGCGACAAAAGAACTCTCCCAACGCCATACAATTGTCTAGCCATAAAATCTTGCAAGCTTGACCCTAGTGAATAAATTTCACGAGTGATGTGATCAAAATCACATTGTAGTACTATGTTGTAACACAAAGGAAAGGAGTAAGTTGGACCACAAAGAAGAGAATGGTATATTCATTGGGGATAGAAGTGGGCCCAAAAGGCTACAAGCAATGGAACCCATAAACAAAGAAGATTATCCGATAGTTGTGATCTTATCTTTAGGGAGGTTAAAAACCTTCCATAGTAGAAAGAATAACCAAAAGAGGAAGAATGAGGAAATATTTTTTTTAAGTTGGAGGACAAAGAATCTAACTAGACATAAGAAGTTGAACGAGATGATGAAGAACTTCAAACCCTATCCTTGAGGAGATTGGTTCAAGAAAATGGAAAGGTATAGTCCACCTAAATTTAATTCTACTTTTGTCTTGTCCACTACTAATTATGATCCTAGAATTGTTAGGGAGGTTGTTGGTACAAAATAAAGTAAAATTTGGAAAAAGTCCACGATTGAAGAAATTGAGGCTTTGAACAAAAATGCATCACGGGATTTGTTCAAGTTCCCTTCAATAAAAATACCAATTGTAGCATATGGGTGATCAACAAATTTCAATCCAAAACGTAAGGTGGAGAAGTATAAAGTTCACGTGGTAGCAAAGGTGTATTCCCAAGTGGAGAGAATAGACTTTGTTGAGATTTTCTCGCATGTTGCTAATTTAACTTCCATTATATTTCTTTTGTATTGCATTGCTACTTTTGATATTGAAATAGAAAAAATGAATGCTAAAACAACATTCCTACATGGGGACCTAGAAGAATAAATATATACATCACATGCAAAGGGTTTAAAAGTGCAAGGAAAGGAGAACTTGGTTTACAACTTGAAAAAATCCCTTTTTATGGTATCAAAATTTTAATACCCATATACTGGAACTTGGATTTTCATGAAGCAAAAATTATCATTCTATGTATACCAAAGATGTTGGTGATCACTTTGTTATTGTGGTACTGTATGCTCATGATATGTTGTTTCTTCAAACAACAAAGAAATTATTAAAAAGGTTAAATCCCAAATGTCATCTCATTTTGATATAAAGCATTTTGGTGCTGCAAATTTTATTTTAGGAATGGAAATTAAATGGAGTCATCTAACCAAGAAACTCTACTTATAAAAAATATATATATTGAAACGCTGGAATGCAAACCAATTAGTAGGCTTATAGTTCTTTGTAGAATAGTGTCCCAAGGCAAAAGTGGACGTTCAGGACATGTCCCAAGTTCCTTATGCAATTGTTCTTGGAAGTTTAATATATGCCAATGGTTAATATAAAACAAAAGATTGCCCATGCATTTGGAAATTATGAGCAGATATATGTCAAACCCGAGGAAGGAGCATTGGATGGTTGTGAAGAGGGTATCCATACATCTATGGGGAGCTTTAGAATATGCAAATTTCTACCAAGGAAAATATGAACCAAACAAAGTGGTAAATGTACAATAGTTTGTGGATACAAACTAGGATGTAGATCTTGATCGTTAAATATACACACATGTCTATGTGTTTAGGTCGTTTGGTGGTGCATTGAGTTGGATGAACAAGAGGCAAGTTGTAGTTGCACTCTCAACTACATAAGCTAAGTATATGGTAATGACTTGTGAGTAAGGAAGTTGTACTGCTATGAAGGTTGTGTTCCAAAGTTGGTTTCTTGCAAGAAGTTGTAAGGATAGATTGTGATAGTCAAAGTGCAATCTTTTTGACAAAGAACCTTGCTTATCATGCTAAGATGCATCAGGGAAAATTTGTTTAAGAAATGGTCACTCGAACCGTAATACAAATTCCATGTCATCATATATTAACGAATAAAAATATTTTAAAAATTAAAGAGGTACATATGAGAGACAAATTTTTATTATATAATTTGGGGATAAGTGAATATTTTAATAATATAATTTGTCTATCTAGTGCCCCGAAATTCTAATATAATATAATTTGTTTGTTTTAGGTAATATATGACCCATATATTATGTAATAATAATTAATATTATAACTAATATAATAACACAAGTGGGTCCAATAATTTTTACTAATATCATAACTAATATATAATATATAAGAGTAACTGATATCATAACTAATATACCCATCCATTTTTAGGTAATACTGTATAAAATATATAATAATAATAATAGTACTTAATATTATAACTAATTTATAATAATATTATATTATAATTAATATTTTATAACTAATATCATAACATATAATTAATATATAATAATAACTCATATTATAATTTATATACTCATTCTAATACATAAATATATAATCTAATATACCCATCCATCTTTTAGGTAATAGGTGATCAATATATAATATGTAATAGTAATTGTAATTAATAATATAACTAATATTATATTATAATTAATATTTTATAATAATTGTGAAAAGTTGGGTCCAACAACTTTAACTAATATCATAACTACTATACCTATCCACCTTATATGTAATATGTGATGAATATATAATATATAATAGCAATAATAATTAATATTATAACTAATTTATAATAATATTATATTATAATAATCATAAAAAAATTGGTTAAATAGTTTTTAACTAATATTAATGTCTAATAGTAGCTAATATTATAAGTAATATTTAATAGTAATTAATATTAAAACTAATATATAATAATGAAAATTTGGGTCCAATAACTTTTAAGATGGAATTCTGTATTTGATTTTTTTTATTTTTATTTTTTTTCTGAACTTGGTCCTCATAAATTGATTTTAATATAACATATATATCTAAAGTAGTTTTGTGTAATAACGTGGGGCAACTTCCATAAAAATGAAATAGTATAAAAAATTGCGTACATTCTTTTTTTATCATTTTCTTTAGGAGATTCCATTTTCATCCAAATTTCCTCTAATGAAGCATATTGATGTCTAGTGTCATTTTGTTAGAGACACGATTGAAGACAACAAGGTGTTGTTGAAGAAGGTTGATATCTTAAAAAATGTTTCAAATTTGTTGACAAAGTGTGGTCATATTGAAAAATTCTTGGTGCAAAGAATCAATGGGATTGGTTACCATAAGAAGCTAATTCTATGTATGCTTGGAGTCACCCCCTTATGCAAAGTATTCATCAAGTGGGAGATTGTTAGATATATGTTGTATTCCTTGCAAGTACAAGGTGCATCCCAACATAATCAAGGGTTTTGTGGTCTACCATCCTCATTTAGGTGAGTGTGAGATGTCCAATGGGGCCCTCGTTGGAGGTTTGGTGGTGGAGCAACAAAGACAAGATTTTTGGGTTTATTATAGGTGGTTTTCAACCCATGGTTATATCCATTGTCATCTAATCCAAGTTAGTGGATTCAGGTTGAATGTTGTTGCAGAATCCCTAATTATTATATATTTTGTTAAAAATGAACTGCAACGTTGATTTTGATTTTTTTTTCCAATCAAAGGTTTCTAGGGTAAATATCTTGTGCATTGTGTATGTATGCCATTGTTTAGTTTCTATTTTCCTAGATTCCCCCACAAGAATGACACTCCTATGTGTTCAAAAAAAAGATTGATATTGCAAGCAATGGAGAGAAGCCTAAAGAGCATGATTTGATGCAATTTGTGAATATTCCTTCTATAACCAATGAATCCCTCAATCTTCCCCTTATTCACCTCTGTTTTGTTGTTATGATATCTATTTTGGTCTCTTAGGTCTCAATTCTAGAGACAAATACAGACAATGAGCCCATGCTTGACTTGGATACACAAATAATTGAGGTTGAAAGAGGAGGTGAAGTCCCACCTAAGGCCAATGATTATTTAGTCTACATGATTTTACATATGATAATGATAATGAATCAACTAAGAAGAAAGAAGCCTAGATTGAAACCACTACATCCACAATAGATTTGAACAAAAGATGAGATCTTCCATGGCCATCAATTTGGGTAGAGAATCATTAGAAGTTATTGATGCAAAAGTGAAAGAACGAGACTTTACTATACACAATCTAAGAGAGAAACTTGTAGTAAATTTTTTTTTTGAAGAATTTCAAAACATATTACTTTCTCAACCCTTATATATAATTACGTCAACAGGGGTTACCATAACACCTATAGTTGTTATTCTGTCTACTTTTGGCTCAAGGTGAAGGTCAATCTCCACAAATACTAGATTCCTTGATTTATTGTCCTCGTTTTCACTACAGGTTTTTACTATGGGTGTGGGTTTTTAATGTGAGTTTTTAGTGGGTTTTTATAGCTCTCCTACCGGAGCCACAGGGTTACTTGTTAGCCACAAACACTAGAAAAATTGACAATAAACGGTTAGTGTGATGTTCAAGCATGAACGATGCATCTGGTGTGATGTTCAAGCGTGAACAGTTGAATATTGTAACTTTAAAGGATATTCTAAATATATTTTATTGATGTAACCCAAGGGAGATGTTATTATTCCTCTGTCAAGGTGTCACTATTGTAATTGGTCATCATAGATTCATGAGGTAAAGCCTCCATTGTAAGCCGGGTCATTAGTACCCTAATGAATAATATAAAATATTTTTTTAAGTCTTCCTAAGTGAATTCAGCCCAGACAGTTTAGTGGGGCCGACTTGTTTAGGGTAAAAGTCAGTTGGCTCAAAGTGTATAAATAGAAGTGATGTGCTTCTTATTTGGACACAGGCACACTCACTTGTGTAGCACATATGAGAGAGAGAGAGAGACATAACAATATGGAGGAGAATACCTGTTTTGGGGTTATATATTATACATCTTATGCAGAGGAAGTTTTACTGGGTTTTCTTCCCCTTGAGGGTTTCCGAGGATAAATATTGTGTTTATCTTATGATTGTGTTTCTATCAGTGATTCTACTTATGCTAATGCTTTGAATTTGAAATGAAAACTAATGATATCTAGTCTAGCATATGAAATCTTAATATGGTATCAGAGCTAGCCTGAATAGGACAACTTTCACAAGGTGAAACTCCCCCTCCTCCCTCTCTGGAAGAAATTAGTGTTTCTGCAAAAAATTGGAGTTTGGAATATCTAGTTGCATACAAAGTTGTGCCTCCCTGGAGCGCATCTATTGAGCCTATGATTGAATTTTTTGGGTGGTTGAAGCTCTGGGAAATCCAAACCCTAGTTTGGCCATGAACCAGAAAACTGCATAAAACCAGAACCATAAATTCTACAGAGCTGCAACCTCGGAAGTAGGATTTGAAGGGTGAAGATTTGGGATCTCCAGAAATTGATTTGACCAGCCAACTCGACTCAGTTAAGCGAATCTCCTGGTAAGGTCATCTTTTCATTTTGAGAAATATGAATTTTTAGTGACCTACAAGGCAGGATGGCCCCAAGCACTATGCTTGAAGACAAACTGGAAGGCATAGAAAACTTCTTAGCATGGAAGTACATGATTTCTCATTCTCAAAGAGAATGGCCTTGAGAAGTACATCAAGGATGAAATTGCAGAACCAATAAAAGTTGAAGCTAAGGAGAAGCATGAATAAGACCTAGTTAAGGAAATGAGGATCATTGCTAATTCTATTAAAGATCACGTGATCCCTCAAGTGTCATCTAAGAAGACACCAAAGTAGATATATGATGCACTTTCCAGAATGTATGAGGTAAGGAACATCAACAAAAATATGAATATGAGAGCTCAACAGAAGGGCACCAAGATGACAAAAGGAGAATCAATTCAAGAATACTTCACAAGGGTTTCCTAGTTTAGAGAACAACTAAGTGCTATTGGAGACACCCTTGACGAGGATGAACTATTTATGACTGCTCTCAATGATCTCACTAGACCTTGGGACTCATTCATACAGACTCATAGGACACCTAGCTAGAGAGTGTCCATCACCAAAGAAGAAGAAGAACAACAACAAGAGACATCATTCTCATCTAGATGAAGATGAGGATGAGGAAGAAAGACCTCGAAAGAGACTAACAAAAGAAGAAGATGTAGATGAATGTACTATTCTTTGCACTCTCTGGGTTTGTAATACCTGGAGAAGATACATGGCTTATTGATAGTGGTGCATCAAAGCACATGACAGGGAAGAAGCAAACTTTGTCAAAACTTGAAGAAAAGAACTCTCCCCAAAAGGTATAATTGGGAGATGACTATCAATATCCCCTCAAAGGTATTGGTGAATCAAGCAACAAGCTTGACTTTGGGAATTCCATGAATATGAAGGAAGTATTGTATGTACCAAGTTTGAAAAATAACTTACTTTCCATCTTAGCTCTAGATAAGAAAGGATACATAGTTTCCTTATAGATGGACAAGTAATTATGTGGTGCAAAGGAAAGACACTTAAAGATGTTGTGGTCATTGGTGAAGAAGAAGGAGGACTGTACAAACTCAAAGGACATCCAAAGACAACCCTTGTCCATGAGACTACTAGCTAAAGTGAACTATGGCATAGGAGGCTTTCTCACATCAACTACAAAGCACTACCCTATGTGAGAAAGGTGGTAACATGGTTACCAAATCTGAAGATTGATCATGAGGTAACTTGCAAAGGATGTGCAAGAGGAAAGAACATCAAGAACCCCTTTCTGAAAAGTGAAACAAATGCTAAAGGTACATTAGAACTAATTGATTCTAATGTATGCGGTCCTATTCCCTCCATATTGTGGAGTGGATATGAATATTATGTCACATTTATTAATGACTATTCACGAAAGACTTGGATATACTTCTTGAAGAACAAGAGTGAAGTGTTCGAGAAATTCAAGGAATTCAAAGCCTTGATAGATAACCATTCAGAAAAGAGAATCAAGACACTGAGATCAGATAATGGTGGAGAATACACTTCAAAGGAATTTGAAGCATTATGTAAGGAGGTAGGAATCAAGAGGGAACTAACCACTCCCTATAATCCCCAACAGAATGGTGTTGTGGAAAGAAATAATAGAACTATTATGGAAGTAATGAAAACTATGATTCATGACCAACACCTCCCCATGCACCTATGGGTTGAAGCAACAATAAAAACTGTATATGTGCAAAACAAATTATCACATGTTGCTCTTGGATTCAAGACTACTTAAGAGATGTATACAGGAAAGAAACCTGAAGTGAGTCATCTCAAGATATTTGGATGTCTAGTATATGTGCATATTCCAAAAGAGAAGAGAACCAAGTTGGATCCTTCTGGAAAGAAGGGAATATTTGTTGGATACTGTGAAGTCTCCAAATACTTTAGGATATACATTTCAGGATTCCATCATATCAAGATTAGTAGGGATGTAACATTTGATGAAGAGACAACTCTTAATAAATCTAGAAAGTGTCAGCGTGAAAAAGTACATGAATATGATGCACCTCCCAGAATGGTAGAAGATGAACCCTCTCCTGAAATAGTAGCATCTAAAGATCATGATATGCTAGAACCCTAGGACCCCCCTACTCTGGATATATTTTGAAAGAGAAAACTTACTTGGGTAAGAGAAATCATACAAGAAGCAGTGATATATGGAGCTCTAGAAGGGTCCACAAAAACAAGAAAAAGATCAATGCAATATTCCAGTTATGTAGCTTTGATGTGTGACCTTGTAGATCAAGAGCCCACCAGCTATTAGGAAGTTGCACAGAATAAAGAATGAGTCGAAGTAATGACAGAAGAATACCAGTCAATAATGAAGAATGATTTTTGGGATATAGTACCCTAACTGAAAAACGAAAGTGTGGTATCTTCAAAATGGATCTACAAAATAAAACATGCTACTGATGGAAGTATTGAAAAGTACAAAGCAATATTTGTGTCTAGAGGATTCTCTTAGAAAGAGGGGATTGATTATGAAGACATTTGCTCTAGTAGTAAGGTACACTTCCATCAAAACCATAATGGCACTTGCTTCCATGATGAAGTGGGACTTACACCACATGGATGTAAAGACAACCTTCCTTAATGGTGTGATTGAGGAAGAGGTTTACATCGAACAACCACAAGTATTTGAAGTCGAAGACAGAGTGACTCATGTATGCAAGTTGAAAAAGGCTCTATATGGACTAAAGCAATCTCGTAGAGCTTGGTATGGTAGAATAGATAGCTTCTTGACAAACATGGGATTTACCAAGAGTAAATTTGATCCTAACCTTTATATGAAGATTATGGATGATGAACCAACCATACTATTACTGTATGTGGATGATGTATTTCTGATTGGAAATGAGAAACAAATCATAGGTTGCACGAAGAAGATAGCTGAAGAATTCGAGATGAAAGATATCGAATTGATTCATTATTTCCTAGGGCTGGAAGTGTGCCAGATCCCAGAAGGAATCTTTCTAAATTAGGGAAAGTATGTAGTAGAAATATTGAAAATATTTGATATGTTGGATTGTAAATCCATGGACACACCCATGGAAAGCAACCTGAAGTTGTTATCTGATGTGTCATCAGAGTTAGTGGACATGACTCAGTACAGACAGATCATTGGGTCATTGATGTATCTGACGAATACAAGGCCATATATATACTTTGTTGTGAACACCTTAAGTCAGTATCTAGTTAAACCTAAACGGGTTCACTTGATAGATGCAAAGCATGTGATGAGGTACCTAAAAGGTACGATAGAATTGGGACTTTTCTATGGTAGAGATCATGGCTGCAGATTATATGGATATATGGATTCAGATTGGGCAGGAAGTGCCATAGACAGAAAGAGCACCTCAGGTGGATGCTATTGTCTGGGATCCACCATGATCTCATGGTTTAGTAAGAAACAGTCCAATGTTTCTCTCAGTACAGTTGAAGCAGAGTACATTGCAGCTTGCTCTGCTAGTTGTGAAGCGATATGGCTTCAGAAACTGATGTCATGATTATTTGACATGGAGTTGGACACCAAAGTGATTTTTTGTGACAACCAGAGTTGTATAAAGATGACAGATAATTCGGTGTTCCATGACAAATCGAAGCACATAGAAATCTGATATTTTTATATAAGGAATATGGTACAAAAGGGAGCTATAAAGCACAATTATGTGAGTACTGATGAGTAAGTTGCTGATGTGTTGACCAAGCCTCTATCTCGAGTGAAGTTTGAATATTTACGTGAAAATCTTGGTGTAGTTCAAAAATAATTTCTTCACAAGGAGGAGCAATGATGGTACTACAAATGATGAAGATATGAACCTTCTTCGAAAAGGAGGAACAAGTCAATGATGTGGACTCTCCTCGAAAAGGAAGAACAGGTTGAAGACATGAACCCTCCTTGGACAAAGGGGGAGCAAGTTGATAATATGGATCCTCCAAAGAAAGGGGGCATGATGATGAGACTAACATTGATGATGGGATGACAATGATGCTTTGGCATGAAAGAGGTCAACTGCACCTGAAGATGTTTACAAGGTATAACATTTACTTGTGGACGATAGTATCCTCTCTTGAGGATGGAAGGTATAAAACTATGTGCATGAATGGTCCTTACTAGCTAAGGATGGTCTTGCAAATGTTACTCTCACATGGAGAGTACCCACATTCAGTTGTGGATACCGTAGAATAACACTCACTCAGGAGTGGTCCTACACTCAGTGGTATGGATGCTCTACGATGAGTCCTCATGAACGATAGGGCCACCATTTGTATGCGGTCGAGATCTTCTCTACAGAAATTACTCTTGTATGGAGAGTATTCCTACATTAATATGTAGATGCCATAGAATAACACTCGCTTGGGAGTGGTCCTAACCTTAGTGGAAAGGATGTTCTATGATGAGGGCCGACATTTTGTATGCAGTCGAGATCTTCTGCACAGACAATACTATTGCATGGAAGAGTATGCCTACACGCAAGTGTAGATATTGTAGTATAACACTCACTTAGGAGTGGTCCTAACGTCAGTGGTATGGATGGTATACAATGAGTCCTCATGGATGACAGGGCCTGCATCTAGGTGCGATCGAGATCTACATTAAATTGTAGACGATTCAACTGGTCGATATTATGGACCAGGATGATGGAGGATTGCATCATCCTTGGACCTATGTCCTAAAGTGATAGGGATTGATCATCCCGCAAAAGGATCATGTGTACTATAGGCAGCGTGGCGGCAAAGGATCAAGTAAATCGAAGTGTTGCTGCAAAGGATCGAAGAGCTGCTGCTTAGGATCGAGGAGATCGAAGTGATGCTGCAAAGGATCAAGAATATTGAAGTATTGCTACAAAGGATAAGAAGATAGAAGTGTTTCTACGAAGGATCGAAAGTTCAAAGCGTTGCTGCAAAAGGATCAAGTGATCGTGTGATGCAAAAGATGAAGATATTGAAGAGTAATTATTTCAGTTACTAATTATGAAAACTTCCTATGACATATAGATGTATTACCTCGATACCGCTGAAGATATTGTCTATCTGTTCTCCTATAGTCTATGATGATGTTGTTAGTAGAATAACCTTCTCATCAAGGGGGGTTGTTGAATATTGTAACTTCAAAGGATATTCTAAATGTATTTTACTGATGTAACATAAGGGAGATGTTATTATTCCTCCATTGGGGTGTCACTATTGTAATTGGTCATCATAGAGTCATGAGGTAAAACCTCCATTGTAAGTCAGGTCATTAGTACCCTAATGAATAATATAAAATACAGTTTTGAGTCTTCCTAGGTGAAGTCGGCCTAGACAGTTTAGTGGGGCCGACTTGTTTAGGGTAAAAGTCAGTTGGCTCAATGTGTATAAATAGAAGTGTTGTGCTTCTTATTTGGACACAGACACACTGACTTGTGTAGCACATATGAGAGAGAGAGAGAGAAAAAAACAAGGAAGAGAATACCTGTTTTGGGGTTATATCTTATACATTTTATACATAGGAATTTTTGTTGGGTTTTCTTCCCCTTGAGGGTTTCCCAGGATAAATACTGCGTCTATCTTGTGATTGCGTTTCTATTAGTGATTCTTCATATGCTACTGTTGTGAATTTGAAATGAACACTAATGATATCTAGTCTAGCATATGAAATCTTAACATGAATAACACATCTAGTGTGAAAGACGCATATGCCAACATACATTCAATCTATAGACATATCGTCAAGCAAGTTCTCACAATTCAAACAACTTGTGAACTAGTGACACGCAACCTTAGAAAAAACCATGACTTCATACACGATCCAACCTATAAACATTTACCAACCACAACTTAAGTGAGTGCCCTAATTCCTACTTCTTCTAAACATTTCAACAATCTCCTTGTTGAGGTTCCTATTGATCCCACAATCCTCCTTACTAAAATTGTTGCTTTGAGAAAGATAAGGGTGGTCATTTTAGGCAACCTAGATGATAGTCAAACTCTATTCGGGGAATCCTCATCAATTACCGAGAGAGCAAAGCATGGGGGATTCACTAGCGAGGTAATATCATATCACGTCCATTGATATTGGGGGTTTGAATTCTTCTAAAAACCTCAATAATATATTTTCCCGTATTAAGGGTTCAAGTTTTGTTTTTTAATTTGACATAGTAATATAAATATTGGGGGTTATTTTATTTGGGTGGGTTGAGGAATAAACTCCAAATCATGGGATGGATCCATACCTCCAAATCACAGGCTCAATTCATAACCACCTAAAACTTAAGGACCCTCTGTTTTTATTTGATATTAGTTATAATACAAAGTTTTGCATAATCTGATAATAGTGCACTGATGATAATCTCGATGGAAGTCTCTTTGGATTATTGGCCTTGATCAATCCTCACTTAATAGCTTATTTAGGCTTGCTTTGAATTGATGTTATATTGTTTTTCATCTTTAATTTTGATACTCTTATTAGGAAATTTGCTCCTGGTTTGTTATATTTTACTAATTTCTATACCATCAACTTCTTTTAAATAACTTTAATTGGATCTTTAGGATTTCACCTACAGTCTTGTTGGCATCCTTTTGAAATTGTTCTACAGAATTGAGTCGAAAATCTATCATTGTGTTTTCAAAAATATTCTCACATGTTTTGAACATGATCAATGGCCCATCGATGACTTTTAAAATATATCTTGTTATATTTTTTAAATTAAATCGATGGTGCTTTCAAGTAGGGTCTCATTGATATTCTAAACAATGGTCTATCTTATGATTTTAAATAGAATTTCAATACAGCTTTGGATTTCACATGATGATCTTATTGTTAATGGTACATGGGTTTCAATGCAAATTAATGTTTCATTCATGATGTCAACTTCATGTCAACACGATTTAAAAATCAAGACTAAAGGGGTTGAAAGGTTCTCAATTAGGAAAATTAACATTAACATTGTGGAAGATGGAGAACTTGCTTTCCTCTATACTAGTTGTCATTTAGAGTCGATGCCAATATCATATGATCAAATACTTTATCTTTTTATGTTTCAAAATTCAAGGCAATGCCCCCTTTAAAATTTTAGTAGTTTTTTAGAAGTGGAAATGAAGAAGGTGACTATTTTGAGTACAATTTATATCATATATAGCATCATATCTATAAGATAAACTAGTACTCTTGACTTAACAATGATTTTGACTTATCATATATTCCATTTTGCTTTATAAAAATATATGTGAATGTTTATAATTAATTTAAACTTTATATATTTATGTGTGAGTTAATATTTTGTCATCCTTTCTTCTTCCAACAGAGATTTGTGTAAAATTCAATGAAGCATAGGATCATCAAGCCTGCAGGATTCAAATGGAGAATTGTAGAAGAGAGAGAAGCAATTGATTAACTTCGATCAATAATTTACGGAATATAAAAAAAACACTTATGAGACCAATAATTGGAATAATTAATCATAATCCATTAATTAGTATATAATTAAATAATACAATGGTAATACATATAGGAGATTTTGAATACCTAAGGTAGGATTTGAATCTACCAACCTGGAGTAACTTTAGAGCTAACCCAGTGTGGTAAAATCACCACTAGAGCTCACTAATGCAACTCTGGATCACTAAAAGAGTTCACAACCAATTAACTCATGAGGGTAGGTGAGCAAGTGCGCCCTAGTTCCCCTGAATCATGGAAATTGGCGCTATGATGACTGAGAGTGATCTAACTAATGGGAATCGAAGCATAACTAGACTTAACTGAATACCTACTAGAGTCAACTGCTCAAGACTGTTGGTGGCACTCAAAGTGGGTTCCTAAATTATAGGGATTGGTCCTTAGGGCACTTAAACTCATGCGGATAGGTACAGTAAGTGGCAGGCGTCCCCTAGGTGTGTCCCCCATGCACTAGTGGAGTGATGAAGACCTCCTAAGCTAGGAAAAATATAGAATTAGACTATGTGTTCAAAGGGAGGGTTAATAATAATCCTAACAGTGCGACCTGCCCCCACACCCCCCCCCCCTCCCCTTAATCCAGAATTTAGACAACCTAGTCCCTAACAAATAAGACCAAAGGTCACCCATACAATCTAAATGCAAAAATAACAATTGTTTAATAAAACCGAGGAAATGGGGAAAACCTCATGGGAATACCCCCCCCCCTCAAAATTAGGAACAAGCTTTCATACTAAGAGAGAAAATTTATTCTTGAGTAAAAACTTGTGAAAATATTTCTGTAATCTACATCTCTATGGAGCAATAATGCAAAGTCATGGTTCTTGTCCGCACTAGTTTACTAGGGCTGTGCATGTGAACTTTTCCATCTTCTTCCAATCCGATGATATATAGGAGAAAGAATGTTGCCTTTGTCTCTTCTTTTTGGAGGAAGAGTGACATGATCCAATTTGTTCTTCAGTGAGCAAAAGTGTTGATCAGACTTTGTCATCATGTAGTATCTCTCTCGAAGCTTGTTGCACCTCTATGAAGGAAGTGGATTTTCTTGACATAACACAATGCTCTCTTTTTGAAACTGGGATCTTGTTCTCCTAATGTCAGATGGATCTCTAGTCATGTTCCCATCCTCCTCAATAACCTCTTAAGCCCATTTAGGCCTAGGATCGGGATTAGGGATTGGATTTGGATCTGGATCATTGTGAACTTCATCTTCAATTTCATAAACTAATTCAACTAGGTCCTCTGCTTCAGATTCTGAATTTGAAACACTAATGGAAACATTATCATATGTAAAAGGTGTAGGTAGAATGGTTTTACCTTCCCTTTCAAATAGAAGCTAAGATTGCACGAGATCTGAGTATGGCCAAAAGTGTGAGAATACATATGCCTTGGAGGCATGGTTTGCAAGACCTTTCGCTATAATCTTCCCAGTTGAGATATCTAAGATATACGCTGAGTCAGAACCAATTAACACTCACTTTGGTGCACCAGTATGTGTCATCTGATATACTGATAACAAATTTGCAGCTAAGGAGGGAACATAGAGTACATTTTTGAATGCTCCATGCCTTAACAACTCATATTTGAGTGTCATCACCCATGTGAATACTCGGAACATCAGTAATTTGTAATGAAGAGAATGATTCTCTGGATGCAACCATATGATTGGAGGATCCTGAATCAATTAGGAAGGTATGCAATTTTGAACAACTAGCCTTGAGTGCATGGAATTTCTCATCATGATATTTAGTATTATCTCCATAGTCATCCTTCCTTATTCCTTCAAGGAGGGAAATTTTGTGTTGCTCAAGGAGTTTTGACATCTGATATATAGTATTCTTCATACAATATTTTTTCTGTATGGTTTCCTTTCTTACAGTAAGAGCACTTGCCTTGCCAAACCTCTAATGTTTGTCCTTCCTAGAGACTGAGGCTTCATCTACTGGGTCAAGTTCATCTTTAGGTTCGAATTCAGTGTTATTTTTTGCTTTTCCTTTTTGCTTCCTCCTTGCTTGCACATTCCTTGTCTCACCAATTAAGAGAGCTTGATTTGGAGAGGCTCTAAGAGCTCCCATCAGTATCAACTTGTCTTGTTCCTGGATTAGAGACTCTATGAAGGCATCAAGGGATGGAATTAGCCAATTAGGAGTAGTTAGTCTCCCAAAGTGAAAGGTAGATACAAACACTGAGAATTCTGGGCCAATTTTGCTCAGAATTGAGAGTATCAATTGCTCTTCCTTCTTATAAATCCCACACTTATTGCATCGCATGACCAATGATTTGAATTTAGAGAAGAATTGTTGTATTGTTTCGAAGTTACCAGTTTGTAGTGTTACTAGCTTATTCTCCATGATATGGACCCTCAGCTCATCCTGTTTTCCAAACAAGATTTTGATCTTGTCCCATACTTGTTTTAGTGTTCTCAATCCCTCAAGGTGAAAGAGTAACTCTCTAGAGATATGGATGCACATGAAGCCAAAATCTTCATCAAGCTTATTTAGATACTAGGATTTTTCAAGATACTGCTGGGATCCGACTTCGATGCCCATAGTGACCTTGCACAGACCCTTGTTGCGTAATACCATCTGCATTTCAACCCTCCAATCAAGGTAATTGAAAGGTGTGAGGATTCTAGGAGTTAGAGCTACTGAATTCTCTATAATTTCATAGCTTCAAGAACAACAAATTCTTCAATAAATCTTCAAATAACTTGCAAAAACACTCCAATTTGAATCAAATTATACCAAACACTCTCCACTTCGACATGTGCCCTTTTTCTGGGTGCATCGCACTTGGATAGACTTCTCTGGACAAAATCTAGTCGAAGCAAGGCAATAATTCCAGGATTTATGTGGAACCCAATTGCTTATGGTGCATCAATGGAAGTTTTCAAGGTTTGTTGTTGGCTTGGATACCAACTCTGATACCATGTAAAATTCAATGAATCATAGGATCATTAATCCTGTAGGATTCAAATGCAAAATTGTAGAAGAGAGAAGCAATTGATTAACTCGGATCAATAATTCATGGAAGATAGAAAAAACACTCACGAGACCAATAATTGGAATAACTAATCATAATTTATTAATTAATATATAATTAAGTAATACAATGGTAATACATATAGGAGATTTCGAATACCTAATATAGGATTTGAATCTACCAACATGGACTGACTCCAGAGCTAACTTAGTGTGGAAAAATCACCGCTAGAGCTCACTAATACAACTCCGGATCATTAAAACGGTTCACTACCAGTTAACTGATGAGGGTAGGTGAGAAAATGCGGCATACTTCCCCTGAATCATGGAAACTGGTGCTAGGATGACTGAGAGTGATCTAACTGATGGGAATGAGAGCATAACTAGAATTAGCTGAATACCTACTAGTGTCAACTGCTGGAAATTGCTGGTGGCACTCAGAGTGGGTTCCTAAATTATAGGGATTGGTCCTTGGGGCACCTAAAATCATGCAGACATGTGCAGTAAGTTGCAAGTGTCCCCTAGGTGTGTCCCCCGTGCACTAGTAGAGTGATGAAGACCTCCTAAGCTAGGAAAAAAATACAAATGGACTATGTGGTCAAAGGGAGGATTAATAATAATCCTAGCACCTTAAATGTTTTTGTAAAGGTCTCAGAGAAACATTTGCAATTGTATTTGGATTTTTGAAATTCTGATGCAACTATTACTGTTAACTCCACTCTGTGTCTTATTTTTGCGGGGTTACTCTTTTTGTTGCTTTGTGGAGCTAATTGGATACTATGTATAATTCTTGGAATAATTGGCACTACATATTAGAATTTTGTACCATTGAGATAACCAGGGCGATAGTTTTTCATTCTTTTATGTATAGTGTTATTGATGTGATCTCCAAAATATTATCTTTTCTACTTTTTATGAATATGTATGCAAGGTTTCACACTTTCTCCATAATTTAGGTTGAGTTTGCTAGTGTTAAAATTGAGGCAATCTTGTAACATTATAGCTTTTTTTGTTATATACGAGGCCAATTTTCAAAGTGTATTTTTTTCTCAATAGGAGTCAAATTGTAGCATATTTAATATGCTTGAATATACATTTGGTTTCTTGTCAACTCCAAAGTTAAGAGATGTAGGTAATCGAGAGTTTCGGAGTTGAACCATTGTATTGTAGTTTTTATAGGAATTCTAGCAGAAGATCCAACTCTTCATTTTTTAGGTTGGGGTTTAGGTAAGTATTGAGATTCAAACTAACCTCGCTCCATGACAACCAAGAAAAGTGAGGTCAATATTTCTTGACTCGCTAGAACCAATAAAAGTTAGATCAATCTTTCTTCATTAATTATTTCTTTCAATTGTTTTAATTCTTTTTTAACCTTTTCACCTTGCTAGTTTTTTTTTTTGTAAATAAATATTTTATATTACTTCAATAGAGGGTCATTACAATACAGATATCAAACTTGTCCTTCAAAAAGCCGACGTGTTCTTGACACAGCACAGCGTCAAGCCTATTCTCCCATCCCGATGGGATACACAGATTCCCCTTCCCCTTAAAGTAAAAGCAGAGTTGAAACTCAGAGGGGCACGAGGGCCTTTACAATCATATGCAAAAAATAAACTATCCCAAATACAGGGCCTAATACCGTCAAAATTTTCTAAACCCGATAGACCATCATTACTAGCTGAGATAAACATAAACCACATGAAATCAAACCAGCTTCTTGAAAGCCAAAGGCAGACTGGACACCTTATCATGAACAGGGGTAGTAGCAACGCACGGGGTGGCCGCATCATGCTGGATGTTTGGACTGTTGCTCATATGGGATTTTCCACACCTGCCACAATGAGCTCGTGGCCACGCAAACTCCTCAGTGCCCTTACCTGCAGCATAGAACGAGACCCCACGCTTGGATGCAATGCCTTCTAATGTATCAGATGACACTCCCTGTTATGGGATTTCCAAGCTTTAACAGGCTCTTCATCCCCTTCTTGTTTGGCGTCGCGCTCAATGTATGAGTGTCCGACCATTTTCAGGTTAACCCAATACTGCATCAAGAGGCGGTCATATGCCGCAGCTCGACCAGCTGTGGAGCCTGGGTCAAGAACCCATTCCGCCACCTCTTGGTGAAGTTCCTCCTTGGGCATAATTTTGTCTTCATTCCAAAGTTCCTCAACCCTTTCCTCAACTTCCAGGCGTATGTTAAGAGGGATGTTCTCTTTGAAGGATTCGGCCTCTTCTTGGGCCTAGAGTTAGGCCTGCGTGGTCTTGCATGGCTTCTTCACATAACCATGCCCCACGAGCTTCGGACTAGCCGATGCTTCGCCAGGGTACATACCCTTGTCCAGCGAATGTTTTGGAGCCATACTCCAATGGGAGGGGGAGCAGGATGAGCACATGGGCCAGGGAGGACACAAAGACCCGTAGGAAGGCGAGGAGAAGGGGCCACGGGAAAACAAAAAAAACAGAAAATCTAAGAGAGTGCAGGGGCGATGAATGCAGGGTGGCCGGGGAGTACAAGAATAAAAAGGGGGAGATAGCATAATTGCATGTCCAGGTTCTTTACCTTGAGTGCGTCATGGCGATGATGCTAACGACATCCCGCGTACTCCTTCCTGTAGTGGATCCCCTGCCAAAAGTAATTGCCCAGTCTATTCGGTTGTCACACCATTCTCCGTCCATCCCTTCACGTCCTGCACCATAGATTACCATGATGGCGAAGGACAGCCACCTTTTGATCCGCTCGTTCAACAGAAAGATTTTTCCAGGCATTTTAATGAGGTCCGGTCAAGGCGTGCTCGCGTCATCTATCACCTCCCGCCACCGCATCGTTCGGACGAGCCACTTGTGTCCCACCCTCATAGTCTTGGGCTGCCACTTGTCTGCAGTGTTGGGCCCAGTCTTTGGCTTCGAAATCCTCGAGAGGGCCCCATTGATGAGCTAGGTCACCATCCACACCTGCATTGGCAAGGAGGTATGTTGCCTTGTTGGCGTCCCTTCTAAACTGGATGAAAGAGACAACTGTGTGGGAAAGGAGCAATTCACGAAGGGAGTCATGACGATTAGCAAGTCGCCAACAGGTGGACACTTTTTCGCTAACTTGGCCACTTGCTAAGCGTTTCACCACCTGGATCATGATGTTAGAGTCCCCCTCAATGATTGTGGGGAAGCATCCACCGCGGACCAGGCAATCCAAGCCTTGAATCAGACCCTCGAGCTCAGCAGAATTGTTGGTGTCCTGGATGATAGCTCCTAGAAAGATGAAGATGATCCGCCCCTGGTAATCCCTGCACAGTCCTCCATAGCCAGAATCCCTCGGGTTCCCCCTGGAGGCCCCATCAAATTTGATCTTGAACACCTGAGGTGGCGGAGCTGACCATAAATTTGGGATTGATGGTTTAATAATCTTGTCCCGCCAACGGAGCCCGACCATCTGAGATTTGTCAAGCCCCCAGTGTTCCATAATGTGGATTTCTTCAGCTGGGATTAGCTTGTCCTGGTCGTGCCAATGCATGCTCCTAATGGTGGAGAGGAGGTTGTCCTTCACGGTCTTCCAAACCTTCTCAATGATGTTGCTCTTGTCTCTAAATATTCTCCCATTCCTTTCCTTCCATAGGCACCACATGGTCATGCCTGGAAAGGCATTCCAGATAGTCCTGATGATTCCGTTTTTGAAAGCTTTAGGGTTCCATTCTGTCAAGGTTCTAGCCAGCTGAGCTCTTTTCCTATCGCTTCTTCGGAATCCCATGTCCCCCTTATCCTAAATGGCTGCAACGAAGGGTCTATTGTCTAGAAGGTGGCTCATGGTTTCCTCCGCTTGAAAGCACATGCAACACTGGGATGGCCCCTGTACTCCCCGCTTTCGAATATTCTCACAGGTGAGGATTCATCCCTTGACCACCAACCAGGCGAAGAGGCCAACCTTAGGCCATTGGTTCAGGGTCCAGATCTTCTTCCAAGTTTCTTCCTCCTCAATCAGATTTCCCATATGGATGTTGTATGCCTCCTTGATGTTGAAAGTTCCCTTGTCTGTATACCCCAACCTCAGAATATCCGGGCCCTCCTTGACCCGGATGAAGTGATTGAGAATTTCCTCCTGGAAAGCATCCCAATTTGCCATATTCATTTGGTCTGGTTTTTCCAAGAAGTCCCAACACCTCCGCCGATGAAGGTTTCTGTCTCTCCAGTAGTGGCTCACTTAGATCTTGCCATCCGCTAGGGAATTTTCCTGGATAGGGGCCCATCTCGGGATATCTCCAAGACGTGGGAGCTAGTTCCAGGAATCTTCCCAGAATTTGGCATTCCTTCCGTCCCAAATTTCCCAGAAACTATGGCTTTGCACCATGTGCCTTCCTCCTTTTTCCTTCATCCATATGGGGGAGCCCAACTAGTCCTCATTGAAATGAATCAACTGAGAGAAAGGTCTGTCATGGGCATATTTGAAGCGCCAGAGTTTGGCCCAGGGTTCAGATGTGTGGGTTACCCAGCGCCACCAGAATTTCACACCTTGGACCTCAACCATTACCTCAGGATCTCTAAGCCCCAGACCCCCATCAACTTGGGCTGACATAGCCCCTCCCAACTTACTAGAGAAAATTTGGCCTTCTCCTCTCGAACTCCCCACAGAAAGTTCCTTTATAGGCTTCAGATTTCATGGAAGATATACTTAGGGGCTGAGAGGACTGAGAACAGATAGATGGGCATAGCCTGTAACACCGATTTGATCAGGACAAGCCTGCTAGGAAGGTTAAGGGGCCTTAAGATCCAGCTTGAGAGCTTCTGTTTCATTATGTCTAAGATTTCTACTCATGATGTTATTTTCAACTATCCCAGACCTAGGGAGACTCCCAGGTACTTAGAGGGGAAGGTTCCTTTCGCAAAGCCCAGGATGCAAATGATGTTCCTCTGGGAAGCTAGGGTAGTATTCAGGAAGAATAATTGGGATTTGCTTGGGTTAACAGCTACTCCCGAGGCCTTGGAAAAGAGAGATAGGATTTTTTTGAAGCTTCTCGCTTCTTGGATTGAAGGGTGCCCCATAAGCATGGTGTCATCCACAAATTGCTCGTGGGTCTGCAGATCCATGTCATCATGGATTCTGAGACCTCTCAACTCCCTGTTCCCTACCTAAGTCTGAAGGAGACAGCTCAATCCTTTCGCCATAAGAATGAAGAGAAAAGGGGAAAGAGGGTCACCTTGTCTGATACCCCTTGATGGTGGGAAGATGCGGGTTGGGGCTCCATTCAGAAGGATGCTAAAGAAAGGGGTGGAGATTAATCCCATAACCCATTCCACCCAACCTTGGCAGAAACCGTAAGCTTCCAGGATTTTGCTGATAAATTGCCAACTTAGTTTATCGAAAGCCTTTGCTATATCGAGCTTGATCATCATACCTGGTTACCGAGAGTTTTGAAGAGAGTGAATGACTTCGTGCACTAGGATGACCCCATCCAAGATCTGACGTCCTTCCACAAAGCCAAATTGTTCTGGGCAGATGAGATTTGGGAGGAGGGGTTTCAATCAGTTGGCAATCACTTTGGAAATTATCTTATAGATCACATTGCAGAGGGCTATAGGCTTAAACTTGTCCGGGCTTTCATCTCCCGCTTCCTTGGGGATTAGGGTTAGGAAAGTCGCGTTGAAGGCTTTGAGAACCCCCCTTTTGCTTCTGGATTCTTCAACAATCTCCACAACCTCCTCCTTAACAAGGTCCCAGAAATGATGGAAAAAATTGGAGGTAAGACCATCTGGACCAGGAGATTTTCCAAGGGCCATTCCATTGACCGCTTCTTCAACTTCCTACATGGTAACCGATTTGGTGAGCATCTCGTTGTTTTCCCTAGTGACCGAGGAGGGGATTAGGCGAGTGATTTTTTCTATGTCCCTTCCTCTGTCATGATCCTCCTCTTGGAGGATCTCCGAGAAGTGGTGGGTAAGCTCATCTTCAATCTCCTTTTTGGTTTCAATCCGGCTGCCATCTATCTTTCGGAGGTTTTGGATTCTGGAGTTGCTCCTCTTTTGAATCACCGAGTTATGAAAGAACTTGGTGTTCCTTTCACCATCGTGCAACCATTTAACCTTGGATTTCTGCTTCCAGTATATGCCTTCCTTCCTTTCTCTTGCCTCCAGTTGGCCCCATAGAGATTTTTCTTTTTCCTTCATATCCTCATCCCACCCTTCATCCATGCCCTTCTGGCTTAGGAGCTCAAGCTCATTTATCAGCCTTTTTTTATCTTCAAAGATATTACCGAACTCTTCTTTGTTCCATGTGCGGATTTTGGCCTTGAGTGTTTTGAGTTTCTGCTGGAAACGATACATAACTGTTCCTGTGGGGGGAACCATCTCTTTCCACCACTGATTGACAAGATCTTTAAAGTCCTTGTGTTCTAGCCAGAACTGTTCAAATATGAACAGTTTCCTTAGAGTAGAGCATGACCAATCCCAATTAAGGCTGATAGGCTAGTGGTCATATCCTGCAGCTAGAAGGACGTCAGCCATAATCTCACCCGTACCATGGACAATATTCTCTGAGACCAAGAATCTATGCAAGCGAGAGGCCACCAGATGCTCACCACCCCACTTATTGTTCCAGGTATACCAACCATTTTCCATTTCCAAATCCACAAAAGAGCTTTGGGCCTGGAAATCGTGGAAAGCCTCTTGGTAATTGTCAAGGGTTAGTCTTCCTCCCTTCCTTTCCCCGAGGTTGGCTATGAGATTGAAATCTCCGCCCATTACCCAGCTACCCCCTTTCGAATGATTTTTGGTCTAGTTGAGGAAGTCTATGAAAGCCTGCTTCTTAGGGAAGCTTCTGGGGCCATATACATTTACAATCGTGCCCTTCACTCCAGAGTCAAGGTGGTGGAAATCAACCATGAGTGCAAACTTGTTGGCCCTCTAGACCGAGAGCTCCACCACTTCGGGGCGCCAAAAAATTGCAAGCCCACCTGATTGTCCAGTAGCGTCCAGGGCCATAACTTTGCTGCCTTTCCATATTTTATTTCTGATTTTTTCCAATCCCTCACAACTACATTTTGTTTCCTGGAGTAGAAGTATATCAGGGTTTTCCTGCTTAAGCTTCCTATTTAGAGTCCTCCACTTCCTGGGGTTGCTACACCCCCTGATATTCCATGAAATGAGCTTCATTGACAAACTTTGGAGACTTCAGAGAAGGCCGCCTTGATCATTGGGTATTGGCCTGATTCAATGAGCTTGACTCCTACTTCTACAATGCATTGCTTATTCGGTTTTCTCCCTCTTCGATGTTCCTCCTCTGGAGACTTCCTCTTGTTTCCCTTTTGCGGATCCGGATCGATCCCTAGGTTCAAATGAGCCCCAGCCTTGATTATTACTTCCTAAAGGAGCTCGATTTGTCGCCTGGGGACATAGCCTTGGCCCTTCTTTCCACATTCGACCTCTAGCACGTCCAGATCCAGTTCTCCTAGCTCCATTTCCTCATCCTCATCTTCCTCTATTATTTCCATCTGTTGGACTTCCTCTTTCTCTAGGGCTTTGGTATCCTCCTCCTGTTGTTCCGCTTCCTCCTTCTCCTTAGGGGTGTCTCCTTCCGATCTATCCCCCAGGACTACAAAGGAGTTTTTGGATATGTTCGTCCTTGCCTCCTAATCTTTTTTGGCCTTTGATGCCCCTCCTCCTATGCTTCTTCTTCTGTTCTTTACTTGGGTGAATCCTTCATTCTCCATGGCTCCCACCGGCCAGTGTTCAGTGGAGGCAGCCACCGGGGGTAACTTGGGGCAGTTCCTTCCTAAGTGACCATACTCGTGGCAGTGCCTGGATCGAAAGGGTATCTGCTCATAGTCAATGGGCTGAAAGCATTCCTCGTCTTCCCAGTTGAGGCTTATGGCTTATGGTAGCTCCTTGGATAGATCTAAATAGACACAGATTTGAGCAAAAGTGTCACGTCCCCATGCCTCCGACCGGCGAAGAGGACGCGATCTCCATGGAGTTAACCATGAGGCTAAGAGCCCACGAACATATACAGACATAAAATTTTCTAACAGAATGCTGCCGGGAATGCACTATGGTAAAACATGCACAAATGCCATTGCATAACACACACAGATGCAGTCATTTAACATACACATCGGAAACATCATACATTGAAGCCAACATTCATTTATCATGTTCATTTCATTTTCATTAGCAGTAAATGTAGAATTGCAGAGGTAAAATACACAAGATTACTTATCTTATGATGAACTCGATCCGCAACCAGCTACGTCGCTGCAACGTTCCACCCAACCATAGGCCAACGTGCTCCTTAATCGCTCAGCAGCGCTGCCACCCCCGAGCTGGGCATGATTCTCCAAGGAATAAGGGAACTAGCAGGATTACACATAGCCAAGGATGTCCAAAACATAGCCAAGCCAACAGAGTTGGGTTTATCAGGCCATTAAGGAGCTGGAGAAGGCAGATTGCTAAGCTGGTGAGCTCATTACAGAGCCAAGGACACCTACACCAGAACTAGCCTGACTTCTAGGACAACCACACGCCCCCAACACAAGGAATTAGTCCCTTCTCTGCTACACAGTCCCTCAGGCCCTGCATTCCCTTCCAGTGCTATTCAGGGGTGATGGAGAAGAAGGTCAGCCCTCTAGCTCTGTCTGTGTGGTTCCAGCCACCAGGTTTGTCAAGCGAATCTAAGCCAACATCCCCGCCCCTCTCGCAGTCCGAAGACCAACCATTGCACTCAGGCAACTCATTTAACTGTCACAGCTTAAACAGGGAAAAACGAATCTCAAGCAACATACAACGAATTCCCAAATGCAGCAGCAAACACACTTACAGCAGGGGAAAATCAACAGTCCGTCCAAGGCAATTGAGCCACGGAAAGACTCACACAGACCACGTTGGAAACAGATTTACAGACTTCCGGCCTGGGCGTGAGTAATAATCAACACAGAACCCACAATTCGACCCAGGGGGAAAGGATTCAGCCACATCATTCACAATCCGTGGAGGAAAACGACGTGGGTAAAAACCAGGAAATTCCTGTGCGTGGAAAGAAATAACGGACTGGAAATGGTGGAAAACGAACAGAGCACAGAAAGGACGTGAAATTGGGCGTGCGTGAGTGTTCAGCAAACTCGGGGAGCCAAGAAAATGTCTGCGTGAGACCAAAAACGCCAAGAGCCTGTGCGTGAGGATGAACAACAATGGCAAGGACGCGAATTGCAAGTCTTTCGCGTTTTGCAACTCGTGGGGAGGAATAAAAATCTGCGTGGGTGAAGAGTGCGTTTTTCCTTTCCATTCAGAATTCAACTATGGGTGGAGTGTGCATGGGGGCAAGGAATGACAGTCCTGCCACACCCATTCCTAGACAATAACTGCATCAACTGCCAGCAGAGATTCTTAAATGAAAGTGGTTGGAATAAGACAAAGGGAGAAGACACATGGATAATTTGCCTTATTGGCCAAAGTTTGACAAATTCTCCCCCCACATCCTTATCCTTGTGAAAATCATGCCCCATTCGATTTAGTTGTCGCGATCGTAGCTGGTCGGGTTCACTTAATTAATTATAGATGCATATTTACATAATGACCATCTTAATATATGTCGCATGCCCCGATATACCATCGGTGGCAAATTTAAATCCAAAACATATCATAACCAATCAATGGTGGGGCCTTGGCCTTTAGCTCCACACCATGATCATTTACAATTTATACATCATATACATCTAATGTAACGGGGTCAAAACCGGGACATTACAAAAAGAGGTATACCTTTGAACCCTAGTTTGCTCTGCAACTTTTATGAATTCCCCTAAGTTATTCCCTATGTCCTTCAAAGTGTCCATATCCCAGTATTCCCCCGACAGTGAGAAGAGGCGGATCCAGACAGGGGCAACTGTCATGTCTTCAGTTTTGGGTTGAAACGTTCCTTCCATGGGCAAAGGTAAAGACCAGCAGAGAAAAATAAGTAAGGTCCCCCTTCCAGAATGCGGTCACGATCCTCTTGGTTGAAGAAGATGATAGTGAAAAAACCCTTAGAGTCGAGGTGTAGATCATAATGGCCTTTAGGGTTCCATACACTACTGATCCATTTGACCAGGTCTTTTTTCTTGGGCCAGATCCCCACAAACTTTTCAATTAGGGCTTTTTCCTTCCAGAGCTCTATCTTGCCTCTAACCTTCTCCGATCTGATTTGGATTACTGGGATGGTGGGAGCTTTAGGCAGACAACACCCCACCCCAAACTTCCGGCCGTTCATAGGTCTTGCCTGCTTCTCGCTCTTGACGCTCGTGGCTCCATTAGCTAAATCAGGACCCGATGTGCTCGTCTCCACCATTGTGTAGCCAAGGGAGGCCTTGCGACCCTGTAGGCCAGAACACCCCTACACAGAACGTGCCAGGAGAGCCACCCGCGATCGACCGCGTCTGGCAAAACCCTAGGCTTGGTCTCTCAACACCAGCTCCTTCCTCTCAGCTCACCGCTACCTAGAAAATCATGGTCAACAGATAAAAATATGAGTTATAGATAAACACATTTAATACCTTTTCACCTTGCTAGTTAGGAATAGTTGTTAGATTGAGTTATATTTGGCACATTCATAATTGTAACTTCAATTCTTATATGCAAGACATTCATTTTAATATTGTATTGGAACTGACATGAACATAGGTCAAAATCTAAAACCTTATTTACATACCCTGTGTGTTATAGTTACCATGAAATGGTATCATATAAGTTCCACCATCTGTGTATATTTATAACTATTGCATGCTTGAAACTTAACAACCGAGAATTTCTCCTCTTCTACAGAGATACACAAAAACTAGATATAACCCAAGAAAAGACAAGTAAATGATGTTAATTCCCTTGATTGCAAGAATAAATGTAGAAAAAGTGGAGGCAATTCCTTGCATATTGTGAATGACCCAAATCCAAACTATGCACATGATCACATGGTGTTATTGGAAAGACAGAGGTTTTTTTCTATGTTCTTTTGGGTTCAAACATCAATGATGTTTGTTTTGATAGGAAGGTGAAGAAGTCCATCCACAAAAGGGTTTCAATTTTTCAATTTTATGGAGTTTAATTTATTAAGCTTATAGAAAACATGAGCTCACTATGGTTATATTTGTATTTACATGATATAAAATTGGTATATTGGTAGGCCGTGGTGTGAAACATCTGCAATTATTATCTTTTCTAAGCATTGCATTGACTATTGGACTATCAGTCTTTTATATTCTTTGTTACAATGATCTCTTGGCTATGTTTTCTTTTACACATTTTCCCTTACTCATTCTTATTTTGTTGGGTCTTCCACCATCCAATTCTACAAATTGATTAGTCACCCCTACAACCGTGGGATCATTATTAGCATAATACTATTATTTTATTTAGCATCATGTTTGTTTATACTAAGATGCTTTAGGGTTTGTGTTTGTTACAAGTTGATAATATGATATAAAGGGGTATTTAAAATGTGTTGATAAAAATAGATATCTATAATATCTCTAGTGAAACTACAGGTTTTCTTAATTGGGAAGGTATATTAGGAGGGGTTCAACAATACAATTTTATGGGGCCTTTTCCAATATTTAGTAAAATTAAGGATATTTTTTAATATCTCATGAACGATGGATGGTGTTATATAACAAGTTCACTAAATAAATCCAGTCAAGCAAAAGGAATGGTCGATATGATATGAAGGAACGGTAGGAATCGTTGTCATGACATCCGGATTCCCAACCCTAGAGAGTTCCCTCATGACTGGATCTTTATGGAAATCCAACGAGGTTGGTATTACAAGATCGTAGAATGCGAGAGTTCGTTAAAGAATGCACTAGTTTACAGTAGAGGACGGTGAATGTAGTCGAGAACGAAATGACTAAAATGAAATGGTTATGAGACTGAAACACAACATTGAATGGTTAAGGGCTAAGCTTAATGCTAAGCACTCAATAAAACCAGAATTTTTGGCTATCGAAGTGAAGTTCACAGCTACGGAATTTGATGATGAGGTCGGATGATGCAGTTGACAGTGTAGAGGGTTCCACTTAAAAAAAATCCACTACCACTCACTTCGAAGTACAACACTGTTAACGATAATATAAGCATTACAAATTTTAAATTAAAAAACAAAAATCTAAGGAACTCTGATTGGAACGCTACCAGCAAAAGGAAAAGGACAAAGTGAGAGGAGTAAGAGTCAAGAGTGCTGCTGTTGAGGAGCTGACAAGTCAGAGACAGGAATGGAAGGGGTTCTTTGGCATATAGGAGAGGGAATGTTAAGAAAAATCATGTTATTGTAACTTGTAATGTTCCATAGATCCAAACACTATTGTAATTCTGCAATTGCTGAGAAATAAAAACCAATCAAAAAGACAACCAATCATAGTCTTTTGATGATGTTTTTCATAGTCTTGATGATGTTTTTCCTTTGGGTTTTATGAAGAGCAAATTTTGTGTCTATTGATTGCTGTGTGGTTGTGGTATTCTATGTTCCCGTGGTAATTAATTCCTGCATACACCAGTTCATTACCCCAATCAACTTCCAAAGTACTAAAATTATTTTGATTGTATTGCTGATTTGTATCCACACCAATTACCCCTTTGCTTTGTTCGTTGGTGTGATTGTTGGTTTGGTATCTCTCAATTCCCAGCACTGTTGAACACTTGAAATTAGCTCTACAACTTCATAGCAGCATTCACACTTTTGATCATCAAATCGAAGTCCCACAGCAATGTTTTTATTGTTGGAATAGTTGGGCGGAATCCACAGCCCAACCGTCCGTTTGCATGGCCACTGGCATAGTAAATTTGCTTGTATATTGTGTTATCATTTGCTATAGTAAAAAACTGCATCGTAACCTCTGTTCGAGCTTTGGGAGACTGGAGTATCACCTACAAGTTACAATCCTGTATTGATTGTATTGGAATGGTCAGATATATGATTAATTAAGTGCTGGGTTGAATATTTTAAACTTGAGTACATTTGGTTCGCTTAACAGAATTAGAGTGCGCTGGTATCCATTGGCTTTTACGTTTGCATTCAGCCAGCAAGCAAGTAAACCAAGATTTGAACCTGAATACAAACATACAAATAGAAAGGAAAACAGAGCCGGCTTAATGGTTAAGAGGATGTGTTTCTTCTTAAAAGGTCATATATTCGAATCTAGAAGGGGTAGTGTATGTACACCTCTGTAAACTTTAGCAGTTAAATCACTGCACAGAGTGAATTTCTTTTCCCACAAACAAGGGCCTCATACACCAAATTGGTGTCTTTACAAATCAAGTAAACCAAGCCTTCAAATCAAATAAACAGAGATATTCATTTAAATCAAAGGAACAGAGATATTCATTCATGATAATAAATTCTTATTGAAAAAGCTTGATCTCAGTTTGGTATTGATTTGTAGAGACCTACAATTTTGATTCAACAAAGATGAATCCATGTTGGCAAGATGAACAAGCTATAGTTTACTGTTTATGGATCAATGACTCATGTAGTCATGTAGAGTCTTTGAGAAGCCCTACTCGGCGATAATGCCATCATTGGGATAGGATTGTGTATGATAAGGGGATTAGAAATATAGAGATGGTTTCTCCCGAGAATGTGCAGCAAAGAAAAGAATTGAGCATGTAGTTGTTAGAGAATGGCTTACCAACAGTACAATTATAATGTTCCCCTGAAGAGGATTATTGAGGCTCAAGAACCTGAATTAACTAACACAACAATTTATAATGTTCCACTGGGTGGATTGCTCGAGATCAAACTGAAAGGGATCACTTTTGCAGACCTTGCACAGGACATCATTCAACAAATTATTGATCAGGTTCACATGTTTCAGGCTCCTATCAGCGCATTACGTCATGCCGTCACATGACAGTACATCAATTTGATGCCAAGAAGCCTATGCCTAAACTGATGTACTTATGGAGGCGATGCAGTTATCAAGATCACACATCCACCCTGTTTATTTATTTGGTTGTTGAAGAAGAGAAGAGGTATCTTACATAAAGGTTATCTTGGAAAATTCACAAAACTATACTCTAAGTGATGAATGTTTTCGCCTTTTCCTCTACAGGTCATATTTTGAATTAAGAGTTGGGATGAGAGCCTATCTCATTCTTTCGTGATTCTCTTTCTTAGAGTTTTTGGGCTTAAGTAATTGTGGTCCACGGACATGTACAGATTCTAAATATTTTTATATTTGATATATACTTTTAGGCAATTTTCTCTTTCTTTTTGGGAGATTTTGTTTTTATTTATCTTTTAACTAGAGGAATTGGTAATTGGGGACTGGGTTGGTACTTGTGTGACAATAACCCACAAACATGGGGCACTGATAAGCCCTGGTATGATTTGAAGTCATGACCTCCTTTACAACATGTGACTTCATATCAAGCAAATCACAAATGAACCACACCGGTACGGACAATTAGCTCTTCCATTTTATGGATATAAACTTTTTGGCATTTTGGGAGAGACTGTCCTTTTCCTTTTCTTCTATTATTAAGCTTTTCCATATTATTGAGCTTTTCCATTTTAAGGGGATGCATCACAATGAAACTTTGTGACATTGCTCAAGATAATATCAATACATATATTTCCTTTCCATCCCATTTTAAGGGGATGAATCTGTGTTTCATTGTGATATTGGTAAAAATGATATTGATACATACATTCCTTTCCTTTGATTTTTGGTTAGCTTTATGATCAGGTGCAATGTGAATATTTTTTTTTTCCTTCTAAAAGTTGACAGAATTTTTGTTTTGATTTCAAACTTTAATCATGAAAATTGTGGCCAGACGGTATATTTATATGCACTGTTTATCTCTTTCGATTTATATGATTTATTATATCTAAGAGGCATTTTCTATAACCAAATAAGTGAGACGCATTATATCTGTCATATTTATGTGTTGGCTCAAAATACTCAGATATATACAACAATGCTTTGGCTCAAAATACTCAAATATATACAACAATGCTTATATTGATTTATTGATTTGTGGAAATTGGTCTCAGTTCAATTACGAAATTTAATTTCACAGACCCTCGATCTCTTTCATCTAAACTGAGCTTGCTAATAACATGGTCTTGCAATCTAATACCTCACTAATACCGAAAACATGATCTTGCAGTCTGATGACATATGCGGTGAAATGCCATCTTTCAAAGATCTTAAAAGTTCATAATTGATAAGAATATGATACCAGACATAGCGGATATAAAAAGGACATTGTGGCATTTTGTATCACTGATAGCACGATGTTTATCATGTTTTATCAACCGAAACGATTATGAGATACCAAGCCCCGATTCCTTCGAACAATAGGAGGAAACAGTCAAGAGACAACCATGATTTCACATTCCGATCCAATTGATGTTGAGGAATTTCTGTTCACTCAACCCAGGAGTAAGCTCGATAACAGTGGACTTGCAATCTGATACATTTTCACTTTGCCATGTTTCAAATCTAATTATTTTTATCCCAACAACATCATGAATATTGCATATTTGTTTTTGGTCCTAACAGTCAAATAGTCTTCTTCGTAATGTTTACACATAGCCAAAGATCATTGCTAATCAGTAAAAACAAACATGTTTGGGGTTGAGCTGCTCCATAACAAGAATCAAATTACTCTTCAATAACATAATACAATTTATATTTTATATTATTCAAAATAATAATGTATTATCTTTACACATGTTTATTTTAAAATATTAATCGAATTTTAACAATTACTTCTTTATGATTAAAGGTTTAATGTGGAACATCTGTTACTTACATTTTGATATGAGTTTGGTATCCATTGCATTGAACCTTGACCAAACCTTTTTCAAGTTTAATAAAACTAGCATAGATTCAGCACAGGATCAATACTCTTGAGGTGAAAACATTTCTTCAAGGTTAGCACTCTAAAAGGGGTTTACACATGAAGGGATTTGATCCCTCTTGGTGCTTGGTAGAACCAGACTTAAGATGGATCTATGCTTGTTTACTTCAGTGATGAACAATTTATTTTCTTTCAAGTCTTCCTTTATAATATTATTCTGTTTCATCTTCAATAAATGTTGATTGTGATATATTGAAAATCCTTGGTCAAAGTGAAATGTTGATGGTTGTTCTTTTGAAATCACATGATGTTTACATTCAAGCACGAATAGATGATACAAATGCATTTACAGTTTATAAATACTTGTATGAATTGTTGAATGGTGTATGATTTTAAAACCCATAGAAGGATAGTTGTATAAGTAAAATAAGTCCAAAAGGTTAGCTAAATCAGTTGAACCAACTGCCCAAGGCGTGTTGTTGACTAGGACATTATAGGTCATATGTTCAAATTTGATCGCGTCCCTTGGGGTTACCAGCCACTAATGTGGCTTGTAGTTGAGCCACCCTCCATCTGGATAGTCTAGGGAAGAGGAGAAAACTTGCAAAGTTTTCTTTGGAAAAAAAGTTGGAGAGATAAAAGAGAGTACTATCCTGGTAAAATGAAGGAAAGAATTATCCTAAATCCATTAGGACTGTTGTTAGTTAATCGTTTTCCTTTGATACTCACCCTATCAATAAAAAAAAACAGTCAACTCGTAGCCCAATGCATAAGCCTCCTTCCTTGACCAAGAAAGCATTAATGAAGAATGGAACAAAATCCCAACATAATAGAAGGAGAAGCAACGAAGAAAAAAAAAGAGGAGTGTATTAATGCAATACATTCATTCTCCGAATCAAGTACTTAGGAATGCACCAAACCTTCTTCCTCAACCAAGAAGGCATAGAAGATTCTTCAAATCGAGTATCTAACAAATGCATCAAGCCTCCTTCGACCAGGGGGCATACAAAATCCTTCAAATAAAGTACCTAATGCATGAAGCCTCCTTAGTAAAAAAAAGGAGGCATAGAATATTCCTCACATCGAGTATCTAACAAATGCATCAAGCCTCCTTCGACAAGAGGGGCATACAAAATCCTTCAAATAAAGTACCTAATGCATAAAGCCTCCTTAATAGAAAAAAAGGAGGCGTAGAATATTCCTCACATCGAGTGCTTAACCAATGCATCATGCCTCCTTCCTTGACCAAGGAGGAATAGAAGGAAAGTGGAATGAAATATCAACATAATATAGGGAGAGAAGTGTATCAATGTGGGACATTGATTCTTTGAATTGAGTACCTAACCAATGCATAACGACTCCTTCCTTCACCAAGGATCCATAGAATATTCTTTAGATCAAATACCTAACCAATGCATCAAGGCTCCTTCCTTGCCCAAGGCTCCATAGAAGATTCTTTGGATCAAATACCTAACCAATGCATCAAACCTCCTTCGTCGACCAAGGAGTTGACCGAGGAGGCATAAAAGATATTTTAGATTAAGTACCTAACCAAGGAGGCATAGAAGATACTTTAGATCATGTACCTAACCAATGTAGTAAGCTTCCTTCCTCAAACAAGGAATCATAGCAGATTCTTTGGATAGAGTACCTAACCAATGCATCCAACATCCTTCCTTGAAGAAGGAGGCATGGTCTGTGAAAGGATAGTGGAATGAAATCCTAACATAATAGGAGAGGAAGCATAGACAGAGAAGAGTGCATTAATGTGGGATGTTCATTCTTTGAATTAAGTATCTAACTAATGCATAAATCCTCCCCCTCAACCAAAGAGGCATAGAAGGTTCTTCAAATCAAGTACTCAACCAATTGATCAAGCCCCCTTCCTTAACCAAGAAGGCATAGAAAACTCTTCAAATTGAGTACATAACCAATGCATTAAGCTTCCTTCTTCAACCAAAGAGGCATAGAAGGAGAGTGGAATGAAATCCCAACATAACAGAAGGAGAGGAGAGTATTAATGTTCGACGTTAATTCTTTGAATCAAGTAACTAACCAATGCATCGAGTCTCCTTCCTCGACCAAGGAAGCATAAGAGATTCTTTTGGATAGAATACTTGACCAATGCATCAAGCAGCGTTCCTTGACCAAGGATGCATAGAAGGAGAGTGAAACAAAATCCCAACATAAAAGAGGAGTGTATTAATCTGGGACATTGACTTTTGAATTGAGTACCTAACCAATGCATCAAGCCTCCTTCCTCAACCAAGAGGGGTGTGTTAACGTGGAACAAACCAAGGAAGCCTAGGAAAGGAAGAAGCATAGAAGGGAACACACAAGGAAAGACCCCAAAACAAAACCACTGATAATGTTAGTACAGAGGATGCTATCAAAGCCTCCTTCCTCAACAAAGAGGGGTGTGTTAATGTGGAACAAACCAAGGAAGCCTAGGAAAGGAAGAAGCAGAGAAGGGAGCACACAAGCATAGAAGGGAGCACAAAAGGCAAGACACCAAAACCACTGATAATGTTAGTACAGAGGATGCTATCATATCGACCTGGGGATTTGCATCCCAAATTCAGCTTCTGCATGAGCAAAGCTTTTGGTGCTTGCAATGCCTTATAAACCACCTCAGACTGAAAATCGGTATGTATGTGAGATAGAAAACAACGAGGTGTAATGTACAAGCACATAGAATAGAAGTTTTTGCATGGATTCTTGTCCTGAATTGTGTCCCTGCCCAAAAAGAGATTCCTAACCCCTGCAGAGTTCCCCATACTATAAATACCTTATCTGCAGACTGGAGAGCCACTCTAAAAAATTCTGAGAGTAATTGACAAAAGATGAGGGGAGATCTGCAATTTGGATAGGCATGTCCCTTCCAAACTACTTAATATTTGACAACCATACTAGCAAATCTACTGTAGGTTATGTGCTTACATTCGGATGCCAAGAACGCTATGGACTCTGAATAAAATTGCACACTTGGAGTTATAAGACATTAAGAAATATAAAAAACCCATCGGAAAATAGGTTATAACATACATTTTTAAGACCTGAAAAAACCTTGAGAGTGCAGTAGTCCCAATAAATCTCAATATTTTTGTAACTTTGGTTGTGACACTTCATTTTTTAGAACAGATCTCCCAAGCCACGTTGAGTACGTGGGTTCCTAATACACATGGAGTTACATTGAGACCTGACCTTTGTCCTCTCACTATCAAAATGATTTTAGAAAATAACCACATATCCAGATGGCTACATCCTACGTGGGTTCCTAATACACATGAAGTTACATTGAGACCTGAGCTTTGTCATCTCACAATCAAAATGATTTTAGAAAATAACCACATATCTAGATGGCTACAGGATGTAGCAGACTTCAGTTAGTAAGACTAGTTAGGAGGAGATTCAATCTGAGTTTACAATAACATCTGTCAATCGAGTCTAGGCCAGGCAGTTGAGAGAAAGAATTGTTATCTTCCCACTCGAATTTAAATCCTTCTAGTTACATTTTCGCTCTTTGTAAACCAATTGTAATTAAGGTTCTGCGTGAACCATGAAGAATATTTCACCCATGCCTATGGACTGGACGGTGGGATACGTCATTACATGTTAAAAAAAAGCAATAGTGGCTTACTTTCTTGTTGACCAGTGATCTAGCCATATAAAGTTATAAACAATAGTGGTTTACTTTCTTGTTGACCAGTGATCTAGTCGTATAAGCTTCATTCAACTTAAAACTCCCTCACATAAGATTCTAATACCCTTTTCTAGTCAAAATCTCATGCCACACTGTACACAGCTTTAGAAATAATGGGAGATAAATTGAAAATCAATGACATTTTATAGTCTCAGTATGCTTCTGAATTGACTTTGGATTTTATAGAAATTATGCTCTTGCAGTTCAGTATCGATTATGGTTTGAATGGTTTCAAAAGGAAGCAGGCCTGCAGTCTGAATTGCAGTTCAGAATCTGCACTGGTAAAGACCATAGTGGGAAGTCCACGAATCCGAAATGAAAAATTGAGGACAAATTTGAATAGATGATTGTCTTTACAAACAAATAATTCCCAAATAAATTCAAATATGAAATATGGTTCTTCCTGAATTGAAAATTTATCCCGAAAGTAACCACAGAACCTCATAACTGCACCTCTTAAACCATAAACAGGCAACAAGAAAATGGACAAGTACTTGAAGTTAATGGGCCATTTTATACTTTTCATCATTGTCTATCTTTATAAACTTTACAGATTGGCCATAAAGGTTGCTTAATTTTGCCATTAACAACAACTAGTTAAAAAGACATTGAGGGAGAAGTTGATGGCCTAAAAAGAAAGCCACAAGCTGTTAGAATGTTCATGACTATTTTGTATTTCCTCCGAGAGCTTATTGACAAACTGTATATTACCTTTTTTTTCCAGAGTCTACAAACCATTGAACCATATATAGAATGCTATGAACCTTAAAGATGCAATGGATGGTTCTGTCAATCAAGAAGACTCATATTTATATGACACCAAGAGAAAGGACTTATCTAAACTTCATGACTTTATATGGACTGAAGATAATAATAGTGATAACTGGTAGTGATTGGGTTCATTGCACCCAGAGAAATGAGGTTTAAGCTACAGCTCAGGTGGAAGAAATGTGTCACATGCATCAACTAAAATGAAGTAAAAAGAACATCTAAGTTTTAATGACATGCATCAACTAAAATGAAGTAACAGAACATCTAAGTTTTAATGACATGCATCAACTATAATGAAGTAAAAGAACATCTAAGTTTTAATGTCATAATGGAATAAATCCAATGTTTAATGTTTGAAAATGCTTTATCTTTTAATCGCAAACAGAATTGTACTTGCATCTTTTAATAACATAAAATCATCTTCACAAAGACCTCTTTACTGCATCTCATCCTGCAACTTCAGAGCCAACCCTCATACAATCTCCATGTTCAAAGAATTATAAACCAACAATATAGCGACAATACCTTCTTCTTCCTGCAAACTCCCTTTATTAATAAATTGTAAGGAAACACATCAGATGCAAGGTTGCTCTCTCCAGTACCTCTTGCCAGGATCAAAAAAATGTTATATTACCTTCTTCACAACATAAAATTATCGGAGTATTGTATGCAATGGGTGAAAAGGCAGGGCTAATACTTGATAGATTATCTTGCAGCGTGATGATGATTATAAATAAGATAGTCTATCAGATAATTCTGTATACTAAATGTCTTACTAATAGAAAGCAAAACTCAATATCCCATATAGAAAAGGTGTCAATAGTCGACTTCGAGCAGAATATTAGCAGCCTGATTGAGAACTCACATAGAAACGTGACCATCTACGAGCAGTGCAGAAAATAACCAGTAGAATAGGTTCCCTATCTTTTGTAAGAATACTAAGCCCTAAAGCAATCATAAAACTTGAGGAGTTTGCTTAATAAATTAGCAGTTCTCCGCTATAAATTAAGGGAGTCGTTTTCCAATTTATTTTAATCTCTACTGTTCATTAGCGAACTTGCTCTAAGTTTTGTAAAAGCAAATACCAAGACACACACAAGATTATTCCTATCCAGTTTTGCCACCTCTTCTAGTTAAAAAAGTGTTGAAAGCTCTAATCTAAGTTCGCTACCTTATAGTAACGGTTATACCTTTACATTAAAGGTCAGTTATAGATTATGTACTATATATGTACCATTGTGTACTATTGATTAATGGAGCAAATTTGTGAGCTTTTTTTGCAGTTGATAACTTGTTCCCGATAGGGAGATAAAAGACATCAAAAACAAGAATATTTGAATAGTGAATTTGCATTTTCTCACCTTGTCCCTGACAGAGGGAATAAATATCTACACTTTGAAGTCAGGTTCTAAGTTTTAAAGTGTTGTTGTGAACAAATGGAGCCTAAGAACAAAACAAATGGGAAACAAGTATGCAACCTTGTTCCTGAATTTTGAAGATAGAGTGAAAGTTAAAAGTTTCCAGAACCATCAATTAAGTAGAACACATGAGTCTACTTGTTTTATTGAAAGTTTTTGGTAATCTTTAAACCATCTTTTCATGGTTCTTGGTACAATTTTTTTTATCAACAGAAGTCATTTGAGCTTCTAGTTGATACTGTTAGTGGTCATCCTAAAACCATGTCATTGTTGATTTGGTTAGTGGTAATCCTAAAACCACCTCTTGATATCTTTGATAGTTTTATGGTCAAATTAAAACCATTAGTTTTTTGTCAACTCGAAACCATGCAACTTAGTAGAAGTCTTACTACTTCTGCTAGATTTTGTGTCAGAAAGATTTTCAGCCATTATTAGCTGACCTTGAGTTTTACTCTCTGAAATTGCTTGACACATTATTGATTGTCAAGTAATGGCGGTTTTTTAGGCAAGAACGAACTTAAGATTAGGGGGATGTTGAAACTCTAATCTAAGTCCGTTACCTTACACTAAGGGTCATACCCTTAGAGGTCAGTTATACATTATGTACTATATACCATTGTGTAATATTGATTAATGGAGCAAATTTGTGCCTTTTCCGTCAGTTATTTTTCCATTCTTATTTGCTCCATATTTTCTTGATGATTTAACGAAAAAAGACGCAATACATTTCCACAAAATTGTACTCTTATCAGTAAAGAAAGGAGCAACACATTTCCACAAAATTCATAACATGCTATCCTCTATATTACATGTATCCTTTCTGGTCTATCATGTGTTCAAGAAATCTTAGGGGTACAACACCTCTATATGATCGACACCCAAACAGATCTTTGCTTCGAGTTTTGAATTTAGCATTATCACAGAGAAAGCTGTGCAAATTGTGGCAAGTAAAATTTATGCTGAAGCTGCAATATAGCTAAAGTTAATGCTGAAGCTCCTCTGACACAGTCTCATAATTGTTAACAAGTGGTCAAGAACGATGCTACACTATACATACCTAATTCGTATTCATCTTCTCATCCATCCATGAGTCCCAGAGTTTTTTTTTTTTTTTGCTGATCCCGCTTGTATTGTTTTAAGACTGTCCTCAGTGCTGACTAAGTTGGTCCAGGATTCCATTATTCATAGTTTAATTGCATGTGGGCATGATCCACAAAGCTTTGTTCCATCTTCAATAATCAATGTGGGCATGCTCTCTACTAGATTCCATCACATCTGTGATGCTGTAAGCAGCTTCCAAATTCTCGTCCTCTGCAAGTGGGGGTAATTGATTGAGGTCAGGCAGGGGAAGCTCCTCTCTATCATTTAAGATTCCATGATGATGGGCATCCATGGAGATGAAGCTACTCTCCGTAGGCATTCTTTCCCCATTCTGATGGCACCTCTTATGCCCTCCCAGAGCCTGTCCAGATTGAAAAACCTTATGACAAACAGAGCATTCGTGACCACCTTTGACCTTAATGCAGACAGCCTTTACAGTCTCGGAAGAAAAATGGCGGATTCTCTGACTTCCTTCCTCAATATCTATTCCCGCTTCCTCATCTTCTACATGGGCTTGGCCTTGCTTTTCAACCATCGTAGACTTAGTAGATGATGCAAAGCACCCTTTCACCTTTCTGTGGCTGGCTCTATGACCCCCCAGAGCCTGATAACAATTGAACACCTTGTTGCATTCGTTACACTTGTATTTTCCATTGATTTCTCCAACACCCACATCAGAATCACCCCATAAAGATCCACCATCATCAAGAGGCGTAATCCTCAGACTAGTAGGCTTATGCCTGATGCTATTCATAATGCTAATATTCTTCCTTTTCTTGATCCTAATTGTTTTACCATCTGAATACTCGGTACTTCCATCAGATTCACACTTGGGTATCGTCAACTTCGCAGGCTTGGACTGAGAGACAGACTCCTCTGCCATCTCCCTTCCATCCTCCATAGGTCCTGTGGCATTGCCACTGCATGCAAGCATCACCAGAAAACATGCCATATCTCTGTCTTCAGCAAGTTCTTGAGCTGTTGGCAATGCTTTAGCATGTGGGTCTGCTCCTTCTTCTTCAATCTTATTTGGATAGTGCTTCCTGCCTCTTTTACCAGTCACAGACCAGTTGATAAGGAAGCAGGTCTTCTTCCATGCCATTGTCACCAACATTCATTCAGCTGGTCACTGCCTATCGTCATCTTGTCCATATTGTGGAAAGAGTTAGTAAAAATAGTGTGTAAGAGAAGACATTCCACTCTCGTTCTCTCTTTTTCCATTTGTCTTTCTTCTCGAATTCCCCGCTTCAAATTCTTCATCGCCTAACAACCAATTACAACATTACAACTAAATCCGACTTCCACGCCAATATTGGCACCAGCTTATTCAATCTAATTAGTCTTCATTGACGGTTGGAGATTTACTTAAATTAAGAAAATAAAGGTGGATGTCCATCTCAATTTTGTGTTTGGAAATTGGCTATATTTTATCATTTAGATTCACGAGATATATAAACATGAAATGTCGATAGATTCATTAATAATAAAATAATAACAATCTATTGTATGAACTATCTATTATATAAAACTATCTTTGATTCAGTGAGTGTGTTATCCAATTTTATAACAGCATGAGTGGGCCTATCCTTCCAAAATAATGGAAAGGCGATGATATAATTAAGGATAAACATATTTTGCATATCCTTCTACAATAATGGAAAGGTGATGATATGATTTAGTCCTAGAATTTGGTACTAGAATATTTTTAGGAACCCATCCGCTAAGTGAATAGGTATAGGAATAGGTACATGTGTGGGATACCACTTATATTTGAATGAGTCTCATCATTTCGAGTTCGTGCTGGGGTTGGAAATGGCACAAATACCAAAGTAGAATTACTTAGACTCTGGGCTATTTGATGACTCACAAGTCATCATTAATTGGGCAAAGGGATCGACTGCTCTCCCCTCCAAATCTCTTTCACTAGTGTAGGGAGACTAAAATGCTAATCATTAGCTTTTCGGATCTGTTGTTCACCCACATCTACCGAGAGCACAATCGGATTGTTGACCGTCTCTCTAAAATTGCTCTCTCTTTTTCTCCTGGTTCGGGCTGTTTCTCAGAATTTATGGAGGACCAATGTGTTTCTCATGATTACTTTCAGCTCTTTTGAGCTCAGATAGGGGAGCTTACTCCTCTTTTTGGATTTGTAGTCTTGCTGCTCACTGAGTGGCCTCTTTTAGATTGCTGATCAGATCCCTTTGGTTCTCGGTAGATGAGGCCGATGCGACTGACCCATTTTTTATGATGAGACAGTTTTCTGATGGGATCCTTCACTCTTCTGTATAGCCTTTCCCCCTGGTAGCGTCTCGTGGAGATTTATTGTCTAATGAGTTGTATTCTTCTTAATTGTAACCCACTTCTGGGATGGCAGAATTAATGCCCTTTGATTCTTAATAAGAATAACAAGGACAAGCTTTTTTCTTCCTGAAAAAAAAAAGGTATAAGTAATTATATAAAAGGTGCAAGGTTAATTCATAGTGCTTCAAATTTGAGTTAAATAAAATGTTGATTAGAATGTGAAGTGGTGCTTTTTTTTTTTATTAGATAAAAATTAAATTTATAAAGATGTGAGATTAATTTATGTTTCAAATTTCAATTATATCTAATAGTAAATTTGTAAATATTTTTGTATTGGTTTATATACTATGAAATTATATAATGTTGATTAATTTAAAGAAAGGCTAAATATTTTGATTTTGAATTTTTTTGTTTGTTATTATTTTAATTTAAGTATAATTTTTTTTGAAATTGTAATTTTGGATTGTTGAAATTGTTATTTTAATATAGAAATAGATTCAAATTTGAATGAAACATAATAGAGATTAGGTTATGAAATCATATGCTTTTGTTTTTGTTTTATAGAAAAAGTTTAGAAGACTCTTTCAAGGTGGGGCCATGTGACAATAATGGGGCCACGTGACAATAATAAGTATGAAAGATTGAATTTAACTAATGAAGAAGTGGGGAGGTTCATATAACAAAGCTTTGGAAGTTAAAATTATGGTTTGACTTTTTGAAGATGTTTATGGATTTAAAGAAATGTTTTCAATTGCTAATCCACATGTATGTTAGTAGAATTGGTGTAACCATAATAATAGTTACTACAACATGATAAATATTTAAACAAATTGTATAGAAATAAAAATACAATAATATACTCATTCATTAATAGCAAAACATTTCACTTGACAGAATTGATTCTACGTGGGAAGGATAACACTCCTCCTCTCAAATACGCAAGCTAGATCCTATTGACATTCGTGCAATAATATGTGCACCAACTTTCCATTTCTCATTAATGAAGTGTTTATAGAATGAAATATGAACAACACAAATATTTAAAATTGAAGCAAGTGAAATATAACATGTACATATACACACTAGAGTTAAGGGAGGGAAGTAATCAAAATTAGGCCAACTATGATGAGAATCGCATCCCTGGACTTGTCACTATACAACATGTATAACTACATTCAACAATGCCATAGTAGATACAATGTGTATAAGTACACTAATTGGTGTTATAACTAGCATAGGTCCATCTTAACTCTGGCTCTATCAAGCGTCGAGAGGGATCAAATCCCTTAAGGTGCAAACCCCTTTTAGAGTCTTAAACTTGAGAAAAGGTTTGCACCTCAAGGGATTTGATCTCTCTCAACACTTGATAAAGTTGTTAAAGATAATGCAGTTGCGAGACCCATTCTCAAGGAGGATTGCACCCTAGTCAGTTAACTAGGTAGAGTAACTCCCTAGAAGGTACCCTAGGGTCCCCAACAATCTCCTAGGATTCTTCGTTTAGGACCAAGAACATTGATGCCATGGCAAAATCCCTATCATGTGTCTAGGGCCCCTATACATCTCTAGGGTATTATGGTCTGGGACCATAAATTTTCTTGGTCATGAGGACCAAGCGGATCCTACAGGTTGAGACAGAGACTTCATGGTCTAGGACCAGGAAGATTCTTGGTCTAGGACCAAGCAGTTCCTACAAGTACATACTTGATCAGATAACAAGGTGGATCTTATTCAGTTGACCAAGAGGATCATGTGTGATGTCTTCTTCTCCTAAATGGTTATTTTTAGGTTGTTTATCAAGGGACTGGCCACCCCTTGATGATGTCACTAGCACTTGACCTTTAGGAGCAGTATGGAGGACTAGAGGATCATGACATCCAGTTTAGACCTTCCTATATGGTGATGATAAAACTCACAATTATTGTATGGAACACATGTGGACAATATACCTTAAGAGAGGAGATAAAAGTTTGGCACCTTGGTCTTGTGGATAAAAGGATTGTTTCCCCACCTTGTTGGTACACCTTGGTCTTGTGGATAAAAGGGTTATTTCCCCATCTTGTTGGTACACCTTGGGCTTGTGGGTGAAGTGGTTGTATTCCCACTTTGTTGTGACCCCTCTTATTGACTTGTAGTCTTGTGTTTTCCTTATTGGTCCTAACACTCATCTTGATTGTGGTACCTTGACCCTTTCGCTATGATGACTTAACTTTATTGTTTTTATCTTGTATGACCAATTAACCAATGGTACCCTATCCTAAGTCAGCCTAATATTATTTTATGTTTATTTTGGTCACTCTCCTAAAAGGTAGGGTTAGATAGATGAACCTTCTAGAAGACCTTTCAAGTTTGTAAATTAAAGTCCTAAACTTCATTTTGTATGTGTCTTAACAAGAGAAAGTGGAGATATGATTCTATTCTTGTTCTAGGGCTTATTGTTACTCCTTGGCTTGGAGTCTAAGTTTCTAATGTTGATGAACTCTAGTTTGATGGGTTGCTAACTTGTTTTTGTTGATCTTGTTGTTTATGGGGTTGTTAGAGATGGGTTGTGACCTTCCTCAACCTTCCAAATCGGGTTGTGACCTTCCCCAGGATGTTAGAGCTGCATCATGACCTTCCTCACCCTGTCTAGATAGACTATGACATGTTTAGGGTTTCCTGGACTGATCCGTGACCTATTTAGTGGTTCCTAATTGAGTCATGACCTATTGTGGGGTGCTTGGACTGAGTCGTGACATATTATTGAGTGCTTGGAATGAGTCGTGACCTATTGTTGGGTACTTGGACTGAGCCATGACCTATTAATGGGTGCTTAGTCTGTACCATGACCTTGTTGATGGTTCTGGGGCTAGGTTGTGACCTATTTAACCCTTGTTGGACTAAACGTGACTACTCATGGGCTACTGGATATGGGTCATGACCCTTATGGACTGCTAGATCTGAACCATGACTCTTATGAGTTGCTAGATCTAAACCGTGACTCTTATGAGTCGCTAGTTCTGAACCGTGACCTTCTCTAAGCTGATAGGATTGTGCAATCATTGTTCAACTTGCTAAGTGACAGTTGTGGTATATTTCTCATTCATCTAAGGCTGTTGTAAAATGATTAGTGGGTTATGTGCTTACTAAGGTAGACCATGACTTGTTTGGACCTCTTGCTTGAATCTGTTTGCATAAGTCATGACCTCTATTGCACTATTTGAGGTCTGAGGGATTCATGATTTTTGTGTAGTATGCAATCTGAGTTATGGCCTGGGTATACTACCTTATGATCTAATGTTTCTTGGTCTATTATCTTACTGGAGTGACTTGACTACTAACTTACTCTCTCTTAGGTATGTCCATTGTTCCCTAGTGACTTGTCTTCAAAAGGCAAGGTCTGAATTGAAAAAATATATGAGTATAAGGAAGGTCTAAACCAATATTGTTCTTCTCTTTTACATATGTTGTTTAATTTTGTTTAACTTGTTTAATACATTATCTTTTATTAATAGTGCTGCTATTTACTATCCTTCAACTTTAACACATGGTCCTTTGGGAGTGTTAAAGTTGAAAGAGATGAAAATTATGTTTAAATTTATCTTGTATTGTCACTGTTGTACTTTTACTTCATCCTTCTGAGTACTTGGTTTGAATTGTTGCACAAGTTAGTTAAATTTTTTGAAAATCCTAAAACTTTAACATGGTATCAGAGCTTAGGGTTTGTTGCTAACTTTGATGTTGTGGCCTATTAGAGTCTACATAAATCCTAAGGTAAGGTTGTGAGTACTAACTTGATCTTAGAAGGTTCTTGGAAAAAGTTCATCAAGCTAGTAAGAAGGGTTTGAACATTTGGCCACAAGAGGAATCAAAGTTGGATGGATTCATACAAACATTAGTTGGTTGTGGTGTTTCTAGTACATATGACATCAAGAGATGACGTCAGGTTATGAATTTGATCCCTTAAAGAGGTATATCAAGTATGACTAGAATTCCTAGAAGATTGATCTGAGGTATGTATTTCTGAGGTAGGAGCCAAACAAACTCCTTATGTGCTTAGATATTGACTTAATCATTAGAAATCATGGACTTTCATGATCATAACACCTTCTAGTTTGATCATTTTGTTATATAAAGATTTTTATGATGCATTGATGAATTTATCATGACCTCATATCCAGGGTTACGATCTAACCTGGATTGTACTAATGCATGTATGATATTGCATGAGGATGATATGATGTTGATGCCATTGTACACTTTAGAAGTACATGTTCAATATGATGTCAAGATCAAGATGCACACTATGATTTCTACATAAGGGAAGGTATAAAGAGGGATGAATTTCTATCCCAACTTGTTTTTTTTGTATTGCAATGACATGTTGATATTCTCTTGATGGCACCTAGATAGTTGCTTAGTGCACGAATGGATGATATGTTTATGTCATTATGTGAAATTGGCATTGGTTATTGCTGACTATTGAACCGAATTTAACTTTTAGGAAATATCCACAAGAGGAGGAGGATATGACTCCCTCTAATGAAAAGTGATCTTGTTTATGCTCAGAGTTAAAGACACAATTCCAGAGGGAGCTCAATGACTAGGTATAGAGGGAGTAAGAGGATCCACAGAATGCAGGATTAGTTATGCTAGATGTTCATCCTTAGAAGTGTTAGCATTGAGTCAATAAAAGAGAAACTGCCAGGAATTTGTTATTGATGGCTTGTTCCTTACTAGAGTGGAACAACTGGTAAGTTCAGAGATCAATAGGGAGCCAAATGTGCCCCTCAATCCCCAACATGATGGGATTCCAAAGTAAAGATGCGATCTCCCTTGAGAATTTGATAGAGAGCCTCCCAATGATATAGACATGGAAGCAATCCCTATCCATGAGTCATATCTCTTAGTTGAGGAGAGGGAGGAGGTCAAGGAGTCTTCAGTTGATCTCTTTGAGAAGCCTATTGAGAGGTTTCATGATTACTATGGTTTGACATCTCAGATAAGACACGTCATTGTTTCATAATACTCCATTTATGAGGAGGAAACTAAACATCAGGTTTGGAAGATGTAAAGATGTTAAATGACGTGTGAAAAGTGGTTCTCAGCTATCAAGGGAAGTCAGTTATAACTTCCAAGTGGATCTATAAAGATCGATCTTCTTACTAACAATTAGAGTCGTTTGGAGCTCTCAAAAAAACTTGTGCTTTATGACAGGTCAGAACACATCAAGAGGAAGTATCACTATGTCAGGGACATGGTACAGTATGCTCTGGTAAGTAAATAGTTTAACATTGTGTTGAAAAATCCTCTATCAAAGTTCTGAGTACTTCTGAGACAATATTAGTGTAGTCGAGAATGCCTCTCTCGCATAGAGATAGCGTGTTAAAGATAATGCAAATGCGAGACCCATTCTGAGGGAGGATGGGACCCTAGTCAGTTAACTAGGGTTCCTGGTCAGTTAATCAGGTAGATTAAGTCCCTAGAAGGTCCTAGGTCCTCCAACAGTCTCCTAGGGTTCTTGGTCTGGTACAAAGTAGGTTGATACCATGGAAAAGTCGGTAGCATGTGGCTAGGGTCCCTATATATCTATAGGATATTCTGGTTTGGGACTAGACAATTTATTGGTCATGAGGACCAAGAAGATCATGCAGGCTGAGACACACACTTCTTGGTCTAGGACTAGGCAGGAACTTGGTCTGGGACAAAGCAATTCCTGCAGGTACATACCTGGTCATTTAACTAGGTGGATCTTAGTCAATTGACCAAGATGATGATGTGTGATATCCTCTTCTCCTAAATGGTTATTGCTAGGTTGTTTTTGAATGGATTAAACACCCCTTTGTTAGGGTTAACCTTGACTCGGGATTGAGTCAAAGGTGTTTTAGGTCTTGCACATGGTTTGGGCACATGGTTTGTTGTAGCCCATGGTATTGCATGTGATTAAGACTTTATAAGGCTTGAGGAGGCTCCATTGTATACAGGCCTGGAGGTGAGCGGTGACTAGCTCGCTTGGCCCGGATGGCCGGTTTTGGCCATGTAATGAAGATCTTCATTGGTGCTGGTTTTCCCCGCATGGGGTTTNATGTGTTTATTTCTGGCTCATTATTATGTTAATGTTGCTCGCTTTTTAACCTAAAACCCTTGATGATGTCACTGGTACTTGAAATTTACGAGCAGTCTAGAGGACCATAGGATCACATCATCCAGTTTGGACCTTCCTTATATGGTGATGATAAAACTCATAGTTATTGTATGGAACACACGTGGACAATATGCCTTGAGAGAGAAGAGAAAAGTTTGGCTCCTTGGTCTTGTGGGTAAAGGGGTTGTTTCCCCACCTTGTGTGTACACCTTGGTCTTGTGGGTAAAAGGGTTGTTTCCCCACCTTATTGGTACACCTTGGTCTTGTGAGAGAAGTGGTTGTATTCCCACTTTGTTGTGACCCCTCTTGTTGACTTGTGGTCTCGTGTTTTCCTTATTGGTCTTAGTGCCCATCTTGATTGTGGTACCTTGACCCTTTTGCTATGATGGCTTAAATTTATTGGTTTTATCTTGTATGACCACTTGACCATTGGTACCCTATCCTAATTGAACATAATATTATTTTGTATTTATTTTGGTAACCTCCTAGAAGGTAGGGTTAGATAGATGAACCTTCTAGAAGACCTTTCAAGTGTATAAATTAAAGTTCTAAACTTCATTTTTCATGTGTCTTGACAAGAGAAAGTTGGAGATATGATTCAAGTCCTATTCTAGGGCTTATTGTTGCTCCTTGGTTTGATGTCGAAGTTTTTACTGTTGATAAAGGTTGTTTTGATGGGCTTCTACCTTGTTTTTGTTGATGTTGTTATTTATGGGGTTGTTAGAGCTGGGTTGTGACCTATTTAGGTATTCCTGGACTGAACCATGACCTGTTTAGTGGTGCCTCACTAAGTTGTGACCTATTTTGGGGTGCTTGGACTGATCCATGACCTGTTGTTGAGTGCTTGGACTAAGTCGTGACCTGTTGTTGAGGGATTGGACTGAGTTGTGACCTGTTGTTTGGTGCTTGAACTGATCCATGACATGATGATGGGTGCTTAGTCTAGACCATGACCCTATTGATATTTCTTGGGCTAGGCCATGACCTATTTTACCCTTCTTGGACTGAACCGTGACTACTTGTGGGCTTCTAGATCTCGGTCGTGACCCTTATGGGTTGCTATATATGAACCGAAACTCTTGTGGGTTGCTAGATCTGAACTGTGGCCTTCTATGGGATGATAGGACTATGCCATGATTGTTCATCATGTTAAGTGATAGCTATGAGCCATTGCTTAGCCATCTAAGGCTCTTGTAACATGATTAGTGAAATGCGTGCTTACTAAGGAAGACCATGACTTGTTTGGGCCTCTTTCTTGAGCTTGTTTGCATAAGCTATGACCTATGTTGCACTATTTGAGGTCCGAGGGAGTCCTGAGTTTTGTGTAGTATGCAATCTGAGTTATGCCCAGGTATACTACCTTATGATCCAATGTTTCTTGGTTTGCTATATTACTGGAGTGACTTGACTGCTAAATTACTCTCTCTTAGGTATGTCCATTGTTCCCTAGTGACTTGTATTCAAAAGGCAAGGCCTGGATTGGAAAAATATATGAGTATAAGGAAGGTCTAAACTAGTATTGTTCCTCTCTTTTATTGATGTTGTTCGATTTGATTTAACTTGTTCCTTAGCCTATATTTTATTACAATTGCTACTATTTATTGTTAATGTATGCTTTAACTTTAACGCAGGGACCTTTGGGAGTGTTAAAGTTGAAAGAGATGAAAATTATGTTTAAATTTATCTTGCATTGTCATTGTTGTACTTTTACTTCATCCTTCTAAGTACTTGGTTTGAATTGTTGCACAAGTTAGTTAATTTTTTTGAAAAATTTCTAAAACTTTAACAAAAGCGAGAGTCAATGAAGTTTTGAAATATTAATATATTATAAAATTATTAGAGTTTATGGATTAATCTTTATGTTCAAATATAAGTTAAAATTTTTTAATCTTTTTTTAAGGAATAGGTTTTATGATTTTGATCAACAATGACCATTTCTTTAGTCTTTTTTGGGTGAAATTAAGTTGGAATTATTAAAACTGCAAATATATATATTTGTTGAAATTCCATAATTCGGAGAATTAACCAAAATAATTTATAGCTAATTCACAAAATTTACCAAGAAAACATACAAAACATGTATATATTACATAGTGATCAATCACAATATGGCTTCTTCTTCTTTTATTAAATCCATTCCTGCCCCTTTGTCATATTCTCATGTCGATCATATGTTAAAGGGGGTTGAAATTAAACACCATTCAAGCCCTTAACTCTAGATATTGTTGTAAATGTGAGATATTGTCTCTCTTTATTTCCAATATTATAGTTATTTTATCCAATGTTAATCCTTGTGACTTTTGGATTGCCAAACCCCAAGCAAGTTTTAATAGAAATTTTCCTCATTTGCATGTGTGTAACATTTTCTTCTATGAAATTTAATGATGAATTACACATATATATAATTGAATGATATCATACAAAATGTAAAATCACTGAAATCAATGCATTTGAACAATACTATAAGATCTAAGTACATTTCCCATTCCACAATTTTCCAAATAGAGGCGTATTACACCTTAACACAAATCTCTATCTAAAGACATATATGAATAGATCATAGATGTCCCTCAATGTGAGCAGTGCATCTTAACAATACTAAAAAGGAACATTTCTAAAATCAAAGAAATGCAACAAACTTCAACTACTAATTCTCACATTTTAATATTAGATGTCAATATATAATCAAATTAGAGTTTTGAATATTTAATTGTGGTGATTTCATCTACTTAGGTAATTGTGGTAATTCAATCAAATTATGGTTTCAACTATTTAATTGAATCATATAATATAACATGGCCAAAACAGATGGATCAACCTTGGATCTTTTGGCTCCAACAAAGACTTGATGAATAAATCATAGATGCCATTCTACTCGGCTAACTGTGGTGATTCTATCTACTCAACAAACTATGGTGATTTATCAAATTAGGGTTTTTACTATTTAATTGCATGATATCATACAAATATAATATTATTGAAATCAATGCATCTTAACAATATTATTAGAAAGCACAGATTTCAATTTACAGGGATGATAGACCATGCCACAAATCTCCATCTAAATACATAGAACAAAAGATCATAAATGTCCCTAGTCTAAGCAATGTAGGTTAACAATACTAAAAGGGGATTTCCTATTCAATTACTAAATTCCCAAATTATAGTATTAGATGCTAATATATAGTCAAATTAGGGCACGCAAACTACTTGATTCTACCTACTTGGTGAATATGGTGATTGAATAAAATTATAGTTTTGACTATTTAACTAAATGATATCATATGAAATGGTTAAAGGGAATGGATGGAAAGCTTTGTCCACAGTGGATGGATCAACTGTAGGGGTTTTGGCTCCAACAATGACTTAATCAACATATCATAGATGCCATTCTACTCAGCTAACTTTGGTAACTGAATCAGATTAGGGTTTCGACTACATAATTGAATAATATTATACAAAATGTAATATCACTGAAATGAATGCATCTTAACAATATTATTAGATCATATTGCATTTCCCAATGCACATATTTCAAATAAGAGGGATTTCAGATCATAACACAAATCTCCATCTAAATACATATCAATAGATCATAGATGTCCCTAAGTGTAACTAAATCATATTAGGGTTTCAACTATTTAACGATGGTGTAGTGCCCCACTTTTACTTTAGACTTTCATTATCATGAAATACTATGATTGGGGGCTTTCAATTTTGAATGACCTAGTTGTGTGTGGATTTGAAACCTCGATTATTATGGTATGTTATTTTAGGGGGCATTTGATGACGAATGACCAAACCACGTGTGGAAACTATTAATTTGATTAATAAGTGGGTGTTTTAAATTATCTGTTTAAAATTATGATTTGATGATGATTACGATGAGTTATGATTTAACAATGATTATAACGAGTTGTGATTTGATGATGATTATAATTCCATGAGATTTTTTAATGGTGATTAAAATACAAAAATGTTATGTATAGAATGTACTTCTAATGGGTTGTTGAGTGTGACAAGAAAATACATGTACACGTGATGTAGGGTGGTGTCGATACTGAGTGGACTCCGAACTGAGTCAGGTATCCATTACGGGTGATGTTCACCTGATGTAATTAATATGTTATATTTCAATTAGAAATTTCGATATGTGTAATGTTTACATGCAAGTGTTGGATTGTGATTGCCAGTTGGTCCACATCGGGTAATTGGGTTGAATGTGAAAATGATTTAAGACTAGTAATTACTTCACGAGGTGAGTTGAAAAGAAAGAGAGGCTTTTGATAGTCAAATGTGTGTTTCCATGAGGGTAGGCCATGAATTTGGTCACTCACAAATCTTATACTTGGGGGCACGCAATAAGGCCTTGGAATTATTCCCCTTGAGCCATTAGTCCCTTAAAAGGGTTAGTCATATTGAGTTAACGAGGTCTCAGTCGTTGTATCAATCCCCACCACAAAAGGGATAATTGAAGGGCATGCACGGAGCATGGAACCCTTGATATTCCCATCATGACGAGAACACAATAATAAAAACTAAAACACTAAAAAATGGTAAGAATATGTGATTTAAAATAATTAGGTTACGACAACTTTAGTAACCATCACACACACATAAAACTAGGATAACTATTTAAATACAAATAGGAATTAATTGTGAATGAATAAAAAGAAATAAATTAAGTTATTCTAAAAGTAATAACACCATGCACACACTCAAATAGTAGAAATGTGATACTTAGAAGGGGGGGAATATTGAAAGAAAAGTAAATTGATAATTCCAAATTTATGTATGTGCACAAATAAGATGCATGGAAAGTATCGGAAAAGATATAATGAGACAGAGAGGGAATAATACTATCATCTATTTTAATATATGGTTGGATGTCATAGATTATATTGAGTTTACATGGTGACTGTTGGAGGGTTTGGTTCGTCATTGTACGAACAAGGTTGGGAGCCTCTTGGTAGCAATCCACGTACCTTTTCTAATGTAGCAATTAATTACATTCAACTGCATTGCGGCTCGGGGGTCCTAGGGGAAGAAGAGTGCCTTTGGGAGCAGTAGCATAGTTTGCAATAGACATTCTTTATTGGAATTTGAAAGAAGACTTGTGGTCAAACTTCGGAAACCTTCAACGTTTCCACGACAAGAGTGATTTCTCAAGTTAATAGAGTTGTTTATTGATTGTTTCTACTATGTAATTTGCTATTAGAAAATGAATGAAACTAGATTTGTGATTTCTGAGTTGTTCTTTATTTGTATTTTGTTGGTAAGAAATTATATGTTGTGATTAATTCCATAAAATATTTTGTAAGAATTTATTTAGATCCGGTTTACTATAAGATGTCCATGATTATTGGTCAAGTTTAGTAGGGTTCCTATGGGTTTATATAAAAGTTTAAATGTCTTCACGGTTAATAGGATTAATTACTATGTTGGTAAAGGTTTGATTTATATTATGTATTTGTATTTCATTGTTTATTTTTAAGAAAAAAAGCTCCCTTGATCATATGGGGTTTAGGAGAATCTTAAATAGGATTTTAGATCATGCTTGTGGGTTTAAAGAGGTGAATGAGTTTGTATTAATGCCAAGTGAAAATGCAATTACATCAAAGTGTACAAGTCCCAAATGTTTTGAATGGCATTAAAAACTCGGTTGGATCATAAATTTCTCTACTGTGTTCATAATGTCCACATAGAAAGATACTCACTCAAGGTTTTAAACATGAATATTAGTTAATAATCAAAAGAATACTTTACCTTATTTCTCTATTCCTTTATAACCATTGGAATAATGTCTCCATGTTGTTATGCATGGTTTTATTTAATCCCACCTTCATCATATCCAAGCTGCATCTCTATTAGTTCTCACCATTAAAAATCCCTCGTGGATTCCTTATAATTAAACATTGGAAAACATTCCCGAGACTTAATTATTAAATTACATATGCAACACATATCACTAGTTATATGCTTAGAGAAAATAATTATTATTGCATTTCAGTAGTGAAAAGTGGTGAATATTTGAATGTGATTCCAAGGCATATAACAAGGAAATGGGTAGATGTGATTGAGTGGTTCAAGTTTACCAATAATTTGGAAGGTGAAGGACGCTTCAATATTTTTCCACGGAACTTGATACTTTTGAGGGATAGAAGAAAAAAGTGGTATGAAAGGATTGAAATTAACAATATCTAAGACCATTAGCTAAGATATGGATATGACATAAAAATGAGTTGACACTATTGCATTCATAAACTTTGGGATGAAGTTTCCTAAAGAGGTGGAATATGCAATGCCCATTACATCTAGGCTTATGTACATTATGGTATTTTACCTTCACTTATATGTGGAAATACTTATGTGTCAATAGTTCATTATATATCCTAGAACTTTGGGACTAAGTTTCCTTAAGAGAGGGTGTATGTAGTGCCCTGCTTTTACTTTAAACTTGCATTATTATGAGATACTATGATTGAGGGAATTCAGTTTTGGATGACCCAATTATGTGTGAATTTGAAACCTATATTATTATGCTATGTTATTTTTGGGGGTATTCGATGATGAATGACCCAACCATGTGTGAAAACTATTACTTTGATTAATAAGTGGGATGTTTTAAGTTATCTATTTGAAATTATGATTTGATGATGATTATGATGAGTTATGATTTGATGATTATTATAATGAGTTATGATTTGATAATGATTATGATGCCATGCGATTATGGAATGATGATTAAAATACATAAATGTTATGTATAGCTACTTTTGATGGGTTGTTGAGTGTGACAGGAAAAGACAAGTACATGTGAGGCAAGGTGGCATCGATACTGAGTGGACCCCAGACTGAGTCAGGGTATGAAAATCATGTGATGTTGACTTAATGTAATTAATATATTACGTTTTAATTATAAATATTTGATACACTTAGTGTTCACATGAAGGTGTTGAATTGTGATTACCAATCAGTCCACATCAGGTAACAAGGTTAAATGTGAAGAAGGTGTAAGACTAGCGATTACTCCATGCGGTGATTTGAAAAGTGAGAGAGGCTTTTGCTCGTCGGGTGCATGTTCTTGTGAGGGTAGGCCGCGAATTTGGTCACTCACAAGGCTTAGATCGAGGGTTGTGCAATAAGGACTCAAAATTATTCCCCAAGAACCATTAGCCTCTCAATAGGGTCAGCTGGACTGAGTTAACAAGGTCTCAATTTTCTTACCAGTCCCCATCACATAAGGGATATTTGCAGGGCATCTGTAGATCATGACATCCTTAATATTCCCTCAAGAACATGACAATAAAAACTAAAACACTAAAGAGGGTAAAGAATATGTGATTTAAAATAATTAGATTACAACTTTAGTAACCATTATTCACACACAAAGATAAGATAATTATTTAATTACAAATAGAAATTAATTATGAATGAAGAAATAGAAATAAATTAAGGTATTCAAAAAGTAATAATACCATGCACACACTCAAATAGGTGAAAAAGTGACACTTAGAAGGGGGGAAATAATAAAAGAAAAGTAAATTGATAATTCCAAGGTTGTAAATGTGCATGGATAAGATGCATGGAAAGTCTTAGAAAATCTATAAAGATACAAAGAGGGCTTAAGACTCTCAACTCTTTTACCCTATGGTTGGATGACATAGATTATGCTAAGTTTACATGGTGTAATGTCCCACAGGGATATCAAAGGGTCTCAGGGACATATAATTAGATATCTAAGGATAATTATATAATTTTAGTGAAGTAGATAAACCATAAACATTTAATTTCTATTTTTCCAAAATTAATTAAGACACAAAATCCAATAATTAACAATAATTTAATATAGATTTATTAACACATCCAATATCTGATATAAGGGATGGGAAGGATTCTTAAAATCATATAATGTCATCAAAACTTCACTATCCATATCAAAGATGATATCCGCTTCTAAAGGCTAATTATTCTTATTCACAGTTAACTAGTAATTAAGGTGTTAATTATGACACTTAACGACACTTAGTGTGAAAATGACGACATTTATCACAAATCCAATTGTTTATCAAATAACCATCGATTATCAATACCAATGGATTAATAAAGTATAATTAAATGTAAGTAATTCCTAATTACCAAAATTACAATAATTAATCATGGTAATTACGAAAGAGAATCCACAAGACTGGTTAACTAGTTTTTCAATATAAGCAGCTAGTCTTGCACAAAATCAACTTGTAACCTTTCCATTAAACCAAAAATCAATCCTAGAGACATTAGAAACATATTTAAGCATGCAACTAGAACAAATCAAAGGTTTATTTTCATATCATTCCATTTGCACATAGGGCGATATTTTCCATCAATTCCAATGAAACTAGTTAACATTCACCGCAAGGAATTGAGTCTAAATAACTAAACCAAATTGAAATGAATCCATAAGTCAAGGGTAAAAATTTATAATCATCCACCTAAAGCACAATGACATTTTATAAACATAGCATATGGCTGCATCATTCCATTTTTACGAAAACAAATATTTCAATCCATAACTAGTTATCGATTTTCACCACAATGTACCTAGTTTCCAATTTGAATTTCCAAATTACAAATAAATATAAATATATGAATACTAAATCTCATGGAAATAATATCAGGGTTAACCTACATTCATATTTATATATCTTTATTCCCATATACATTCCATTAAATAACTCACAAAACTAGCTAATTCTACTCGTATGAATTGACTAGTAGTTCTAGGAATTGCTAGAATGATTAAATCCATAGCTCATAGAATCATTAAAATTCCATTAAAAATATAAGTAACATGTTTTATAATTAATAACAGAGGTATATATCATTCTAACATTTTTTCAAACACTCCATATGCAAAGTCACAAATCTACTCAAAACAATTCCATTAAAGGAGCTAGAAATTGGAAATTGATCTAGAATTTTGGTAAACAGTTCCCAAACACTATCAAGAAGATTTCCCCTCAAATTATCACACAATTTTAAATTTTATGTATCATACATAACCATAAGGGAACACACATTAATTTTTACTAACACTTCATGTGTCAATTCTCCAAAATATGCAAAACAATCCAATCGAAGGACTAGTTTTTGAATAAAAGGTAGAAGCATCAAAGAGAAGTGTCTGAAACAATACCTAGGATACTAAACCATAAAAATGAACATTATATAATGAAAGGGGGAAGAAGTATCATTTTTGTACCATAGGTTCGGAATAATAATTTCCTCAAACAATTTGTGCACAAAATCCCAAACACTAGTTTCCAATTCCTTCACAAAATTTACTTGCATAAATAGATTGAATTCATGAGAAATTTATTCCACAAATAGCTTATACGTTTAATAAAAAAATTCATGTGCATCCATTAATAAATCATATCATATCCAAATAAATTAAATAAACATGAGATAAAGCACTTATATTTTCCAAATACGCAACCGGAATCAACCGTGCCACGCTCCACCCAGCTGTAGACACAATGAAAGCCAAAACTCACTTTGCAATGGTCACCACCGAGCCAAAAACATGATGCCATAATAAGGGCGCACTCAACCATAAATTCTCTCAATAAATCATTCCAACCACAACCCAATGGAAAGTATGACCTCTAATTTTACTCCAGGGAAATTCCAATGGCTCCAAGACAACTACCCAACCACAACCCAATGGCAAGTAGCACTTCCAATCCAAGGAAATTCCAGTGGCTCTAGGAAAAATACCAGTGGATCCATAGTAACTCATATTGGGCATAGGATCAATAAGGATCTCATACCAATATCAGAAAAATCAAACCACAAGTTCTGAACACAAGCACACGAGAAAAAGCATAAACCAACACACAAGAGTGGCTTTTAACACAAGCAAATCAAATTCCTTCATGACCAATTTGAATTAGGAGAGAGAGGGACACAAGCATGAGAGTTACATTTCAAAAATATTAAATAGGAGTTACACATAAAGTTGTTACACCAAGAGGCACACTAATCCAACTCATGAGGGCACACTAGGTGAGAGAGGGACTCCAATCCTCAAATAAAAATTAATCTCAAGGTAAATAAAACCAAGGAGTAACATAAAACGTAAGAGTGCATAGCCAAAAGGGTTCATCAAGTACATAATAAGGGTGTAAAACATCAACATAGGCTCAACACACATAGTTAAACACTTTTCCACAACCCCTTGCTCGTAACATCATGGTTCGTCATACTCTCTTTCATGGCATCGGTCGCCTGGTTGTTTTTATTTTATTAATTATTTTATAAGTTCAACATAATAAAAATAATAATAATGTGCAAACCATAGTCAAGGCACCTTGTGCCACTATGTCCAACATAACAACAACAATAATATGTCTAGGGCCTAAACCTAGTAGGGTATTACACATGGTGTCTTTCGGAGGCTTTGGTTCCTCATGGTATGAATGAAGTTGGGAGCCTCTTGGTAGAAATCCATGTACCTTGGATATGCTAGAAATTTCTTACATTCAGTCCCATTACGGCTCAAGGGTCCCAGGGGAAGAAGAGTACCTTTGGGAGCAGTAGGGTGGTTTCTAGTGGACATTCTTCGATTAACATTTGAAAGAAGACTTGCGGTGGGACTTCGACGAACTTCAACATTTCCACAACAAGGGAAATTTCCCAGGTTAGTAGAGTTGTTTATTGATTGTTTATGCTATATAATTTTCTATTGGAAAAGGAATGAAACTATATCTATGATTTCCGAGTTTTTCTTTATTTATGTTTTATTGGTAAGAAATTATGTGTTATTAATTCCATAAAAGATTTTGCAAGCATTTATTTAGATCTAGTGTTCTAAAAGATGCACATGATTATTGGTCAGGTTTAGTAGGGTTCCTGGGGGTTTCCTATAGGTGGTGATTCTATCTACTTGGCAAGTTGTGGAAACTGAATCAGATTATATTTTTGGCTATTTAACTAATTGATACCATACAAAGTGTCCAAAACAAATGGATAGAAATATTTGGCCAAAATGGATGATCAACCATAGTGTTTTTGGCTCCAACCATGACTTGATGAACATATTATATAGATTTTATTATACTCGACTAGCTCTAGTGATTCTATATACTCGACTAATTGTGGTAATGGAAAAAGATTAGAGTTTTGACTATTTAACTGAATGATTTCATACAAAATGGCTAGAATGGATGGATGGAAAGCTTTAGCAGAGAAGATGGATCAATCATAAGTTTTTTGCTACAACAATGACTTGATTAATAGATCATAAATGCCATTCTACTCGAGTAACTCTAGTGATTCTATATACTGAACTAACTATGGTATCTAAGTTAGATTAAGGTTTTGACTATTTAACTTAATAATATGATACACAGTCTAATATCACTGAAATAAATGCACCTTAACAATACTATTAGATCACATTTCATTTCCCAATACACAAATTTCAAATTAGAGGGGTGTTAGACCATAACATAAATCGATGTCTAAAGACATAATTCAATATATTAATGTCCATCAATGTAAGTAAATCATATTATCATTTTTTACTATTTAACAATGGTGATTATATCTGCTCTGATAATTGTGAAAACCTAATTAGATTAGGGTTTTGACTATTTAACAATTTGAAGAAGAAAAACTATTCACATATAAAATACTTGAACAATATAAACCTTGAACTTACGTAATCAACCTTAACGATTTACTTCACTTACAAACTTAAATAATATAAATCTTGAGATTTCATAATAAACCTTAACCATTTACTTAGCACAGGACTATAAAGAAAGTAACTTCAAGTTTACATTTGCAAGAATATTGCTAATAATATAATTTTCTAATTTCTTACTATAATGATTTTAATCACCCACTATTTTTGTTGTAAAACTATTTAAATTGTGAATGATTTAAATTAACACAATTGTAAGCATATTTATATTTAATAATATAATGATTTTAATTAACCATTATTATTTTCATTTTAAAATTATTTATCGACAATGATTTTATATATAAAACAATACACTATGCTATTTTTAGAAAATTTATGTATATTTGAAAGAAGGAAACTCCTAGAATAGAAGAGGATTTTATGTTGATATAGGTTAGTAGCAATTGTGATGGCTCAGATATATTGATCTATGATGATATTTATAAAAATTGAAAAACTTCCTAGGTCTGTCATTCCAATGTAAGATAGACATTTATGACTATCAAGGTTAGTAAATTTGGTTAGGCATTCAAGTCACTCCAAATACTTTCAAGAAGCATATTGACTTATCTAGTCTTCTAATGGTGTTAGAAGAAGACATAGTTGAAGTTGCAAGCGTTGTTTTGCTATGAATGATAGGGTCTTTTATAACATTCACTCCTATGTATTTGCTTGATTATTTATATGTAAAATCCTGAAACTGTACTCTGTGAAGCTTGATTTCTTGTTTTTTAATCAAGTACGTCAATGTTTATATATCTTTTAACTCCACAACTCTTATATTTTTCCCTTTTTGATAATGTTGTCTTACACAAGATTGAGCAATTAATGAACAAAACTTCAGTGTTATTAAGTGATAAAGTGAGATAGAGCTAGAAAAGTGTTGGGTATAAATTTAACAACATACTTGTGTAAAGCTTCCCTAATGTTAGGTATCTTATTATCGATGTGCAATAAAAAAAGTATTGTATAGTAGATATGCAGATTAACTGGTTGTGTGATTTTGTATTATGCTTATAACTTATTTTTCATTTTACGTTAATATTAAAATTGGTATCTTCATATTAATAATTTTTGCGTGTAGAAGCTTTATGTTTAACCCCTATCTATGTAGAGTAAAACTTGTAGTTGTTGTACTTGTTTCTCATGCATTATTGTTATATGCCATGTTGGAATATCCCACAATACTGAGAGGGGGGTGGGGGGCACTGAATTAGTATTGTCTTTTTCTTTTAAAATAAGAACAAAAAATGAATCAAATAGGTTAAGACACAAATTTATCGTGGAAACTTCAAAGAGAAAACCACCAATTCAAATTCATTAAAAAGATGAATCTACAAAATTTCTTTATCTGCTACTACAAAAAGGATGCAACAACATCCTGAGTTCCTGCCTACTACAATAGACAAGGATGCTCGAACACCTTGGGTTTCTGCCTGCTGCAACAGACAAGGATGCTACAAAACCCTGGTTTATTCCTGCTCCAACAGAAAATGATGCTACGAAACTCTTTGCAGACTTATAGCCTGCCCTAGCGCCACCCTTCCACCATGGACTGCTTTTAATCAGTCTGTTATTCACTTCTTGGACTCTGTCATTCATAATCATAGAGACAAGTTCTTTCCTTTAATTATTCTATCAATAAATACCTTCACACTTCCTATAGACGCATCTCTTCACCATTGTACCATTTCATTCTTCGATCGTCCCTCTTCAAAACAACTAAGCTAATTCCCTGTTAATCGATTTGCTACTTAAGCTAAGCAATCTCCATTTCCGCAATCATTTTGAGATGTTGATTTTATTTCTGGGTTTTTCCTGACCGTATATCTAAGATAGCATGTGGAATATGGATTGTGGATTTGTGACATTTCTCAAAATGTATTTTCTCAATTTTCGTAGTTGTCTTTCCGCACCAAACGTTCCACACCATTGATCTCCCGCGGGATCTTCCGTGACCGTTGATATGAGATAACATGAGGATACCGTAATGTGGGTTTGTGACTTTTTCAAAATGTAATTTCTAGATTTCCGCTTTCTGCAATAATATTTCCGCACCGTCAATATTTTACAGATGTATTCTTGACCGTCGATATTCCGGATCGCAGGTTGCAGAATGCAGAACTATGACATTTCCCAAATTCTTTTCGTGATTCTCCTCATTTTTCTTTTCTCCTTCCGCCTTTTCTTACGAACCGTTGATTTCTTTGTGGGTTCACTCATGTTCGTCGATCTATGATCTAATGTGTATTTTTAGATCTCCCCTTTTCTTTGTGTGAAAATCATCCACCGCCGTCGATCTTCTCAAGATCGGCTTCCATAATTTCTCTTGACTGATCTAGACCGTCCACGTTGTCAGTAAACTATTTCTCAATGAAATTATGCTCCCATCCAAAATGTTAACTCACCTACTAATTGAATCTGTGAAATCCATGAGGGCCATCAGATCTAGATTGGCGGTGGACTACAAATATGATAGAGTGGATTACATTAAAATTCCGCATCCAACCTCCATTGTTAACCACCTTACTAGTTGAATTGGATCTGTGTCTCCACCAGATCAACAATGGACCTCAAATATGATGAAGCATATTTCATAAAAATTCAGCGCACATCAAAAGTTTTCCAAACCGCACAACTCCACCAGGAGGAATCGTTGTGCGTCGTCGATCTATTTTAATGATCGATCTTGGTCATTGATCTCAATCTGATTTCTAGCGATTAGTTCTGATTTCCCAACCCGACTCACCTTTTATCCTCCTCGCTCTTTTATCAGTGGAATCTTCTTCAGTCATTGATATTATTCCATCTTTAATCTCCACTGCACGATCTTCAGTCGTATGGCGATTAGTTTAGGCTTATCTCGGGCACTTCTTCTAATTGTGAAATTCAATTTCAACATTTGATCTGTTGAAGATGCAGATCTTTAACTCCATGATTGAATTGATAATTGGAACGATAAATTCCTTTCCATAATGCTCTATGCATAGACATTTTCGATCTCCTATACTTACGTCAGATTTTGAAATAATCACATACACATAGAGAGATTCAGATACTTGCAAAGTAAACTCTGTTCTCCATTCAACTTAACCAAAGGTACAATTTGCTCAGACACAGTCTCTGTACTCTCCACTCCACACTCTCTCTTCACTCATACACTCAACCTTTTCCTTTGTCATTGTTGAACTCATCCTGCTACCATATCTACTGGTTATTCCTTTGTCATTCGTGAACACATTTGACATCAATGACAACTACATTCTCAATAATCTCCCCCTTTGGCATTGATGGAAATATATAAACATTCTCTCCCTTTGAAAACAATGAAAAATGATAACTTGTTATGCCATTGAGTATTTCCTGTCTTTCTTCTTTCTGACAACTCCCCCTGTCATAATATATCCCCCTAAGATTGTACTTCCTCCTTTACAACTTTTGTAAAGGAATCACTCCCATCTTCTGTTTAAGATGATCAAAGGATTCCTTAGGTAGTGGCTTGGTGAAAATGTTAGCAACCTGTTCTTTTGTGTCAACATAATCTAGTTTGACAACCTTCTAGGATACTTGTTCTCTTAGGAAGTGATATTTTATTGGTATGTGGTTTGTCTGGAGTGCATGACAGGGTTTTTTGACATGTTTATGCCACTGTTATTATCACAATTTATTATTATTGGGTGCTCATACTTCACAAGTAAGTCTTCTAGTGTCTTCTTCATCCAAATGACCTGGGTGCAGCATGATCCAACAACAATATATTTGGCCTCTACTGTGGAGAGTGAAATGGAAGATTATTTTTTACTTAACCATGAAACCAAACAATTTCCTAAGAAGAATGCTGCTCCACTGGTACTTTTTCGATTATCAACACTTTCTGCCTAATCTGCATCAGTAAATGCTTTTAAAATAAAGTCTTGACTCTTTGGGTACCATAACCCATACTCCATAGTACCTTTCAAATATTTGAAAATTATTTTTATTGTAGTTACATGCGTTTCTTTGGGGTTTGACTGGAATATAGAAACCAAACCTACAACTTGCATCACATCTGGTCTGGTAGCTGTCACATACAACAGGCTTCCTATCATGGATCTGTACATGGTATGATCCACTTCCAGAGACTCATCATCCTTACTTAATTTACAACCTGTGATCATAGGAGTACTAACAGGTTTGGAGTCTTCTGTCTTAAATCTTTTAAGCATATATTTGATGTACTTAGTTTGAGAGATAAATATTCCTTTGTCTATTTGGTAAACTTGCAACCCCAAGAAGAATGTTAGTTCACCCAACATTGACATTTCGAATTCCTTCTTCATTTCAGAAGTAAAGTTTACACTTAGTGTTTGTAAATTGCTTCCAAATATGATGTCATCTACATAAACAACAACAATGACCATATTTTCATCTTTCAATTTTTAAGTAGAAATTACTTTCAGTAACCCCTCTCTTAAAACCTTGTTGTTTTAAATAGTTGTCTAGCCTTGAAAACCAGGCCCTTAGAGCTTGTATGAGACCATACAGTGCCTTTTTTAGTTTGCAAACATAGTCTTTGTTTTCTGATAATAGGAAACCTTCAGGTTTTTTAATATAAACCTCTTCTTCTATTTTCCATTCAAAAATGGGGAATTAACATCCATTTGATACACTTTAAAGTTTTTATGGGATGGGAGTGCTAGAAAACATCCATTTGATACACTTTAAAGTTTTTATGGCATGGGAGTGCTAGAAACATTCTAATTGCTTCAATCCTTGCCACAGGAGCTTAAGTTTCTTCAAAATAAATCCCTTCTACCTGAGCATACCCTTTACATGCTAATCTTTCCTTGTTCCTTATCACTTGACCATCCTAATTGAATTTGTTTTTGAAAACCCATTTGGTCCCTATAACATTCTTATGTTTAGGTCTTGGTACAAGTTCCCAGGTCTCGTTTTTCTCAATATGATCTAATTCTTCATTCATGGCTTTGACCCATTCATTATTCTTGCTTTCTTCTGTAAAATTCTTATGTTCCACTATTGAGAGTAGGGCTTGTTCATTAAATGTTAGTTGTCTCCTTGTACTGACTCCAACATTTTTATCACCTATGATCTGTGTTTATGGATGATTCTTTTGTATCCTTCTAGATGGAGTTTTTGTATCAGGTCTTGGGGAGTATTCTTCACTTTCCCGTGGATCTTCATTTTCTATTCCTTATTCTTCATCATGATTACTTTCATCCTCTTGCAACTCTTCCTTTTCTTCATTATTTGTATTTTCAACACTGTCATGACTTCTTTCTCTTCTTGGTTTTATATCATCTACTCTTACCTCTGCATTTTCTACAATATTGTGTAACATTTTATTGTAACATCTATATTCCTTCTTGGTGGATGAATATCCTAGAAATATTCCTTCATCAGCCCTAGAATCAAACTTTCTAAGGTCATCCCTGTTCCTTTTAATGTAACGATTACTGCCAAATACTTTGAAATATTTGACTGAGGTTGGTCTTCCATACCATAGTTCATAAGGGGTCTTGTCCTTATTCACTCTGAGTTGTCTTCTATTAAGTATATAGACATTTTTGTATAGTGCTTCTTTCCAATATGCATCTGACAGCTTTGCTTCATTTAGCATTGTTCTGGCGGCCTCTTGGACTATTCTATTTTTCTTTCAACAACGCCATTCCGCTGAGGAGTTTTTGCAGCTAGAAATTGTCTCTTAATTCCATGTGTCTCACAAAACTCATTGAAATCATTTGAACTAAACTCTCCCCCATTGTCGGATCTAAGACATTTTATTTTCAGATGTGTCTCATTTTCAACCATTGCTTTGAAGATTTTGAACTTTTCAAAGGCTTCTGTTTTTTCTTTGAGAAATGTCACCCAAGTCATCCTTTTGTAATCATAAATGACCAACATGAAATGATATCCCCCCTGTAGGATTTTAGTTCTTGTTGGTCCATAGAGATCTGTGTGCGCTATTTCCAGAGGATGTGAGGTCATATGTTCTTTTGTTTTAAAATTGGCTCTAGTTTGTTTCCCATGTTGACAATGTTTAAAAACTGAGTTAAGAGGTTTTACAATTTTAGGCAAGTCTCTTACAGCTTCCTTCTTACTTATTCTGACAAGATTGTCAAAATTTAAATGTCCCAACGTTCTGTGCCATAACCAACTTTCATCAACCATACTTAAATAACATAGATTTTCATTTTCTAGGATGTACACATTATTTGAATTTATGATAGAAATTCCAATAACTCTTCCTGATTCCTTATCCTGATTTCACATTTCTCTGAGTGAAAAATACATATGTGCCCTTGATCACATGTTTGACTTACACTGAGGAGATTAGGCTTGATATTTTCTACTAGTAATACATTTTCTGCTTTGATCTTGTTATTAACAACAGTTGTTCCTTTGCCAATTATCTTGGAAGACAAATTGTCTCCAAAAGTGACTTTACTCTTATTATATTTTAGTGTTATGAATTTGTTTGGGTCATCAGTCATATGTTTTGAACACCCACTATCCAAGTGCCATAGGTTTTTATTTTATGTTGCACATAGATCAATCATGGAACTTTCATTTTCTTCATTTTCCCTTTAATACTTATTTTGTTTTGTATCTTGAGACTTAATTGCAACAGTATTCCTTGTAGGAACCATCAATTTACAATCTCTTGCCATATGTCCATGGTTATTACATTTGTAACACTCTATGTCATATTTTTGAAGAAGTGTAAAAAGGTCATGATTTCCTTTTGGTTTATTACTTGATGACTTCTTCTTATGATTTGGGAGCCTTCCCATTAGCTCCACAATTTAAGGCTTTGGGACCAAAGTTATTACAGGATTAATAGTGACCTAAAAAGATCTGTAGATATCTATTTGGTCTCTTAGGCACCATATTATTTCTATTTTTATCTTGAGAGTTTAGGGCATCTTTCTTGCTCTCTTCCAATTTTAACTGGACTCTTTAGTGCTTCAACATAACTTTTCTTGTTTCCTCCTTAATTAGTGAAAAATAAGCTTTATGGTTTCTTTTCTTTGTTAAAGCCCAAACCAGATCTATCACTTGATGATCTTTGGCTATTCAAGATGCCATTTAGAATCCTTGAGATATTCTCAAACTTTGATTTGATATATCCTTCATAAAGCTTTTTATTGAATTGTATGATCTCTTCTTCAAGTCTCTTAGATTCTTGTATTCTTATTTTGAGTTGTAGGTTTAGATCCTCCTCAATTGTTTTGGCATTTAGAAGTTTATCTTCCAACTCACTAATGATATGACTTGAATGTTTGTTCTTTTTTTTCTTTCTGTATTTCTCAAGTTCTTCAAGAGCGCTAACAAGTTCATCTCTTAAGTCTACTTATCCTTCTACATCTGAGTCACTATTTGAAGCTTAAGTATCTAGACCCATGAATAGAATTTTGGTTTCTTCATCTTCACTTGTATCTGCATCCTCACTATCTTCCATGTTGTAAACAATTTTCTTTTTCTCATAGGACTTTTTCTTGTTTCCTGTTTTACCCTTTTTAAACCTTGAAGTTTCTCTCTCATCGTTATCATCTTGTTTAGGGTAAGTACATTTTGAAGCAAAATGTCCAATTCTTCCACAGTTAAAACATTTCAGGGGTAACTTTCCTTTATATTTTCCAGTACCTTTCTCAAGTTTTTTTAATAAAGAGAGCTTCTTCACCATCTAGGTTCTCAGATTGTTTTTTGGATGAGGCTTTAAATGTTGCTTCTTTTCTTGAGGATTCATTTAGTCCCATTCTCATATCATATGCAGTGAGGATTCCATGTAGTTCATCTACTGTCACAAGGTCAATATCATCTCATTCTTCTAGGGTGGATACTTTTGAGTTATACTTCATTGGCAATGATCTTAGTACTTGCTAATCACTTCTCTTTCTTCTAGGGTGGATACTTTTGAGTCATACTTCATTGGAAATGATCTTAGTACCTTGCTGACCTCATCTAGTCTTAGAAGGTATTCCCAAATATTTTCTTCTTCTTTCATTTTAAGGCTCTCAAACTGCCCTCTGTATGTCTGAAGATTGGATTCTTTGACTATAGATGCCCCTTCTTAGATTATTTTTAACTTATCCCATGCTTGTTTGGCAGTCTTGCAGCATTTGTAAATACATAATTTGTCAATCTACTCAGGATTGCATTTAGGGATTTGGTATTACCTTCATATTAGGATAGTTCCACACTATATGTAGGTTCTTGGTTTTTTATTTATACTCCTTTTTCGTTGTTTCCCAAACCTTCCATCCAAGGGACATCATGTGGCACTTCATTCTCACACTCCAGCATGCATAATTTTCACTTGTGAATAATGGAGGTTTGTTAGTGGCTAAACCTTCTTGTTGATCCATTAGTGGTTTTTAAATAGGATCTTCCTTCTAGTGGTTAAAATGTGGTGAAGAAACCTGCTCTGATACCAATTGTTGGACTATCCCATAATACTGAGAGGGGGGGTGAATCAGTATTGTCTTTTTCTTTTAAAATAAGAACGCAAAATGAATCAAACAGGTTAAGACAAAAATTTATCGTGGAAACTTCAAAGAGCAAACAACCAATTCAAACTAATTAAAAACATGAAAGGATGCAACAACACCCCGAGTTTCTTCCTACTACAACAGACAAGGATGCTCCAATACCCTGGGTTTCTCCCTGCTGCAATATACAGAGATGCTACAACACCCTAGTTTTTTCCTGCTCCAACAGACAAGGATTCTATGACACCCTTTACAGACCTTCCCTAGCGCCACCCTGAACTGATTTTGATTAGTATGTTATTCACTTGTTGGACTATGTCATTTGTAATCACAGAGACAAGTTCTCTCCTTAAATATTTTTTCAATAAATACCTTCACGCTTCCTGCAAACACATCTCTTCACCATTGCGCCATTTCATTCTTCAATCGTGCCTCTTCAAAACAACTAAGCTAATTCCCTGTTAATCGATTTGTTGCTTAATATTCCAGTCGTGACCTTCCACAATCTCCATTTCTGCAATCATTATGAGCCGTTGATTTTATTTCGGGATTTTTCTTGACCATATATCTAAGATAGGATGTGGAATACAGATTGTGGATCTGTGACATTTCTCAAAATGTATTTTCTCGATTTTCACAGTTGTCTTTCCGCACCAAACGTTTCTCACCATTGACCTCCTGCGGGAACTTCCATGACCCTTAATCTAAGATAAGATGCGGATAGCAGAATGTGGTTTTGTGACTTATTCAAAATGTCATTTTAATATTTTCTCTTTCTACACTAATCTTTCTTCACCGTCGATATTTTATGGATGTTTTCCTTACCGTAGATCTTCTGGATCACGGGTTGCAGAATGTGGAACTATGAAATTTCCCAAATTCTTTTCGTGATTCTCAGCCTTCCTCTTTTCACCTTTCGCCTTTTCTTATGAACCGTTGATTTCTTTACAGGTTCACTCTTGTCCGTCAATCTACGATCTCATGTGGGTTTGTGGATCTCCCCTTTTATTTGTGCAGAAATCATCCATCGTCGTCGATATTCTCAAGATCGACTTCTGTAATTTCTCTTGACTGATCTGGACCATCCATGTTTTTAGTAACCTATTTCTCAATGAAATTTCGCTCCCATCTAGAACGTTAACTCACCTGCTAGTTGAATCTGTGAAATCCATGAGGGTCATTAGATCTAGATCGACGATGGACTCCAAATATCATAGAGAGTATTACATTAAACTTATGCATCCAACCTATGTTGTTAACAACCTTACTATTTGAATCGGCAAAATCCTTAAGGACCATCAAATATGTGTCCCCACTAGATCAACGATGGACTTCAAATATGATGAAGTGGATTTAATAAAAATTTCACGCACATCAAAAGTTTTCCAAACCACACAACTCCACCCAGCGGAATCATTGTGCGTCATCGATCTATTTTAATGATCGATCTCGGTCGTTGATCTCAATATGATTTCCAACAATTAGTTTTGATTTCACAACCCAACTCACCTTTTATCCTCCTCGCTATTTTATTTGCGGAATCTTCTTCAACCGTTGACCTTATTCTACCTTTAATATCCACTGCATGATCTTCAGTCGTATGGCGATTGGTTTAGGTTTATCTCGGGCACATCTTATAACTGTGAAATTCAATTTCAACCATTGATTTGTTCAAGATGTAGATATTTAACTCTCTGATTGAATTGATCGGTGGAACGATCAATTCCTTTCTAGAGCTCTCTATGCACAAATAATTTCGATCTCCTATACTTATGTCATATTTTGAAATACACACATACACATAGAGAGATTCAAATAATTGCAAAGTAAAATCTGTTCTTCATTCAACTTAACCAGAGATACAATTTTCTCACACACAGTCTCTGTACTCTCCACTCCACACTCTCTCTTTACTCATACACTCATACACTCAACCTTTTCCTTTGTCATTGCTGAACTCATCCTGCTACCATATCTACTGCTTATTCCTTTGTCATTCGTGAACACCTTTGACATTAATGACAACTACGTTCTCTATCCATGAAGGGTAACGTTTGTAGCTGTTTCCCATGCATAACTAATTTTGACATATGCTTCGATATGTTTAAAACGGTTGTGGAATCATTGTAAAAGTTAGTTTACATTAAACACAAAGGTAAGTTTGGTTCAAAATAATAATGAATGGAATATAATAATGGTGAATGCAATGAAGAAATGTGTAATGAAAAATATGAAATGTCTGGTTCAGAATTTGAAACCATGCATTTAACCTAATCATAAATATTCACCTAGAAATCACCCAACCTTTGAAATTGCCCATGTGAATATCCAAACACTTTGAAATATCCAAATATCCAAACACATTGAGTTTGAAATGGTTGTGTGTGTGTGTGCGCATGTGCGCGTGCCAACATCTTCCACATCAATGTTACAATTATGATATAGCTCACCCATTTGGGCTAAAGTAAGTGCCTCTTCGTGAAATAATTCCATAATACTTACATTGAGGTGCTCTTTCAGATGATTCTTTCTTTCTCCACCTACAACATTTACGAGGGCTCATGTATTGATATAATTATATATTTTTGCTCAATTTCTCTATGAAATTTAATTGTTGGATTTGGAATAAGTATCATGGTTTTTCTTTGTGAAATATCCATTATGGTTATGAGTTCGCATTAATGGAATAATAATTTCAACTTCCACATATATTGGTATGTGTTCTGATTATACAAACTAGTTCGTGGCACTTAGCATTTTTGTAACTTTTATTGTGTCCACTAAGATTTAAAAAAAACTTATTTATGGTTAAGTTACATGTTCTCATATTGCCACATAAGCCATATCTTATGGAAAACACTTGATTGTATCCTTCCTCCTCTACATCTCTTTCAACAATCACAATGAAACTAATTTCATTGGCTTTCATTATATGTTGTTGAGTAGCAAAATTTTATTTTCATCCCAAGGACATTCATGATTCATGTTTGTTTCTTTGTCATTATATTTTTTCTTTCTCTATTCATGTTTCTTTATCGCTATCCATTGCTATTCTTGGAGATTTTAAGGTCATGAATTTGAGAACTTTGGCCTAAAGTAATTTTTTCCTAGGCCTCCTTTGATCATTATGTATATATGGTTGAAGGTGTTATAATTGCGTCTGTGTGTTGAGTGTGTGTGTTGTAAATATTTTGACATGCTTTGAGATATAGCCCTTGGGTTGATGTGATACGATCCTCTCTCACTCTAGTAATAACCTCATTGATGGTATCAATTTCATGCCTTATGAGTTGTTTTTGGCTTGTGGTCACTATCCATGTGATATTGTAAGCTATCTTATTATAGTGTTATATCCTTGTTTTGTGATATTGTTCCACATTAATACAAGTTGTGTCTAGGGTGCAAGTTCTTAGTTTTTATGGATAGTAGTATAAATTTACGATCACTAAAAGAATAACTAAGCATAGAAACAATATACACAAATATTTTGATCTAGGAAACCACTAAGTGAGAAAACCCAACAACCTTCTAATAGAGATAATCAGTTCAAAGAGTAGTGTACATCTAGATACGTAGTAGTCACATATATCAGAAGAATAGGAGATCAACTCCTCCAATAGTAGCGAACCCTAGAAAGTCTTATTCTTGCAACAATAACGAACTTGTTCTTGAGAGGACGGAACTTGCTTGGTGAGAAATGAAGCATGACTTTTCTATTTATACTTTTTCATGTAGACAATTTCATCTTTCAGGTGGGGCCGACTTGTCTTCTTATGCTAGGTTGACTTCTATTTTGGTGTGCAAAATAAGTGTTGTCTTCACATTTATTATGGGGCCAACTTAGTGAGGATGCCTCACACATATTCTGCATCAACAATCCCTATTAGCCATGGAAGCACCATCATATTGAAATACATTTATATATATATGTACATCACAACTGTCTTAGAAATATCTATATCATAAGGAAGATCTTCCAACACAATCTCAGTCCATCAAGAAGTGTCAACAACTCTACCCAGTCCATTGATAAGTGTCAACAACTCTACCCAGTCCATCGGTAGGTCAACATGCACTAGATCAACCCAATCCATCGGGGAATATACATGTAACAAGTCAACTCATTCGATCAAGGAGTCAACAAATAAACCCAGCCCATCAGGGATTCCACGTGCACCAACTCAATCTAGTCCATCAGATATCCTACATCTCACAACTCAACTCATTGCGTCGAGGAGTCAGCAACTCAACCTAGTCCACTATGGCGTCCACATGCACCAGCTCAATCCATTCCAACGAAGAGCCTACATGTAATATGCACCAGTATGCACCAACCTCTCCACCCCTTCACAAGGTGTCTGAGAGATCTTCACATTCCTTCACAGAATGTATGGGATATGCATCAAATCTCTACATCCCTTCACATGATGTCCGAGAGATTTCCCCACTCCTTCTCAGAGTGTCTGGGAGAATGTTTTGGCCTCTCCACCCCTTATCAAGGTGTCTAATAGATCTTATCACTCCTTCTCAAAGTGTCCAGAAGAATGCAGTTACCTCTCCACCCCTTCTCAAGGTGTCCAAGAGATCTCCCCACTCCTTCTCAAAGTGTCCAAGAGAATGCAATGGCCTCTCCACCCCTTCACAAGGTGTCTGAGAGATATCCACACCCCATCATAGAGTGTTAGAGAGAATATAAGAGAATCATTCTTACCTCTTAGAGAGGGAATCAATCATGGAGCCAATCTCTCCACTCCTTCACGGAGTGTTAGGCGGTAAAGTCAACCTTCCCTCTTAATGAGGGAGTCAGCATGGGACTAATCTCCCCACTCCTTTTCAAAGTATCCAAGAGAATGTATTGACCCATTTTGAGTCATCTAGGGACTAATATTCCACTTTGGGACATGTTCTCTTTGTAATATCTTATGTGAATCTATAGACCTACACACATATCAACTAACAAAGGCATCAATTGCATCAGGGGTAGACACTTTTGTTCTACCTTATTCAAAAACATGAAATGAAAATAAATCTTAAAAATGAAATAACAACAAGTATGATTAATTAGGGACTAATCTTCCCATACCGTCACAGTATGTTAGTAGGAAGGTATTGCCTCATTTTGAGTCATCTAGGGACTAATATCCTCACTCTATTACAGAGTATTCAAGAGAATTCATTGCCCCAATCTGACTTTATTATCCTTATCCAAGTCACATGGTTGAATTTATACACCTGCATGAGTGAGTATCAAGAGATTAGTCTCCCTACCCGTCATAGGGTGTCCCAAAGAAGATATTTCCCTCCCATCAAACCACTCACCCTTTCCCAAGGCACATGACTAATACTAAGGGAACAATTGTCTGATATTGCAAGCATCACATCTTCCTCTATATTGGATGTTGTACATGACAATACACCCTTGTAACCTAGGGTCTGGAGTTACCAACTTACTATTGGACTTGCAGACAATCAACTTTTACAAAAAATGGAATGAGAATAGGAAGAGATATCGGCTTACCCGGTTTATGATGGTTGATCCAAGATTGGTCTTCTCTCGCTCCAATCTTCTCCAAAGCTTCTAGGGATGCTTCTCTTCACCTGCAAAAGTGCCAATTCTTCAAACAATATCTCATACATATATACATCAGAGGTTAGATGAAAAGCATATTAATAATATAATTGAACATATTCATTAAACCAATATACATGAGATAAACACAATACAAGATTGGAAGAATAATTCTCTTTATTAACAAATAGTGAATAGGTAAGAATACAACCCAACTTTTGACACAAGGACTCCTCTGGAACCGAGCACTTTGAGTTCTGCTACTCCAAGACTCTAAAGGTATACCACCAGCATAAATTTTCTCTTCCATAATTGATTGATTATCCCCATCACAAGGCTTCTATTTATACTTTGGGAAATAAAGAGGTTTCAAAGTTTAGGATGGTTGAGACAGTTGGGATAGTTATGGATTAAGGCCCAACTAATCTCATCTAATCATGATTTATATTTTTTAATGTCGAATTAAGGTACACTCGAGTATTGATATAGGAAAGGCATGTATGACACATGTGTTGCTCAAAGGGAACTCGCGTATGCAAGGTACACTCAGGTTGCAATGCACATAATTGTGTATGACACACGAGTTTCAATGCACATAGTCACGTTTGCAACCCAAAACTTAGAATAAAAATATATAAGGCTGGTTTGAAGATAATGCATCAAAGGTCATGGACCTCTATAGTCTTTTGGCCACTTCAATCCTAATTGTCTTTTTGTGTACTGACATGATGAATTTCAGCACTCAGACGGAGAAGTGCCAGTTTGGTTGATAACAGATGCACCCTAATGTGTGAGGTCAGAGGGAGGAGATGGTCGAAATACATTATAATCTTTATCTTGGAGAACTCAGAAGTCCAAGACAGCAGAGGAAGTACCTGAAACAAATACATATCAATATGATATACAAAATCATATCTGAGGATGCCATGTTCAATATAATGGAACACTAGCTCCTTTACAACATTTGATTACATCATATGATACGGGCACAAGACCACGTATATTACAAAGGTGGCTCGAGGCCACACTATACAATGATGAGTCTTCAAAATATGGAAGATGTGTAGGTGAACACAACACAATCTTGCACAACTTAGGTTATAGATGTGAACCTAAGGTCTTCATCAAAATCCAAAGGAACCTATACAATCCAAGCCATGTGAATAGATGTGCTGAATTCAAACATGGAAAGGATTCAACAGATTGTCAATCAACAGGTGAAACTGACAACTGAAGCAAAGGAGTTCACCAATGATGATATTGAATCCTAAGGTACCATCGTCAAAACTCTAGGTCGTTGTCTTCAGGAAGTACTGATGAGAAACCATGCTGTGATGAGGAAGGCAATAGATCCTCCAATGGATCACAAGAGTGACTAGGAAATGGATAAGGGAAGGTAGACACAAGTAATACTCAGATAGGATAATGATGGAATCAAGATAATAATCAGATGCAGGGATAGATCCTTGAATAGTGAGCATGACATAGAGATGACCCAAGGCAGCTTTTAACTTTGCAGATAGGACAACTAAATGTATCTTTCATGTAGGAGACATGATCATATTCCCCATGTATAAAGGACAAGTGGAGGAGTAAGATACTCGAAGTAATAGCTAAGTTGAAAGTGTACACTAAGACATGAGTATCAAAAAGTTCAGAGAACGCTATGTTCAAGGAGGACATGCTGCCATCGTCTGTAACCAAAAAATAATACTTCTTCCTTATCTTTCCTGTTAAATTTTAACGAGTCCAAGAAAGTCAACTCAGGTCTCTCTTCATTTTTGAAAAACTTGAAGAGGAGAGAGAATAATGCTTGATAATGTCACTGATTCGTGGATTTTGGAAGCCTGAACTAGTACATGCTCGTTGGTGTTTTCATGTTTAGAGAGTCTAAAAACTCTAAAGAAGACTCCAGGGGGGTCCTTTTTCGTCCAATTTAGTCTCCTAAGGCTGAAAAAGTATAAAACATACCACATAATAACTCTCTTATCTTCTGAAGAAGTAAGGCGCACCTTTTTCGTACTTAGTCAAGGAGGTTCGAAAAAGGTTAAATTACCACCTACCCAATGCTCCTTCAAGAGCAACTTATAGCTTGAGTTTTACGAGTGTGAATGAAAGCAATATCACCCAGAAAGATCCATTTAATTACGAGGAATGGGGATTACAACAGTAAACTCGATGCTTTGTTCTTTAGTGTTTAACGATCATGACAAAGGCATAAAGTACACTCAGAATCTTTTTCATGTTTGGGTCCAGAGCACGAAAAAGAGAAAACTAAGCTCATACCGGGCGCTCCTTTTCTAGAAGTTTAGTCCCTCAGGTCTGGAAAAGTGATAAACCTATGCCTGAGATTACTCTTCTCAATTCCATAGAAAAGAGAGCGATCCTTTATTGTACTATTCCACATGGTCCGAGAAAGTGATAACCTACCACCAATGTGGATGCCCATTCACATATTCTTAATGAGCTTGAATGGACAAGTTTACTTGGCACTCAAGTCTATTTTGAGGAGTTAAACACGTGCCTAAAGAAATCCCATAAGGGCGGGGAGCCTTATAAAGGGGATAACTTGTAAAATGAGACCAAAATGAGGCTCAATTTGGTGTGAAAAATAGCTGAGAAGGCTCCCTTAAACCTACGACAAATGCAGCATGAGCACCAAAAGACAACAATGTGTTCTAAACTAGGGTACTCATGGAAGGAAATCCCTATCCATGGAAGAACAATGGTATAGACAAGGTAATAATGGTTAAACACCATAGTCCGTGGTCAAAGTAGTGATCCTAGGGTTAAAGCGGATTAGGTATGAATGCAAAAATGCATATAAATGACCAAAATCCTATCCTATATGAGTGAATAACAACTTTAAGTAACCTTGGACCTGTTGCAATAGGAAAACATGACATGTCATTAGTTTTATTTTGATGGAAATTAAAAACTATACGTTAAAAAACCCACATTTTGAAATTATTTCTATAAATAGTCCAAAATTAGAAATCAAAAACACCATTTCATATTTTTACCCAATATAGGCAATTTTTACCTCTGACTTCAATCCCTTGGTGTGGACAAACCCAGTGGACGTTTTTCAAATCCGCAAGTGCCAGGTAAGCTAGCTCTTCATTCTCTTCCATTTTAACTGTTTACATTTTCAATTTTATGCAAAAATTGATGTTTTACACGCGACTTACACAGTCGCGTACACGCATTTTACACGTGACTTTCCCAATGGCAACCCACATGTCATACACAACCAATCTAAAAGACAGTCGTGTGTACTGTGCGACAGAGGAAAAGTGCAAATAGGGCCAAAATCAAATATTTTTGAGGAATTTTAATGTTTGATGGTGGCTTTATGGGCAGGCTAAAACATGGTGTTGGAGTGGAGGGAACGGGAACATGAAGATATGGACCAAGATGCACTCCGAAGTGCCCCCACTGTGTGAGCTTTGCGACAAAGTGGTTTATTGAAGTTATTTTGCACCTCACCTATGCGGGCCAATGTCTGTTTACTAGAATTCTTGATTGGCTACTGAGATCATGACCTTGGTGCCTTTGACTTATAAGGTGAAATTTTGGAGGTGATATTGGAATACATATACTTCATTAGGGGTTTGTATTGACAGGGATCACCTGTAACCTTGAGGGTATCGGCAGGGGTGGTGACCCTATGAGTGTTCAAGATTATATCAACACTTACTGCACGCCCGACAGTCTAAAAAAGGGGTCCTGCATTCCTATTTCACATATTAATAACTTCATGTTGCAGGTGCTAGTAAGCACAATAGTGAGGGTTGCAGTATCATCATCACTCCATCTTTCTACTCGAAACCAGATGAGAATTATTGTAGAGTGCCTATAGGGAGTTGTATTTGACTGGTGCTCGGGATTAATCTCGATAATGAAGAAACAACTCTCTGACTGCAAGAGAGGCTGACAAAAGAACTTTGGATATTCTAGTGTATTGGTGGCTTTCTTCTTCTTCGAGAGTGCTCGCCATCAGCCCTGCGGTACCTCTTCCATCCTTCTCTCCCTGTCAGCCTAGACTGAGTAGGTGGGGAGAAATTTTCCTTTTCTAGGGTGGCGAGGGCTCAGTTCAGAGTGTCTATGATGATGACTTCTACCTATGGTGGGGACGTCAACTACCAACACTAGAGCAGTTTCCATATGCAGGATTGGAATTTCGATGCGACAATGACCTTGTCCTCCCTCCTGGAGGAGTATGGGGAGCATTAGGTATTTTGGTTTTTCAAGTTTTTAAATTTTTATGAATTTTTGATCCATTTAATGTTTAAAATGTAGATATTGAACCAGTCTTCCCTGATGGGAATCCTCGGATGTATGTACGACCGGTGGAAATGGAGGATCAGGGTTTGATCAGGGTACTTGAGGGGAAGCTGTCCAGGCTTACCCAAAGAGTCCCAACTCTTCGTATTGAGCAAATCCTTTCCATTATGCAGGAACTAGTTGTTGGTATTCCACCCACTTGGATACACCTTATGAGAAGGGTAGCCAGGGCTGTACTTGTCTACATAGAGGTCACTGAGGCTGCTGCAGCTATAGAAGCTGAGGAGGCATGGGAACAGGGTGACCAGGATGACCAGGGTGACTAGGGTGGTCAAGATTAGACCTAGGGGAATTTTATGGATTACGATCCAATTTTTGTATATTTTTGTATATTTACATAGTTATGATTGGATCTGAGGTTCAAGAACTAGACCTATCTATATGGAAAGATATTCACACACACACACACACACATATATATATTGCGAGTTTATTTACATGTGTTTTACAATGTATCTGTTGTGTATTTTTATGGAACATGTGTTAAGTGCCAATCGAAGATATAATTCTCATATGCATCAGTTAATGAATTTTGATTTCTTGGAATATGATTAAATGTAATAAAATAAAAAATTCTTTCCAATAACCTAACTTGCAAAAATTGACGTAATAAAATAGGGTTTCACACCTGATAAGCTCGACTGAGCTGGGAAACCACCAGTTGAGAGTCAAGTCTAACTTCCAACTGGGTGATGCCACGTGACAAGTAATCCCATAAAAGCTCAATGAAAGCCCTATATTCAGCCACATTATTGGTAGCAGGACCTAGGCAAGTGCCTCCAGAGGCAACTAGTTGTCCTGAGGGTGAGTAAATAACCCATGCGGTTGAAGCCAGGTTATAAGTGTGACGACTAGCGCCATCTACAAAACCTACAAACCACTCGGAAGACATCTGTAACAACCAACAAATGATATAAGAACACAAATCAGCTAGCTATTGTATATAAAGTTACATACAATAAAATAAAAGAAAAAGTACTAAGCCTAAGCATAGTACTTCTTCAAGTAGAGCCCATTTCTAGGCTCGACCAGCTTATTCCCTTCGAAATAGGTTCATTCATATGCCCTTCATAACTTTTGACACGATATAGGGTCCTAACCACATAGGCCTAAATTTCCCTGCGCCCTAGGGGTTCTTTGTCCTGGTCCTAGAGCAAGACAAGTTCCCCTTCAAAAAAAATCCTAGGTTCAACCGATTTATCATATTGGTTTTCACCCTATTTTTATGAGCCTCGTTTGCAGTCAGTGCATCTCTACACCATTCATCTAGATGTTCTAAATGTAGCAAACATTCTTCTAGTTCAGTCATGTCAGGTAACACATGAATGGAATTTTTTAAAGATGGGAGTTCACATTCAACCAAGGTTACTGCTTCCACCCTGTGAACGAGCTGGAAAGGTGAGAACCCCGTGGCAGTTTTCACATTGGTTCGGTAAGCCCAAAGTGCAGGATACAGCATGATGGTCCAATTTGACCAGGATGCATTGATAGTACGCTTGAGAATAGTCTTCACGATCTTATTGACTACCTAGACTTGACCATTCACTTGCGGGTAGAAAGAAGATGGATGTTCTTGTTTAAACCCTAGCATAGTAGCCAATTCACTCATCATGTTCTTTTGGAAATTACTGCCATGGTTAGTGACAATATCTTTAGTAATACCGAACCACGCGATAATCTGGTTGAAAACAAAAAAAACTGTAGTTTCCCCGTCAACCTTATAGGTGGGCATTGCCTCTGCCCACTTTGTAAAGTAATCCATAGCGAAAATGATGTATTTGTGCCCCTAGTCGAAACTAGGTTGCATGTCACGTAATCTATCCCGCACTTGGTGAAGGGGCCCACTGCAATGATGGGAAATAATGGAGCGAGATGCGACCGCATCTTTCTGGTGTAAAGCTGACAAGGATGACAATGCTTCATGGCTTCCACACAATCTTTAAAGATCGTGGGCCAAAAATAACTAGCATGTAAAATCTTCTATGTTGTTTCTAATCTAGATAAATGAACCCCACATGCTCTTCTATGGGAATCATTTAGGACAATCTCAGCCTCTTCGTGGGTGAGGCATCGATGAAAAACAGATTCTACCCCTCTATAGTATAAAGTAGCCCAGATGATGAGGTAGTTTTTCGCATGTAAGCATAATTTGCGTCGTTCTTCCCGCAAAAAGGTTGCAGGACACTTTAGATTCTGGAAATAGACAAGTATATCTCCATACCAAGGGTTAGAGGTGGAAATCAAGAAAATTTGCTCATCTAGGAATGAGTCTTATTCAATTGCTACATCTTCTTCAATTGGAAATTCTGCAATAAGCTCTACAAAAACTAAGGATTTTTTGATTTGGCGGATTGAAAATCCAAGTCAAACTCCTAGAGAATGACTATCCATTTGTTGAATTTTCCTCCAAATATGCGTCGGGACAAGACATATTGGAAAGGATTGACATATGCCACTACTGTTGTAGTCCTCAGTAAGATGTAGTGATGTAACCTCTGAATAGCATATATAGCTACTAAAGCCAACTTTTCAATGTGGGAGTACCTAATTTCAGGGCCATATAAAGCACGGATAAGATAATAGATGACATGCTCTTGGATCTTATCATCCTCCTGGACTAGTACTACCCTAATGGTCGACCCAGATGCAGCCATATACAATATAAAATCATGAAAGTAGTCTGGCGGACGCAATAAAGGTGTCGACAACAAGGCTTTCTTTAATTCCTCGAACATAAGTTGTGCAGTTTAATCCCATACAAATGGGGTGTCTTGCTTCAACAGGCACATGAAACCTTTGGTGATCTTGGCATAATTCACAATAAAACGTCAAAGAAAGTTAGACTTTCCTTACAGGATCTGAAGTTTCCTGATGGATCGAGGAGGAGGAAGATTTACAATGGGCTCAACTTTCAAATGATCCACTTGAATACCTTTGTTAGAAACTATGAACCCAAGCAACCTACCTTACTCGACACAAAAAACAAACTTGTGGGGATTCAAGCATATTTTGTAATGCCTGCATCATTCAAAAATTAAATGCTAGTCATTTGGATAATCGATCCTCTTATGAGAATGCACCGGTAGATCATCTAGGTAGGGTTCGACAATAGACTTGATGTCATGAAAGGAAAAATTCATTTCTCTCTGAAAGGTAGCCCCTGCATTTTTCAATCCAAAAGTCATTTTCTTATACACAAATGTACCCCAAGGACAGAGGAAATCCATTTTATGTTGGTCTTTCGACTTGATTTGAATCTGATTATACCTGGGGAAATCATCCATAAACAAAAAAACCTCACTTCTCGCACAAGCATCAATGATTTGATCTATGAATGGTGTGGGGTAGTTATCCTTAGGATAATATTTGTTTAAATCATGAAATTTAGTACATACACGTATCATTCCTTGCTTTTTATCGAACAGAATTGGATACCCATCCTATCAAATCTATCGGGTAAATGAAACCAAAGTTTCAATAGCTTTTCAAATTCATCCTTAATGGTTGCCACTTTACGTGGATTGACAAGTCTAAGTTTTTTTCGAACTGGATTGGCATCAGGATAGGTTCATATTTCATGTTTGACTATCGATGGATCTATTCTTGGCATCTCCTCATATGACCAGGAAAACACGTCGCATAACTCCTTAAATAAGGCAGTATAGATAGCAACCTCCTCCAGAGAGCATTTGCACCAATATATACATTTTCCACAACGTTGGGGTTCGTAGAGATGTTGAAAGGGATAGTAACATAAATGTTTTCCATATTCCCCTCGGCGGAGATTCCTTCCCTTGGTAAGGGATTGATTGGTATATCAGCATCACCTTCCAGTCTCACATGGAACTGTTGATTTTCAATCCTGCTTAACTCAGGAAGAAAGCAGGATCTATGATGAATATCTTCGCAGATCTTATCTCTCCCACTCATATCTTCCAAAATGGATTCGTTTGAAGGCAAAACCATGTCTAAGCAATCGTCAGTATATAAAGACTTCTCTGCCCAAGCAGGTAGATAGGATTCTTCCGGCTCCTCTGAGACTGCAGGAGGAACCAAAACAGGATCAACAATGGTGTTAACGATAGCTTGATAAGCTACTTTCACTACCGATAAGGGCACTTCAGGTTCGTAATGGGAAGGGAGAACCCAAGGATCCATTCTATCGACAAGCATTGTGATAGACTTCCCTACACTAGTAGAACCTAAGTAATTAATCGGGGTTGGGATATCGAATGTGCATATTAACAATGAATACATTCCAGCCCCTAAGATCTTTGAAGTAGGTTTGACCTGATCAACCAATGGCATGGTGGACTCATTAGTTTCCATACAGCCCTTCTGAGTGAAACTAAGCTAGTCTACAGTGACCAACTTCCCTTCATGTGGAAACACTACCACTCGAAGAACGACCGATGCAATTGCACACATAGCATAAGTCCAACTTCTCCCCAGAAGCAAGTTATAATCCAACGACGCATCAATTACCTCTACTTCAACAAAAACTTCTTTCCCTTCCAACTTAACCTCAAAAGATGGTACGATACCATGTGGACGAAATGATATTTTGTCGAAAGCAGTAAGTAGGGTGTTCAATGGAACTAGATCTGGAGATCCAAGAGCGTTCCAACAAGACAAGGACATGACACATGTGGAAGCACCTTCATCGACAACTGACCTTCCAATGGTGTGTCCACCATGGATGACATCTATTGACAAAGCCACATGATACAGCAGGAGAATTTTGACATCAAACAAATTAAACATCGCCATAAGGCTCGATGAATCCATACTACCTAAGGCCGCTAAGAGTGGATCTTGCTAGATGGGACAACTCTATGGCACCACCAAAGCTGACATCGCACAAGGGGTTTGATCTAAATCTTCAACTACAGAGTAATCAACTTCATCCCTAGCATTCGGATTGTGCAATTCTTTCTTGAAGACACCTTTTGGTATCTTAGCCATAGTTTCAACATGTTTTTTAATTGTGAGAGGGTTAGAAGTTTCACCTATAGACTTACCCTTCTCAGGATCCTCTGTCTCATAGTTCTTGTTTCTAGTCTAAAGTAATGTCTCGGTTCGAACCATGTTGATATAATTTTGTTCAAGGGTATTAGTAGTTCCCCCTACTACGTTAGAAACTGAAGCTGCATTCTATCCTTGGGGAAATGGATCCTTTAGGACAACCGATTGTTTATTTTTTAGCAGCTTCTGAGCTTGCTCTATAAGAGGGCATTGATGGGTTAGGTGATATTCCTGGCACAAATTACAAGGAAATTTCATCTTCTTCTTCTTCTCTCCCCCCCCCCCCCATCAGCATTATTTGTAGGTTTTGGCTTGTTTCGGTTTCCCTCACCTTTCCTCCCCTTTTTCTTTTTCCCACCAGGCTATTGATTTCCCTTTTGGGAGGTTTGAGAAAAAATGTTTGCATTTTGGGATGAGGGGGAAGCCTTTGCTGCCTCCTTTGTGGACTGTTTAACGGACAACTCATCGAGTTGTTTTGCCAAAGACTCTACAGTAAGAGATTTAACTGAACCAACCACACCATCAGCATGGGGTCCATGCTTAGGTCTCTCGATGCTGTGTGTTGGCCGCGATGCATCAGGGATGATTTCATATAGAATCCTAGATTGAGAAAATATCAAATCTAACTGTTGGGCCTTGAAGATAGCCTCTTCCTCATTAGTTACTACCAAAGTGGATACATCCTTAGATATATACGACAATAAGAACTTAAGGAACCATTCTAACAAAAACTCAGGAGGGATAGTGGCCTTAATGAGCCTCTTCCGCCTTTGCCACTGTTGGATATGATCCAAAATATGAGTGGCTTTGTCTTGCCAAAAGGTGGACAATAAGTCTGTGTTAGCATCATACCGGACAAGAATTTGGAAATGGTTAAGGAACACATTAGCTAAGTCCCAAAAACTATCAAACATAGCAGAGGGCAACTCAATCTACCACTTTGTTGCAACACTAGTCAGAGTTCTTTGGAACAATCTCAACCAAATGGTGTCATCGTTCAGTGGGTTGGAAGAGAACCACAAGTGAAAGGTGGTGATATCAGCCCCTGGGTCTTCACCAAATTTTCCTTTGAATTTTGGAATATCCGAGGGTAACTTGGTAGGGACAGGTGGCCAGGTGGCATCGTGTTTCATCGGGTCATTCTTTAACTTGGACAAATTTGGCAAGTTTAAGCTGCTAGGAAAGGAAGTTTGGGCCTAACCAAAGCCTAAAAAGCGCAAGCTTGGGAAGTAGAAGGACTTTCCCACTGGTTCCCAAATGTAAAGGTGGGGTTTCCCCCAACTACTGGTTGCGAAGTAGTCGTACTACTTTGAAAAGGATTCCACCCATAAGCCAGTGGATTATTCATATGTGATGCAATGTATGTGGTTTGAGCCGCTCCAGTTGAAACTGGAGTTTGGAAAATAGGAGCAGGTATCCCTCTGCTAAAAAGCAATAAAGGAGAGCTTATGAAAGGATTCAAAACTGACATTTGGAAACCTTGACCATAAGAGTTAGTATTTCCAAACTGCACCCCTACATATGCAGGTGTGAGGCCTACATATGGAGTGGATGGGGGAATGTGCCCCCCATTCCATGAAAAACCCTGGACAAATGGAGAGGATCCAATAGGACCACTTTGAGCAGTGTATGCAAAAGAGGGTGAAGCAGAAGGTGCACTAGGAATCCTAGTGACCACCCCATCAGAAGTGCCTACTGCATTTGTGGAAGTCGGTGGTTGAACCACCCGACTAGCTAGAGTTAAGGGAGTAGTAGGTATATTTGTTCTAGGAGTACCAACCGAGGGAGGCGGCACTCCTTCATCCAAAATAGATGATATGGGGGTAGATGGACTCTCTCCTGCACTAGCCATTAGTCTGCTTACAGGAACACCAATCACAGGTGAATTGAATGGACGAACATGGATGATCACAGGATCATTTAAGTCTGTAAGAGGTGAATTAAAGTTTCTTGCAAACTCGTCAGCCTGCAAGTCTTATATCTCTACTGTGGTTTCATCAACCTGGTTTGTCCTAAGTTTCAGTTCACCTGGAACTTCACTAATTCCTATCGGTTCAAAAGAAGAGTTTGTGTCTAATCTCCACTCTTGAGGGGGCTATGGAGGCTCCACTGTAGTAAATGGAGGAAGGTTTTGCAACCTTCTTGACCTTTTGAGAGGTTGGTCTTCCATGATTGAAAATTGACTCTCACACACCCTACGGTCGGCTAAACACAAACAAACCAAACAACAATGACTACAAAATTTCCTAAAGCCACAATAGACACAAAGGGTATAAGATATGCTTTCCAGAAGAAATATGAGAGACAGTTACCCTATAGATTTTCGTATGCGCAAGCGGTAGAATCACCTACCGCCCTCCCACACCTTCTATCGGGGTTACCTTCCAAGCCCGTCCAAGGTCAACCAGAAATAGCCTTCCCGTGTACCTGTGTATGAACCCTAGATGTCAAAGAGACTATTGATTGGCCAACTACGTCTGAGTTTAAACACTTGTGGAGAGTTGAAACTCCCTATTCCACAAGTCTAGCCTAAGCTAGTTGGTGTATGAGCCTATAAAAATAAAACTTACTAATAATTTTTAAATTATATCATTCATTTTAAAAGGTTGTTTTTAGTCAGAAGTTAAATGGTGTGAAAGACTGTGGTGTTATAGAAAAAAGCAAAATGATGTATAAAGAAAATTCCAAAGTAAATTGTGACTACTTAAACCAAATTTCTTTTCTTTTTGCAAATATAAGCTAATGAAATTGAAACTAAATGCGAGAAAAATAAGACTTCTTTGTATAATTTTTGAAATTTTATTTGAAAAATACTGAAAAAAAAACGACTAAATGCAACTAAATGCAAAAGTATAAAATGTTTTTTCTTCACTTTTTCAAATTCTTCAAAAACTATAATGCACCTAAATGCGAATTTTGAGCAAGTTTGAATAATCAAAGCATATAATAAGTGAAATGAAGTATAAAGGACCCAAAATGACCTACTTCAACCAATCAGGAAGAAGACTTGGAAAAAAAATGACTTGGAGAAACTATTGAACCCAAAAATTCCACTAGATTCAAAAAAGAACAAGTGACAAACTGACACCACAAAATGCAGTACATCGTATAAAGCATCTAAAGCCCTGATCACTAACCTAGACAGAAAGCACTGAACTTATAAACCAAGTAGGAGGACCAAATGCAAATCACAAGATGAAAGAAATTCAAACAAAATGGCCCAAATGCTTGAAACAAGCAAACATTGTGACGCACAAGACTTTAGACTCATAGAGTCATGGTAATAACATAAGACTTCCAAGCAAGCAAAACACCAAAGAAGATAGGGAAAAGAAAACCCTACCCAATTTTTATGCTGCTACAGTATACACGTGATTGTGTATGCAGGAAACCCGTGTACGACACATGACTATCTTATAGAGAAACCCTCATATACAAGGTATTACATGCAACTGTGTACAACAATAACCTGCGTGTATAACTAAATATTTTTCAAGGAAAAAAGACTAGTAAATGCTTCTAGGCTCACTACACTGTAAATCGAAAGCAAGATAAAAATGACCACACTCAGAATCAGAATCAGAACAAAGACTGGTTAAGCACCTACATGATTAACCCATAATAGGCTAGACTCCCCAGCAGAGTCACCAGTTTTGTTGTACAGGACAATACACCCTTGTAACCTAGGGTTGTTAAAATTTTCATATGCTTAGCTAAGACATCAGTATTTCATTACATTTTCATAACAAAAGCATATAAACAGGATCACTGAAAGATAGACAAGCACAACCAT